>JAVGWX010000003.1:105539763-105944763 GCA_036924085.1 Ariolimax columbianus
CTATCTATCTATCTATCTATCTATCTATCTATCTATCTATCTATCTATCTATCTATCTATCTATCTATCTATCTATCTATCTATCTATCTATCTATCTATCTATCTATCTATCTATCTATCTATCTATCTATCTATCTATCTATCTATCTATCTATCTATCTATCTATCTATCTATCTATCTATCTATCTATCTATCTATCTATCTATCTATCTATCTATCTATCTATCTATCTATCTATCTATCTATCTATCTATCTATCTATCTATCTATCTATCTATCTATCTATCTATCTATCTATCTATCTATCTATCTATCTATCTATCTATCTATCTATCTATCTATCTATCTATCTATCTATCTATCTATCTATCTATCTATCTATCTATCTATCTATCTATCTATCTATCTATCTATCTATCTATCTATCTATCTATCTATCTATCTATCTATCTATCTATCTATCTATCTATCTATCTATCTATCTATCTATCTATCTATCAATTCGTTGTGTCTCAGCCTGCAGTACTCTCATAACCTTGTTCTCTGTCCGACAAAATCATTCCTAAACACTCTAGTCTTCACATTTCTTAAGATTCCAACTACTCATCTCGGATATTTTCTTTCTATGTTGTAATATTTCGAAAACATCTGTCCATCTTCGCCGATGAAGACTGTCGAGTTCACTCTCATCACAATTCAGAAATAATTTTTTTAAGTTTATTGGTGCGTATGTGACTGATCAGGCCAATCCGAACACGAAAAGTGCCGCCATACGCTTCCACACGTTAACTTCAACCACTTACTGTTTCCACTGTTCTCGTTGTCTGGAAGCTACTCGTACCATGTTCATTTGACTTTTGGGCACATTTTGAAAGCGATCTACAGTGGTTCTTCTGATATTTTTAGTAAAAAGGGATGCTTAAAAATCAACTTTGATCGAAGTTGTGGACACGGACCGAGCAGCCATGTGTGTCAGCTCGTGGACACGGACCGAGCAGCCATGTGTGTCAGCTCGTGGACACAGACCAAGCAGCCATGTGTGTCAGCTCGTGAATACGGACCGAGCAGCCATGTGTGTCAGCTCGTTGACACGGACCGAGCAGCCATGTGTGTCAACTCGTGGACACGGATCGAGCAGCCATGTGTGTCAACTCGTAGACACGGACCGAGCAGCCATGTGTGTCAGCTCGTGGACACGGACCAAGCAGCCATGTGTGTCAACTCGTGGACACGGACCGAGCAGCCATGTGTGTCAGCTCGTGGGCACGGACCAAGCAGCCATGTGTGTCAGCTCGTGGAACCCTGGTTCAGATGCTCTTCCTGTTGAGATTTACAAAGGAAGGAGGCCACGTGCTGCTCCACAAGCTAGCATGCATATTTCCCTCATTTAGGATGAAGGAACTGAAAGATGTTATCATTGTCCACACGTGCAAGCGCAAGGGCAATACTAAATCGTGTGATAAGCAAAGGGAAAATTCCCTCCTGTCAGTCGCTGCACAAATCTGTCTCTTGTTTTGTTCAACCACTCCAGTAATGATCTTTAGCAGAAGCTACCCCAGAGAATCCGAGCGTATTTCTAATGGGTGGTTGGAACGTCGACAGGATATTTGCAGCTTGTCAGATCTACGAAAAGGGCAGGGATAACGCAGTTAAACAATCAGGGTTCAATTCCCAGTTGGTTCAAGATTTATTCCGATCGCAAACCAGCTGCTCTGGTCGACCCAACCACAGAAATTGGGTACCAGAAAATCTGGGAAGTAATGGCGGCAACCAAGCCGTACAACCATCGGATTTAAGTAACCAATGAAATGTGTTTTTTTTGTTTTTATTTGTTTTGCGTTCGCCTTATTTCTCTATTCCCCAAGGCGGGTGTGCGTTACACTGTGGTTTTTATTTTGCGCCTGTCGGCCCAGTGCATCCGACTTCAGCATGCATTTTATGTAAGGGTCTTCTTCCTCCTGCATTTTCTAAGGGTTTGCTTCCCCGGGGTAACGGCCGGTGCTGTGATGGGGATCGAACTCTGCACCTTCTGGTTGTGCGCCGTGCTACTTAACCCCTAGGCCACGCCGTCCCCATCACTATCAATTAAATAATAACAATATTTGTTTGGCTTGGTCCTCTGTTGTCTTTTGTGTTGTTTTTGTCTATCCGTTTCCTGATGAAAACCTTAATTTGTAAAAAAAAGTCGTAACTTTCCAGCTACTGTTCTCTCATAAAACTTACAATATTTGTTTGTTTGTTCTGTGGGCTTTTCCCAAGAAGTCAATGAATTATATGCGCGAACAACCGGATATAAATACAAAGCAGCAATTATAACAGTTATCCATCTCAGCGGCAATGACGACAGACATTTGTAGTATTACGTCATCACATATGCTGTAAAATCTATCCCAACACACCTGGTCCTTGCTTATGTGGGACAAACATGGGCGGATCCGTGGTTAAGCTGATGTACATTCGGTTCATGAATAAATACAAAGATATGAACTCATATGAAGAATATATTCAGAAATGAATTTAACAATTTCCTGCTGGATTGTAAGTCCTGCAGAACTAGCAGCACACTTTTTAAACCGAAATTAAGAATAAATATTTCCAAAATAGGACGACTGAGGATTTCATATTTCAACTAAAAATATTATCATAAAGGCGACATGAAGCCAATCTAATTGAGCAAATATTTATTTAGAAGTGAAATCGATGGCCGCATGGCTAGAGGACTAAACGAAAGTCAACAAAATACGGCCTTGACCTTGAGTTGGGCTAGCAGACGTAATATCACGACGTCCAGATGTGATGTTATAAGTCAGCTTAATCGTGTAAACAAACCAGTATGGCGGTACGTGTCATCGGAGAAACAAGTCACGAGAAAATGGATGAAAAATATCGAGGAAACTTTGCCTGAATGGTATTTTTGCCAAGTGTTTAGCGATCACAGAAGTTACTGCTAATATCAATGTTTTCTCTAGTGATTGGTGGCGTGGGATCACCATTTTAAGACCGTGTGCAAAAATATCCAATAACCAATCTCGTGTGCATATTCCCACTCTATATACAATACCACTGAGACAGAACAAGGAAACCCTCACACCAAAGCATCAATAAGTGTTCTCATAACAGGACATGAGTATAATTATCTTCAAAAACAAGTTACTGCATTGAATATTTTCTTCTTCTTCTTCTTTTTCTTCTTCTTCTTCTTCTTCTTCTGCTTCTTCGTTCGTTCTTTTCCTGCTACCAAGCCCTGATTTGCATTAAACAGGATGTTGTCGGGAGAACGAAATGCGTTGTGTCGTAGTTTACAGCATGGCTGCGATATTTCTAACTTTTGGTCCGACACATCCGACTTCAGTAGGCATTTTTTAGTACCTTGTTAGCGTTCCCTCTTCAATCCCTTCTCCTTATCCAGTCTGTTCTGTTGCAGCCTGTTATCCAGGATCACCGCGTGGAGGTGTTGAAGGGTCTTGGCAGCTCTGGTTAAATGACCCTGACGCTAGAAGTGAGCTATGGGTCCCTAACCACTGCACCTCATGCACTGCTCACCAACCTGATACCACACTGAGTTGTAGTTAGTTGTCCATCACAAGTGATGAAGACCACTCTCTTTGTTCAGCCGTGTGGACAGTCGTATCTCTTGCTGTGTCCGCTGAAATGGGTGACTTGCGCGGTGATTTGGATTAAAGTGAGGAAGAAACTGCGCCTTTTGTCAACCTCACTCACAGAGCCTAAGCTACCTTTTGCCAGTGGCAAGACATTCATCGAGACGACTGGACCACACTGAGTATGATCGAAGATAATTACTCAAAACAATCATGAATACATATCTACCTAGATGGATCAGCAATAAAAGATGTCATGAAAGGAGACCTCGATATATCTCATATTCTGAAAACCATTCTGAAACGGAGTATTCCCACTGGTAAATTCTGCTCGAACAATACAGCTGATGTACAAACAGTTGTACAAGTTGTGAACATGATCCAATAATAAAAATTCTGACCGTCTGACACAGGGTTGTTATCTTCACAGATGTATTAACTATGCTGCAAGCGGGTGGCAAACTCCCGCACCAGAGGACTGAACTAAGAAAGGTAGCTCTCAGAAATTTAACCATATTTTAGTTGTTACTAGCCACCCGTGTCGTTATGTGAACCAGAAGGCAAATAATAATAATAATAATAATAATAATAATAATAATAATAATAATAATAATGTTCGATTAAGAATCATCGGGCTGTTGCGTCGATCGACCACTGCCATGGTAAGGTATTGCAGCAAATAAAGATCACTTTCAGTAGCCATTCTCACTGAACTTCCAATTTCCGGGGATGAAGACTTGTGGTTTCACAGCAAGTGTTTCGACCGAGATCCCTGCATACTACTTGAGGGGAGTCGAGTACTCTGCTAGTTTGGGACGGGGGGCGCGAGGATTACAGGCATCACTTAACGTGTTAGCGATATGTATTGTGCATGATGCTAACCGGGTAGAACCCAATTTCTCCCTGACGATGTATTAGTCCCTTATTGACCCATGTGTTATTAGCAAACAGGGCAAAGGCGCTAATCTCGCGAAGTTCAACCGTGAAAGCCAGACCGTGGAAATACAACACAGGGTAGTCGAAATACTATTTAAAATAACCGATGACTTTGCCAGGATGTTCGAAAGGAATAACACCACAAAATGAAATAACTAATTAATCCACATGGAAAACCACAGCATGTTTCCGTGGAGACACGTGTAAGTCGTCAACTAGTGTGAATTCCAGTCAAATCCGTCGCCTGGCAGCATTCATAGTGGACTAAAATACGAGAACAAAGTTAGGCGCCGCTAGTGCTGCTCTTTTTGCAGATAGACTTGCAAAAAAAGGTGAGGGGTGGCGCGGGGGCAGGGGGAGGGGGTGGGGGATGGGTGGGAGGATGCAGATTGTCAATAAGTTGACATTGAAATCACATACTTTGATAAAAAGAGTTATCCAGGATGCCATAAGAGAACAGAAACAACCCATCGACGACTGCCACACTCTTGACCGACAGGGACAGATCACAATTCTTCACCTCAGAGCTGGACACAGCAGACTTAATAAATAAGCTCCGATTGCGTGCTTCACCGCTGAGCACTTGTGGACCAAACGAACAGGCTAATGAACATATTTTAAATACTGTCCCCTATACGGTCTTCCAAGAAAGACACACTTACCTAACGATTCAATATTATGCTCAAAGCTTTAAGAAGCTCCAACGGAGCTCTAGAGAACGATATATTTCATTACAAGAACTCTTCTGACAATGTGAACTTCTTCTTCCTCGTTCATCTTCAGACCTCAACTTTAATTACTCTAACGAAGGCAGCAGTCGACTCCAGGCTCTGTACGCTTCCGTACAGCTTCTAGTGGAAGGACACTGGCTGTTGCCAAATGCTACTTCTTGTGTCGGTACACAGTGGACAGGACTGCAAAATATGTTCTGCCTTCATGGGGGCTGTGCCGCAGGCCCAAAGGTCTCTAGTGTCAATCTTGAACTTGTTGTAGAGATGGCATCTAAGTCTGTTGTGACCTGTGCGTAGCCAGAGAATTATCACCTGGTCTCGTCTGGGGAGTTGATGGTAGCCATCGTTTTCTATGACAATGTAAACAACAAAGATACTATCACAAGTCGAAGAAGACGACGAAATGTAGAGTTTTGTTCATTTGTGATTACTCAAAAGGTCTATATGTTGTCTGAAACCAAATGAATTGAAAATTGACTTAGTAATTTTTCTTCCACCATGGGATGTAGGGGTTTTTGTTAATGTTCTTGGAGCTTTTAGTTTCTAAAGAAGGAGGTAGCCGACTCTACGACCTAAACTACTTTTTCTCTTACGACTTGTCTGGTTGGTTATAGATGTTGTTATGGAGACCACTCGTACTGAGTTAATTAAATTATTTACGACGTTCTTTAGTGACGGGTTACAGTGGCTCTTCTTACATCCCAAGGCGTACTTAGGTAGGTGGATCGACGTCCTCTAGATTGTAGTAAAGTACAAGGCTACTCAGCGAACGCTCCACTATAAGGATTACAGTTTAGATCCCCACCTTGTTGGCCAGACTGCTGTGACCCAACTTGCTTCCAGAGAGCTCAGCGAGGACAGGAGGTTTGGATCTTGATCACTATGTTTCACCTGGCCCTGAAGTTAATCCTTGTTTCCTGCTGGTCACAGTGGAAATATTATTCTCTCCCTTTAGGGACCTCACTAACTTACGTCATGTTTAGATTAGTCATTTGTTCTCATTGGTCTTGTCTGGCCTGGCGACGACTGTCAAGTCTCTTGTATTTGAATACATTGTGTGTTTTTGTGTTCTTATACTTGACGATATCTTGTGTCTTGCAGGAGTAAGGTGGAATGTTTCAAGATAACACACACTGGACCGAGGAAACATCATCATATACTCAGGACACGAAGAGAAAGACCTCGTGCACACAGATGCAGTCGGCTTCATGTTGTCTATAGAAGCAAGGATGGCACTTATAGAATGGAAACCAACATCACCCATAATAATAACAGCAAGGTTTCACTCAAAATGGAGAAAAACAACAATCAGAGAGTGCTGCGTCAACAAACAATGGATACAAATACTAAACAAGAATTCTTTTATATAACTCCGGACAAAGCTTTGAGGAGGGATATCATAGGGGAAAAAAAATAATTTTTTTAGCGGGGGCTTGACTTCATTGCCTCGGGTTTTTTTTCCCAATTTTAGCTTGGTCTCTCTCAGCAGATGGGTACCCCATCTGTCGAGAGTATCGTACAAAGCACGAACTCCGTAGCTCCAGCGATGTATCCAGGGATCTCCGGAAAAAATTGACATTATGGACCAACTGTCGCAGCTCGAAATCGAACCCCGACCGTCTGAACACGAGGCAAACGGAAGACACTTCGCCACAGAGACCCTAGGGGAAACAAACAAAAATGGGAAAAGCTGTGTCAACTTCTGGGGCCTCAATGACCTGATTGTAGGAGGCACCTGCTTCCCACACAGAAGTGTACACAAGGCCACCCGTATGGTCATCAGATTGACACAGTGAAAACCAAATGTATAATTTCACATACAAATCGGAAATTGAGACGCTGCTTACAGGATGTGAAAGTAAAGAGAGGAGCAGATGGAGTATCAGACCATCACCTGTTCTTAGCAACTTTGGCAATAGAACTGAAGACTGTCAACGATATAGCAGTTAAAACAAGCCACAAATACAACTCATAAAACATACCAAATAGAGGCACAAAGGCTCAATTCAAACTAAATCTGAAGAACAAATTTGAAATCCTTGGTAACCTCACAGACGAAACCATAGACAGTCACTGATACAAGCTTGAGGAAACCATAGACAGCCACTGGTACAAGCTAGAGGAAACCATAGACATCCACTGGTACAAGCTTGAGGAAACTATTAGAAACGCGTGAAGAGGTTCTTGGAAAGAGAACAAAACAAGACAAGGACTGGCTCACGGAAAGCACATGGAACATGACGGCAGAACAAAGAACTATGAAACAAAAAATAAGCCCATGTGAGGAACACAGGAGAGGACAAGAGTACACCCACTGAATTTTGAGCTACACAAGAAAGTGAAAACGATTACCAATAGAGAAATCATAGATAAAATAACTGATGTGACTGAAAAGGACGCAAGGCAAGGTGATCTAAAGACATGATACAAAATAACTAGAATACTATTAAGAAAAAAGATAGGACCACAACACACAAGTAAAAGATAAACGAGGACAAAACATCAGCAGCTAATAGAAATAGCGAGACAGGTTGGTGGAATACTTAACACTAAACGGAAATCCCCCAATATCCCAGACTGATATTTAACCAGCAAAGAAACACCAACAAGTACATTTAAATCCACCAACAGGACAAGAGACCATGTCAGCTCTCAAGCAATTTACCAAATTTGGGAAGCTAGAGGACCTGATGGAATCCCGAAGTCATCTGAACCAGCACAAAGATGCTTCACCAGCTCTTCAAGAAGGAATAGGAACAAGAAGCCATTCTCAAAACCTAGAAAGAGGGACACCAGAACAAATTACCAAAGAAATACAATGCCTTCATCCAATAGTTGGCGAGGAACACTCACCTGTAAGTGAGTGTAGAAATCTTGACTAGGATAATACTTGATAGAATGAAAAATGTTAAAGATGGACAACTGATAGAAGAACAGGCAAGACTGAAGGCATGAAGATCTTGCACAAATCTTCTTCTTCTTTGTCGTTCGTTCTCAAACTCCCGCTACCAAGCCCTGGAAAAAGCTTTGCAAGTAGTAGAATGTAATCCGGAGACCGGAATGCGCTGTGACGTAGTTTACAGTTTGACTGGAATATTTGCACATTTCGGTTCGACACATCCGATTTCAGCAGCCATTTTTGGGTACCTGGTTAGCTTTCCCTCTTCGATCCCTTCTCCTTAACCAGCCTGCCCTGTTGCAGACTATTGTCCAGGATCACCGCGTGGATGTGCAGAAGGGTCTTGGCAGTTTTGGTTCGATGGCCTTGACTCTAGCAGTTTTCCCGGGGTCGTTGACTGCGGCAGCTCATGCACTGCTCAGCACTTTGATCCCTTGTACAGATCAAATAGCAATGCTCGGAATTATCATTTAACGATATAAGGAATGACAAACACCTCTCCATAATAACTTTATAAATACTATTATCCAAACAGTAACTTGGAAAATAGAGAAGCATTATGGAATAGCAGATACATTTTAAAGAAGTATGCAAGATTTCTTTGAATGGCTTGGCTTGGCTTCGTTCGTTCTCAATCTCCCGCTTCCAAACCCTGGAATGGTATAAGTAGCAGAATGTAGTCCAGAGAACGGAATGCGTTGTATCGTGGTTTACAGCTTGACGGCGATATTCGGACCTTTCGGTCCAACACATCCGACTTCAGCAAACATTTTTTGAGTACCGGGCTAGCATTCCCTCTTCGAACCCTTGTCCTTAACCAGTCTGCCTGCTGCAGCCCGTTATCCAGGATCACCACGTGGAGGTGTAGAAGGGTCTTGGCAACTATGGTTCGCTGGCCCTGACGCTAGCAGTCATCTATGGGTCGCTGACCACTGCACCTCATGCGCTGCTCAGCATCTTGATCCAATTTCTTTGAATAATGAACATTGACAAAATGTCAAACGAATTTTCAGCTCAAACGTGGGTCCAGCAATCTTTCTCACGGTCACGGAATGGGTGATGCTGCAAACAACAAGAATATATAAACATGAAAACAGTGGACGTTTGATAAGCAGTTAGAAGACATCGGTTCTGCTTGGAAAATATGTAACCTGGGACAAAAACAGCCGAACATTACAAGACAGACTACATTTTTGAAGCAGCACATGTAGGATTGCAGATTAGTGTGAACAAAACAAAGGAAATAAAAATAAATATCAAACAATGGGACCAAACAAGGATTATTGGTTAGATAATTGAAGAAATGAACAATTTTACCGGAGAAGTAACATTTATATAGACGCAGAAACAAGCAAGATGTTAGCGCCAGGGCTTACTAGGACATATTTGGTTTCAAATCTCTTCGCTCAATATGGAACGCAGCAGCATTCTCCACGGTGAACAAGATTAGGTTGTTTAACACACATGTAAAGTCTGTCCTATTATATGGCTCTGAGACATGGCATGTGACTAAGAGTATCATTACAGACTGCAGACTTTCGTTAACAAAAGTCTTCGTCGCATACTTGCATACTTCATGTAAGATGGGCAGAGGTAATGATGAACACAGATCTGTGGGAAAAACCAACAAAAACAAGCGATAGAGCATCAGATTGGGGAGAGAAAGTGGAGATGAATACAACACACTCTCAGAACGAGACAGGAATGTGTAACAAAACATACTCTGGATCGGAACACACTAGGAAAAAGACGAGTGGGAAGGACAACAAACCCCAGGCGACAGGCGGTCGAAGAGGAAGTCAATTAAAACGGGGTCATGTGGGCGAAACTCGAGAAAAAGACACAGGATAAGAACAGGTGGATAGCATCTGCTGTGGTTCTTTGTTTCAAGGGGGACCATACAAATACATGTTAACAAGTGTGCGTATACAATACATTGACAAGCGGCCAGTTCACTCTCCCGCTACCGTTAGCGCAGAGTAACTTTCATTCCTCAAATATAAACTTGTTCTGTTAGTCTATAAATATTTAGTTTGAGTCGTTCATTTCTAACTTGATTCACATTACAAGTTTTAATATAAGTTCAGGAATATAGTTCATATCTTCTTTTTCTTCTTCTTCTTCTTCTTCTTCTTCGTACGCTGGTTACAGCGATATACGTTGCACTGTATTTCTTTGTTAAGCCTGTGGCCCAGTACATCCGATTTCAACAGGCGTTTCTGTAGGGATGCCCTCCTTGGCCTTTGGCTGTCCCCAGCCTATCTGTAAGGCAGCAGTTGTTTTTTGTCAGAGTTTTCTCTCTTAGGGAAGTTGTCTTACAGGACTATCGAGTCTTCCCCACTCGTGTCTATAGTGTGTGGCAATGATATGCTATGATATAATGGACTGTATGTACTAGTTTTTCAAGTATCTGAAGAGAGGCAATCCAGTGTGTCTGTGTCCCAGGATCGTCACGTCCTGCCAGAAACGTAGCATATGCACGTGAGTGAGGTATCTCCTTGCTACTTTTATTTTCTCGGCTCATCTGCAGTGATGGTTTGCCTAGTTTTCCCCGCCACCTGGGAGGTTGTCACAATAGGTCAGAGGTGCAATGTCCGCTGGCCTGCATCTCTTCTGCGTCCATCGGGATGACTGATAGCAGACAGAGATAAAGATCGAGGCAGGAGTGCATTTAACCAGGGGACAAGCCTGGTCATGGCACGGATAAGTTGTTCGCCTGGTGTGCGGACATATCTCATGATCAAGGGCTGAGTCTCAACAGTTCGCAGTGAGGTGGCTGCTCTACTGCTTACGACACCCCGACCGAGAACTAAGTCTTCTACTAGTGGTTTCACACCTCAACGCCGAATGGGGTGAATATCGAGCATCTTCCCGCCTGCTTTGATCGGCGGACGGCAGAGACCTCTTTCTGCGGCTCGACCGGGTCGGACTGAGACGCGAGCCCCAGGTCCCAACCATATCGTAGCCTCCCTTCCCAGTGGTGCTGAGATTTAGGGCGGGATTCCGGCTTAGAGGCGTTCGGTCGTATTCCCTCAGATGGTAGCCTTGCACCATTGGCTTATCAGCCAATCACGTGGACCAAATGTCTGACATCTGCGATTCCTCTAGAATTAAGCAGGATTACCGTAGCAACGCCCTGTCATTGGTAAGGTAAAACTGAATTGTCTTCCGAGGGTCTAATACCAGCACCCGTTCCCTATTAGACCCAACGAATCAAGAGAGAGCTTTTTAGTCAGTCAATGACCAAGTGTCTGAAACCTGTGATTCCTATATAGTTCATTTAATGTTATCCATTGATTAAAATTTAGGTTTCACGAGTATCATCCACCACCTATTTACAGCTAGATACACTGACGCGTCTCTAGATCGGGAATCGAGCCCTGTCCCTATTCAACGAGACAAGCCCTTTAACTGACATGCCTGAAAGAAGAAGAAGATAAACCAGAAGAAGAAGAAAACAATGAAGAAGAAGCAGACTAAGAATACGAAATATGTTTGTGCCTCTATGCTCCCATCGGAACAAACGATTTCAAGATATATTGTCAGAAGAAACAGGGTGGGTTTTTTCATCTATTTCTGTAGATAGGTTTTTGTGTGTGTTCACATGGTTTGCCTGTATGGATTCTACTGGCAAAAACACGCAACTTTCAACCCCAGACCGTAGTCCTTTAGGTTATATCAGGATGTTTTTGCCAATGTATGGATGTGTGAGTGTTTATCTATTTGTAATGTATTTTTGTATGTGTTCCACTATGACACTTTTGCATTAAGTAGTTTTGTCAATGCCTTTACGCGGAGAAGTGGTCCGAGAAAAAGTCCCGACATGCCCAGTTAAACTGAACACAAAGTAATATCCAACCGGGTATGCTGGGATTGCAAACCAAGCTTGCACTCGATTTACACCCATTAAGTGGACAGTTTAATAAAGACGAACAGAAACTTCTTCTACAACCGAACTTACAGAGAGGGCGTAACCAAATTATCGAGGTAACTTGTAAGTTATGCTGTGTTTATGTTTTAATCTGTTTTATTCTTATCAATGTTTTCTTTTTGAAAGCTTTCTCATTGTGTACCCCATTTGAATATGGTTTTCTCTAGTGCTTTGTTTTGTATGATGATATTGTTTACCGCGTACCCAACTCTATTCAGACGTCTTGTAGGATATGTATAGAAGCATGCTGTAAATACATTCTTTCTTATACTATAGTAACACAAGAGTCTTCTGGGAATGATAACCTTGTTGTTAGACAAGGAAATGTGTTTAAAAAATGTCACGATGAACATATATAATAATATGTTTGTAAACTATCTGCAGAGAAATATAGCATGCTTCAGTCGACCCAGATATATATGGGTATCTGGCCTACTGTTTGGGATTTAATTGTACTTGGTTTCAGCTCTTTTTCTAGGTCCACTTCCCCCCTGCCTTTCCGTCCATAACTATACACATGTACCCGTTAACAGCTGAATAGACTAGAGCGGTTCATGGACCAAACAGAATTACCCCACTGCTTTCCTTTTTTGCATGTCGTAAAAGGCGACTAAAGATAAATGTGCACGTGGTTGGCAACTTCATCATGTAAAAACCATTGCTATAACTTGCACTGATAATGACTGGAGTCAGGTTGTGATAAAAGCCACTTAGGAGAGTCAAATGTAGACTTGGACACATGCTTTAACAAATGACTGGAGTCAGGTTGTGATAAAAGCCACTTAGGAGAGTCAAATGTAGACTTGGACACATGCTTTAACAAATGACTGGAGTCAGGTTGTGATAAAAGCCACTTAGAAGAGTCAAATGTAGACTAGGACACATGCTTTAACAAATGACTGGAGTCAGGTTGTCATAAAAGCCACTTAGGAGAGTCAAATGTAGACTAGGACACATGCTTTAAAAGATAACTGGGGTCAATTTGTTTTGAAAGGCAATTAGGGGAGCCAAATACATTGTTGGATCTATGCTTTAACAAATGACTGGAAATAGGCTTCCACTAAGGCCGGTTAAAGGAGCCAACAACAGTGTGACCCTATGCTTCAATTTTATTACTGGAAAGACATTCCGATAAAAAACTGCATTAGGGAGTCAGTTGACGTGTTGGTCTTTTGCTTAAAAAAAGACCAAACTTTACTAAAAAGTTGGTTAAAGGGCTAAATTTGTTGGGCTGATGCTTCAACAAATGTAGCGGCGGGTGAATTTATGACCAGTCTCCAGCCAAGGGATTAAACCTTTTACCTTTTTCCTGATAGAGCGTGGTGAGGCAAGCGCTCTACCCACTATGCTGTTCAGACGCTCAAAGGTCAATGTGGTTACACCTCAGACAGTGCTGCTCGGGGTAAAGTGTTAGACAGATAATGTTACTCGCTTTCAAGTATTTTTGTCTAGGTGGTCACTTTCCTGCCTCTCTGCCTGCCCTTTGCTAGCAGTAAGCCAGGTATCCATTTACAGCTAGGTAGACTTGAGCGTGTTGAGATCAAGGATTGAACCTGATACCATAGTCAATGAAAATGCGGCACTTTAACCATTCTGTCACTCATAGACATTTAGGACAAAACAACGGTTGAAGATTTCCACAATCATATAACTTGATAATTGATTGACTGATTTATTCTCTTTCCCGCACCCAGTGGAGCACTGTCTCAAATAAGGGTGGCCCTTTGCAAAAGGCCTATATCCTAGTATTTGTAGTTTCAAAAGTGATGGTTTTACAGGAAGATGTTACTAGCTCCATTCACGACCTTCTTTATTCGCCTTTTACGACATGCTGAGAAATTTAAGTGATCTTATTATTTCCTCCCAGGCACGACTCGAGAGGTTTTGATCATCCAATACCTTTCCCGCTCCCAGAGGAGCATAACACTTTAACAAATACTTTCTTAATCATATCTATAACTGTCCAAGATCTTATGATGTACAGTTTCTTTAGAATTGGGTAACCAACCCAAAACTCATCCCTCCCTAGTCGCCTATTACCATGTTGTTCGTCCATCGTAATTGATGAGGACCACTGTCAGCATTCCCTGTAAACTGTTCTCATGTCAGCATTCACTGTAAACTGTTCTCATGTCAGCATTCCCTGTAAACTGTTCTCATGAGTTCGAAGATGGCTAAATAAACCAATCTGAGCTTTGAATTGTCTGTTGCCCTTTATACAGGGAAATAAGACACCTCCTTCCACCGGGGTTGACGAAAGGTTGATGTGAGCTGACTGGCTGAGCGATCGTCCCTGGATAGCCTTATCCATTCTTGATGCCTCATGTCTTTGAACACCCTCAGCAATAGTGCTGCGCCAGTCTGTGCGATTGACTTGTGGCGATTCTTTCTCAGTCATCGTGGTTAATACCGCACAGGACCAGTGATCTCTTTAGTGTATCCGTGTACCTTTGGCTTGCACTCTTGCCACTTTGGAGTTCACCATAGAGGAGCTCTTTTGGTAGACGTTGATCCGACATGCGTACCACATGGCCAACCAAACTCAGCTGTGCAGCACATATCATGACGTGTATGCTGAACATGTCCGATCCTGCTAACACCACTTGCCTGGTAGATTACAGTACTAGTATTCTTCGCTCTCCTCTCAAGTTTCGATAATATTTAATATTTGGATCATTACTTACTTGATTACTTGATGACCCGTTCCTCTGCGACTGTTGTGCCGCTGCGGGCCCCATATTAGTCTGAAACAAAAACTTTCCTGGGCTATACCAGTCCAGTGGGTAATAAGCTTTCCATCTGACGTAATGTGGATGTTGTAGTGAAGTGTAAAGTAGTCTGCCCAAAATGTTGGCGGTCTGCCCCGCGGTATGTTTCCGTCTTGAGGGTACCAAACATGCTTCAGCGTACATTCATTCTTCTAATCATGTGACCAGGGCACGGATGTTTAGTCTTGTTTTCATCACTCACCACCACTACTTGCTGTAGGTCTGAAATGTGGAGATTCTGCATGTACTGGTTGCGGAGAGTAGACCGATCGTGCGTCACCCGAGAGAGACTGGGATCACTGGCAGTTTATGCTTCATATCTTTTGTAAGTGTCCATGTTTCTGCAGCACAGCACATTGCAAGAAGCATTGTAGACTTGAAGTGTGAGGCGTGTAGATTCCAATTCCGACAATCATGTAGAATGGTCTGGAGAAACAAGGAGGCCGCCCGACCATGAAACTAGACTTTTGTGTTTATGCTAAGAAGACCATAATAGCAGTAATCCACGAGGCTGTCGAAGCTTTTTCAATCGAGTACGACCGAGTCTTAATGGACGAAACAGTTGTGCATGACTTTGGTTTTGGTGATATTACTTTCTAGCCCTGCTTTCTTTCATTCTTTGCTGAGCATCTCTAACATGCGTCTGCGTCTGACTCCGTAATCAGCCCTATGTCGTCCTAGAATCGAGTTCCGACCATTAGTCATGAATACATGCAGTGATGACATTCAATCGCAAAACTGACACTAGTACAATGGTGTCGTCTATGACTAGTGATCTGGATACGTTGCAGTTTGCTCGTTGAACGAGGTTTTAACATTTCATGTGTCTTTTATGTATTAAATGTCATAATTTGGCGTGACGTAGGGACTGACGCATTTCTTTTGTCTATACCGCATTAAAAGAATTTGCAGTTTATAGTTTATTTAGTACACTAAGGCTATGACAGCGATTGGACGGACGGGAGTCAGTTATTTCTCAGACAGTGAAATTGAATATCTGGCGACGTGGAATTACGTAATATCGGGGTCGTTACGTATTTTTTTGTTTGTTGGTTAGATGTTTGCTTCACTTGTTTCTACTGGCGGAGGCGCGCCATTTTCCACCCCAGACCGTAGTCCATTGGGCGATATCAGGACGCATAAACCAGTGCTTGGATGCATGTGTGCGTCTGTATGTACCTACGCTAGGTTTGTGCGCCCTCAGAAGCTAGCCCAACCAAAGTGCAATGGAAGGGCCTCACCATGAGGGCGTGTGTGAAAGTTGTGCAGGAGTGTGACTGTAGGATAGAGTCAAATGAAACAGAGTGAGGCGAGAAGAGAGAGAAGGGTTGCCCCCCAGGGTGAAACCTCTTCCTCCTGCAGAAAGTTGGGTCGTTACGTACATGGAAATATTGAACAGTGTGATATTATTTCGCAGAATATTTGGCCTGTTAACTCACCACTAATGTACGAGGATGAGTCAGTAAGTAGGTCACACCCATTTTGGATTTCTGAAAAAATGTAGTTGTTAGTTTCTAAAGGTGTCTTTATGTGACAGCAACATCAAACTTGGTGATTACTGTAGGTAGCAGACGATAGATGTCGCATGCACGTGTGCACGCTAGATATAAAATGGTGTCCGTGCTCATAAAGTGAGCAGACAAAGAATGTCGTTATGTTATACGCGTGCATGCGTCTGTTATTTTTTATGTGAGGGAGGGGGGGGGGGGGGGAGTTTCTGCAAAGACATATTTTTTATGTGGGGGAGGTGGGGGGAGGTTCTGCAAAGGCATATTTTTTATGGGGGGGGGGGAGTTTCTGCAAAGGCATATTTTTTATGGGGGGGGGGGGAGGGAGGGGGGGAGTTTCTGCAAAGGCATATTTTTTATGTGGGGGAGGTGGGGGGAGGTTCTGCAAAGGCATATATTTTATGGGGGGGGGGGAGGGAGTTTCTGCAAAGGCCTTTTTTATGGGGGGGGTGGAGGGAGGGGGGGAGTTTCTGCAAAGGCATATTTTTATGTGTAGTTTCTGCAAAAGCATATTTTTTATGTGGGGGATTGGGGGGGGGGGGGGAGTTTCTGCAAAGGCATATTTTTTATGGGGGGGGGAGGGAGGGGGGGAGTTTCTGCAAAGGCATATTTTTTATGGGGGGGGAGGGAGGGGGGAGTTTCTGCAAAGGCATATTTTTTATGGGGGGGGGAGGGGGGGAGTTTCTGCAAAGTCATATTTTTTATGGGGGGGAGGGAAGGGGGGAGTTTCTGCAAAGGTATATTTTTTATGGGGGGGGGGAGGGGGGAGTTTCTGCAAAGGCATATTTTTTATGGGGGGGGGAGGGAGGGGGGGGGTAGTTTCTGTCTGCAAAGGCATATTTTTTATGTATAGTTTCTGCAAAGGCATATTTTGTATGTGGGGGAGGGGGAAGTTTCTGCAAAGGCATATTTTTATGTGAGGGAGTTTATGCAAAGGCATATTTTTATGTGAGGGAGTTTATGCAAAGGCATATTTTTATGTGAGGGAGTTTATGCAAAGGCATATTTTTTATGTGGGGAAGGGGGGTGGGGGGACGTTTCTGCAGAGGCATATTTTTATGAAATGTTTCCTGTTTGCGGTGAGATGTGTTTGTCACATAAAGAAGGGCATAACTATAACGGTGCACTTTCTCAAGGATGCTCACACATTGCTGATGAAGCCCGATCTAGTCATCCTGCCCAGGTTACAACAAAGTCATCTGTGCGGTGAATGGTGGAGATAATTCAAGCTGACTGGCGAGTAACGACAGACAGTATAGCAACTGGAATTTGGTGTTCGCATGGTTTAGCTTACAGCATAATGCATGATCATACCTCGGCGGGAGAATGTTTCGTGAATAACGAAGAGGCTGAACGTAAAGTGTAAATGTGGCTGAGGCGCAAAGAATTTTCTTCAGATGTTGACGCACCGATAGAGCAATAGGATAAGTGTATCAGTGTTGGGGGATATTATGTTGAGAAATAAGAGAAAATCTAAGCGAAATAAGGTTGATGTTGCTGAATGCTCACAATGAGTAACTTTACTATTTTTGCGCCCTGAAATAAGCGTTAAGGGGCAGGTTGCTGTGGCTTTCTTCCCACCTTTAGTATACGAATGACTTGACTTCATTCGTTCTCAATCTCCCCTTACCAAGTCCTGAAAAGGGCATAAGCAGCAGAATGTAGTTCAGAGAACGGAATACGTTGTGTCATAGTTTACAGCTTGACTGCGATATTTGCACCTTTTCAATCCGTCACATCCCACTTCAGCAGGTAGTGTATGAATGAAGATGGTTGGTGTCCTCCAGGTGGTTGTGCTATACTTGTCGTTATCTGCGTGCCACTCATTCCTACCAGGATTCTCCCACTTCGTTAGCCCAGGCTGCCATAAAACTGTTTCAGGGAGAGAGCTACAAAGAACTGAGGTGGGGGCTTTGGCCAGTATATTTTGCCTGGCCCTCATATCTCATCATTATGTTTTGTCTGACCAGAAGCTAGTCTCCTATCCCCAAGTGCAAACATAAATTTATGTCAAGTTCGTATCTCTTTAATTAAAAAGAAATAAAAGTAACTGCCATTTGTGACATACTTATTGACTAGTTTTGGTAGGTAGAATCAGCTAAGAAAACAAAAGTTGTTTGAGTAAGCTATCAGTGTTGTCCCCCCTGACCGACGACGCAGTGAACGAGAGGGCAGTAATCAGTGACTATTAGCTGACCGGTTTCCTCAGTGTAAACGAACCAGAGCTGTCTTTCCTCTTCTTCTTCCTCGTTCGTCTTCAGACCTCAACTTCAATGACTCTAACGACGGCGGCAGTCGTGTATGGCTCTGTACACTTCCGTACAGCTTCTCGTGGAAGGACACTGGCTATTGCCAAATGCTACGTCTTTTGTCGGTATACAGTGGCACAATATGTTCTTCCTTCGTAGGGGCTGTGCCGCAGGCACAAAGGTCTGTAGTTCCAATCTTGAACGTGTCGTATAGATGATATCTATGTTGTGACTTGTGCGTAGCCGGAGAATGATCACCTGGTCTCGCCTGGAGAGTTCATGGTAGGCATCGTTTTCTATGTGGCCAGGGTGACCTTTTTTTCGATTTTGCACTGTACGTTGGCCTGATGAATGCTTTAGTCTCATTGTATGTGATTTCTGTATCACTCTGCTGCAGCATTACTCCCTCTCTGGCGAGTCTGTCTGCCTCCTCGTTGCTTGGAGTGTTGCAGTTGGCTGGTATCCACTGGACTATGCTTCTTTTAAACACTGGCACAGGCGTTCGAGCGAGTCTGCCAGAGCACCGAGTTCATTTTTGTGCTGGTTCTTGAACGACATTAACACAGCAAGGGCGTCTGTGAGAATGATCACTTGCTTTTCTGCCTGCGCCTTATGGTCTATAAGGGTTTCAGCTGCTTGTCACCAAGACCATATTCACCCTCCAAGTGGCGGCCCTGAATACAGGCTGCATCGGTTGCCAGGCCGAGAAAGTATGGATCGGAGATCATGAGCAAATCTGATCTCATAAATGTGTTGTGCTGACCAAACTTACAGTAACGGGCTGAAAGGAGCAGATATCTCAAACTTACAGTAACGGGCTGAAAGTAGCAGATATCTCAAAATACCGTAACAAAATGTATTTTCCCCAACGAACAAAGACGTGTTGTTTCTATTACATAATAATTTCAATCAATCAATTGAAACTTGTCTACTCTACGTGAAGCGTACGTGTTCAACGAATATAGATCAACTCACCAAATGTTAACCTGTCCATATTTGTTGCAGTTTTTAAGGCCTAATAGTTTCTACAGGATGGTACAGCCAGCCCCTTGCCCAACTTTACTTAGTCACCTTTTAATCCGATATTTAAGTAATGAGTTCTTTTTTATTATTCGTGTTCTTATTTTGTTCCTAAATAAGGAATAATATTTCCCATGATGAACTTGTATATCTCTGATTTATCTCCTCGTGATACAGTTTGCTCCACAGCTGGGATTGACAAGGACATGCTGTCACTCCGTTTCTCTAATGGCGTCAACAAACAAGGAAAACTTGTCATATTGTTTGTCTGAAATCAAGAGACTGAACAGTACATGAGCTGCAGCGGTCGGTGACCCAAAGCTGACTGTTAGCGTCAGGGCTAGCGATCCAGAGCGGCAAAGATCGTCCTCCACCTGCACACGGTGATCCTGGATAACAGGCTCCAACAGGGCAGACTGGCCAGGAAGAAGGGATCGAATATGGAAGGCTAACTCGGTACTCAGAAATGTCAACTAAAGTTAAATGTGTCGGACCGAAAGGTGCAAATATCGCAGTCAATCTGTAAACTACAACACAGCGCAATCCGGTCTCCAGACTACATCCTGCTACTTGCAAAACCTGAAAGCTTGAAAGATTGAGAACAAACGAAGAAGAAGATACTCTTTGTCTGTTTTAACCACAAGGGCACATAACAATGTGTCAAATTTGTAATTTGCTAAACGGAGTCTAAATATGCACTGACTGTGATTCTGTTGTAAACTGTGGTTCAGAATGCGGTTTGTCTTGGTTGGCTGTTACAAGGAAGATACACAATAGCAGTCGCTGGAACAAGCTGGAGATATGTGTTTCAGAAGGCATGTAAGAGGGCACATATATAAGTCACATGTTGCTGACACAGTTGTGTTATGAGCACTTGCAAGATATGCATCGCAAAGAAATAACAAAATCAACAATAAAGTAAAATAAATCAAAAGTTAGCTATTTAAGAAGCATGCGACCTATATTTGCTGAGTATTGTTTACAATCCCAGCATACAATGTTCAAATTCCGAATCGTTCAGACAGGGCATGTTAGGATTTTTTTTCATGGTATGACCGCTTCTTCCAGTCGACCCAGCTGTCAACGAGAGGCTGACGAGGTGAAGGGAAAATGTGGGTGCCACCATGGGAGCTACGAAATTTGTCCAGTATCGTCCCCACTTGCAGCAATGAAAGGGGCTGAGTACATATCGGGGCGCCCAGGTGCAATACAATCGGCTCTATCAGCCGTTTTGGACATTTTTTCATAGACAGGCAGATGGACGGGCGGACGGACGGACAGGTGCATGGATGGATGGATGGATGAATAGATGGATGAACCAATTGATACAGGGACAGATTTATAGACATATAGATAGATAAATAAATAGATAAATAGATAGACAGATAGATAGATAGACAGATAAATATACAGATAGATAGATAGGTAGATAAATAAATAGATAGATAGATAGATAGATAGATATATAGATAGATAGATAGATAGATAGATAGATAGATAGATAGATAGATAGATAGATAGATAGATAGATAGATAGATAGGTAGATAAATAAATAGATAGATAGATAGACATATATATAAATAGATTGATAGATAGATAGATAGATAGATAGATAGATAGATAGATAGATAGATAGATAGATAGATAGATGTACTTATTTGGTATCAAAATATGTTTTTCTTCTTCTTCTTCTTCTTTTGTTCTTCTTCTTCTATTTTTCTTCTTTTATTCTTCTTCTTATTCTTTTTCTCCACCGTTCGTCCTGAAGAAGACGTTTGTGACCTGTCAAAGTTTACAGCGATGCCGCGATATCTGCGCTTTTCAACCCGACGCATCCGATTTCAGCATGGCATTTTTGGGACCGATTTACGTTCCCTCTTTGGACAATTAATCTCTTATTCAAGCTGCATGTTTGCAGTCTGTTTCCAGGGACACTTTTTCAGGAAGCGGAATAGGATCTTCGTCAGTTTTGAGTTACTGACCTTAATTTAAGTAGCCAGCTGCGAGTCTCCGAGATATACATGAGCAGATGGACTATGGCTACTTAGTAAATGCACCACTATGGGGATCACAGTGTCAATCCCCACTTAGTTAGCCAGACAGCAGCAACACAACATTTTTCCAGTAGGATATGTTATACAATTATCCCGAGATGTCGATAAATAACCTTAGTGTGGCCTATTCTGTAAAAAACAAAACTGGATTACTGGACTCAGAGTGGGTTACGTCACTGCGGGTCCCAGCTTCGTTTTCCTTGTCTTTTGTTTTGGTCCACGGTGGACCAGGGGGTGATAAGTTTCCTGTCTGTAGCATCCTAGATATTTCTGCTGAGTTCGAGGGAGTCGGACCAGCGATTAGGTGGTCTTCCCCGAGGTCGTCTGCTGTCTCGTTTTAGACTGCCGACGCTGTGCAACGATCAGAAGCAGGTGACCAGCAAAACACTAAGATTTATTTTTTACGTTTCGCCTTCCAATATGTTAGTTAGCTGTCCGTCGCAAGCGATGATCATCAGACAGTTTTCGTGTTGGTGATGTAACTTGCGGTGTATTTGAATTACATTGAAGAAGAAGCTGCGCTGGTCATCAACCTCACTCTGTGGTCTCGAGCTACCTTGGGTCAATGGCAAAACATAAGTCAAGACGACTAGAGGTAATTCAGGATGCAGACACTCTGGTCCCACCTCGCTTGAAATTTGAGGGGCTTGAACCCACGCGGTTTCCGTTCATGGTCTTGTGAAGCGAGGTCCTTTACCTCTCGACCACATCGACACGTAATATGTGATATCATTATGCCGTACATCATATTTCCAACACATTAAGTAAACACAGTCATATATTAGACCCTGCTGTCGGGGATGAAGTGTTAGAAAATCTAATTCGACTTTTTTCCGTAACAGTATTCCACGTACTCATTTATAACTGGGTCAACTAGAACGTGTGGAAAACAGGGACAGCGTCAGTACTTTTAGCCGTAAGAAGCGAACACTCTTTTCAATAGTAATTTTAAAACAAATTATATTCATCGATCATTCAGTCTATGCTACTCGCTTGTTTCGGGGCAAAGGCAATCGACTATCCTTCCCCCATTAAGTTTGATCATCAGTTACCCTTTTTGTCTCTCAGCAGTTGAAGTCCAGGGACCGAAGTTCATTTCCAGTCTCTTCTCAATGCGTTTCTCAGTCTACCTCTCATCTTCTTCCCTTGTGGTTTCCAAGTGAGGGCCTGTCTGAACACGTTTGATGGTACTTTTCGTAGGGTGTGTCCTATACAACCCGATCTTCAATTTTTATGTGTTGCTCCATTGGCTGTCGTATCATATTCATGCGGCACCTTTTTTATGCGGGAAGAATTTGTTAACAAATAATGTTATCTCTTCCCCGTTCAAAATGTGGGCTATTTATACCGGAATGTTGATTTTATCACCAAGTTTTGATAAAGTAGTGTCTAAACTTAGGTAAACACGTATCATGGATGCGAGACAGAAATATTCAAATTATATTTACATAGAAGATATGCAGAATACCTTAAAATATTTGGAATGCATTTCATTTTGGTCATTGTAATGTGTTGGTGAATGTGAAATAATTCCGTTTGTGTTATTGTAATGTGATGGTGAATGCGAATGGATACTGTTTGTGTAATTGTAAATTAGTAGTGAATGTGAATGAATGTCATTTGTGTAATTTTAAAGTGAAGGTGAATGAGAATGCCTATACTATTAAAGTGACTACATGTAGTCGCTACACATCTGTAATTAGTGTAGATGTCATCGTGGTTAAGTGGCACGACTCACAACCCGAAGGTGCTTGTTCGATCCCCATCACTGCACCGGCCGTTACCGCGGGGAAGCAAACCTTTAGAAAATGCAGGAGAAAGCAGATCCTTAAATAAAATAAAGGCTGAAGTCGGATGCACTGGGTCGTTAGGAGCAAAATAAAAACCACAGTGCAACGCACGCTGCCTTGGTGATTAGAGAAATAAGGCGAACGAAAATAAAACAAAATGTAAAACAATCTCTTTTATGTGCTGGAGCTTCCAGATTACGCTTAATATGGGGTAATGTGACCCCCATACCAAACTCACCTTAATTATCTTCTACGACATGCCAGGCAGGTTATAGTGCTACTATTCTCTATTTTCCACTTTGAACCCCGGTAACAGATGAGTGGACCTGTTATCATTTGTCCTTTTTTTATATCTCTCTAGGAGCATGGGTCAACCATGTGTACCCAAAGGTCCCCTACAGGAGAGAGTAATACGTTAAATTGTTTTCTGTTTTACGCTCAGAACAGAAACGCACTTACGAGCTGCGAGACGGTCTTCCTTGCTCTAATGAGGACAGTTGCAATTTAACCATATGCTTTGTGGGGGGCTGTTGTTGTTCGGTGGTATACGTGCTGAGTTGTGTGAACTTTTGACAATTTCTATTTGGTGGCGGGTTACAGTGGCTCTTATTACATCACGAGACGCACTTGAGAATTCTGACCATGGCTCCTTAGTAAGCACACAATTATGGGGATCACAGTCTCGATCCCCACCTAGTAAATCAGACTGCAGCAACAGAGGCCTGTTTCCAGGAACATGCGCGAGGACGTGAGATGGAGTTTTGGACAGTTTCTTCTTCTTCTTCTTCTTCTTCTTCTTCTTCTTCTTCTTCTTCTTCTATTTCTTCATCATCGTCTTCTTTTTCTTCACGATCATCTTCTTCTTCATCATCATCATCATCATCATCATCATCTTCTTCTTCGTCATCATCTTCTTCTTCATCATCATCATCATCATCATCATCTTCTTCTTCTTCATCATCTTCTTCTTCATCATCATCATCATCTTCTTCTTCTTCATCATATTCTTCTTCTTCATCATCATCATCATCATCATCTTCTTCTTCTTCTTCATCATCATCATCATCATCATCATCATCTTCTTCTTCTTCATCATCTTCTTCTTCATCATCATCATCATCATCGTCATCTTCTTCATCATCTTCTTCTTCATCATCTTCTTCTTCATCATCATCATCATCGTCATCTTCTTCGTCTTTTCCGTCTTCTTTTTGTTCTTCTCCTTTTCCTTTTCCTTACACACCTTCTCCCCCTACTATTCTTCTTCTTGTCATTCTCCTCATCGTCTCCTCCTCATCATACTTCTACTTCTCTCCTTTCTTCGTCTCCTCCTCCTCATACTTCTACTTCTCTCCTTTCTTCGTCTTCTCCTCCTCATACTTCTACTTCTCTCCTTTCTTCGTCTCCTCCTCCTCATACTTCTACTTCTCTCCTTTCTTCGTCTCCTCCTCCTTTTCCTCATCCCTTCTTCTTCCCTTCATTCTTCATCTCATCCTTCTCCTCATTCTCCAGTCTTCCTGTATCACACAGCTGCTAATGTTCCGTTAGCTTACGTTCAACCCTAGATAGCTACTCAGCACCTCACAGACATTTGCACATAATTAATTGCTGGGTATGCAATGCCATTAGATGCAGTGTCTTCTACCGTAAACAGGCTCTGTGTATATTCCACAAACCCTTCTCTAGAACATGTAAACATGAGATTCATGAAACCATAAGACCATTCATTGAGAGATTGTTAAGACAGAAGCTCACAGAAAGTGAAAAAATGTTCGTGTCTGATTTTCAGAACGAGTAAGGAACTCAGGTTCGATTTCGGGTCGGAAGATTCGAATTGGCTTTGTCAAAACATCAACTTGAATTAGTTGTTAGAGTTAGGTGACAGACTTGTGTCCTTAGGGACGTCGTGTTTCGTGTTGATCGCATTAGGGCCTCTGGGAAATTTTCTTCTCACGACAAGAAGTAATGTTGCTTCTGCTGCTGTTGTTGTTGTTGTTATTATTGTATGCTCACAATGAGTATGTGTGGACCCTGAAAAGGGCACTAAGTAGCGAGTTTCAGCAGCTTTGCTCACATCCGAGCGTGCTGTTGAAGGTGGACTTGGATTATCCAGGTTGTTGTGCTATACTTAACTTCATTTGCGTGTCGCTCACTACTACGGGATTCCCGTCGATCTCTACCTCGTTAACCAGACTGCCATTAAACAGTCTGTTTCTAGGGAGAACTGCATGGAAGTGAGGTGGGGGTCTTGGTCAGAATATTTACCTGATCCTGACTAACATTGCCTGATGTGAATGTTTACCTGGCCCTGGCTAACACTGCCTGATGTGAATGTTTACCTGACTCTGACTAACAATGTCTGACGTAAATGTTTACCTGACCCTGACCAACATTGCCTAACGTAAATGTTTACCTGACCCTGACTAACATTACCCGATGTGAATGTTTACCTGACCCCGACTAGCATTGTCTGGTGTAAATGTTTACCTGACCTGA
The DNA here is from genome assembly GCA_036924085.1 of Ariolimax columbianus. Taxonomy (NCBI): domain Eukaryota; kingdom Metazoa; phylum Mollusca; class Gastropoda; order Stylommatophora; family Arionidae; genus Ariolimax; species Ariolimax columbianus. The sequence goes on from JAVGWX010000003.1 coordinate 105,565,748, forward strand.
CTAACATTGTATGATGTGAATGTTTACCTGACCGTGACTAACATTGCCTGACGTAATTTGAATGTGACCCTGACTAACATTGCCTGACGTAAATGTTTACCTGACCCCGACTAACATTGCCTGACGTAAATGTTTACCTGACCCTGACTAACATTGCCTGATGTGAATGTTTACCTGACCCTGACTAACATTGCCTGATGTGAATGTTTACCTGACCCTGACTAACATTTCCTGACATAAATGTTTACCTAACCCTGACTATCATTATCTGATTAACATATTTTGTTTTATCGGTCGTTAGTCTTCCCTTCCTGCTGACAAGTTAACTTTTGACTAAGTGTCTCTGAATACCATTGGTTCTTCTCACATCATGGGATCCTCCTGGCTGTAGTGACATGCGAGGCTCCTAAGCAAGCTCACCGTGTGACCATAGAGGAGTCGGTGTCAAATCACGTCGAGCTCGAACTGACAGACCGGAGATGGCGTGATTTTTTTCATGGTATGACCGCTTCTTCCAGTCAACCCAACTTTAAATTGGGACATGACAAAGTTTAGAGAAAATTCAGATTCGGTGCAGGAGATACGGTGTTCCTGTTACATCGGCGGCACTTTCAGCAGTGTATGGGTCGGAGAATACACAGGGACCCCCAAGTGAGCTTGTTGAGTCACCTTTGAATCGGTGAGCAAGTGTCTGATTAGTGTAGTTGTAGAGCACTCGTTCTTCACTGCAAACTGACGTGGTTCAACTCAGCTGTAAATGCGTTATTTGTAAATTGGTACATGACTTACCATTGGCGAAAGAAAGGCAGCGAACTGTAGTTCACACTAGCTGTAGTTTAGTACAATGAAGTTTCTATCACTTCATCCCTGATGACAGTTTCTGCTATGACACTTTATTTTCCTAGGAGAAGGTTAGAGTACGTTAGGTTCTGGTCTTCATCAGTCTGTTTCACCTGAACCTGGCTACTCTTAGCTTAGATCAGAAATGATACAATTACCCATAACTCCCAAATCCCCACCCCTCCTCCTTCCGGTCTTCATGTCAATAGTTTACCAAATACAATTTATTGGAGCTGTGGTCTAGTTCTTCTTAGGAGAATCGATCTTCCAACACTGCGATTCAAGGACATATGCAGGGGGGACATGGTCCTACGAAATCTCATCCGTGGGCTGGGACACAATTGTTCAGGGTCGAGCTGTTTGGAGACAGTCAGTTGGATGGAGCATAGGGACTGCTGACGCTCGTAGAGGTCTTCTGACTGCAGAGAAAAGAGAAAGTGAGAAGATCAGGGCAGACCCCGGCAAGCCAGCCTCCTCAGTGTGGTTGTGTGATATGTGGCAGGGACTGTCACTCGCGGATCGGCCTCTACAGTCATAGCAGACAGTGTCAAAATACAGGAGATAGCTGAAATAAACTCACAGGGCGCCACAATCATGGTTTACAGAGACTGAGCCGCTAATGATGAGGATGATAGCGTAGTCGACAGTGAGTTGGCTTGTTAAGACTAAAATTACAGCGTGACAAGGTTCGAAATCACGGACAGACAGAACAAACCAATCCGGTCGTATTGGGTAAAGAAAATCCCAAATAAAGCCATCCTGCAAGATCTGAGTGTCGAAGAAAACCACGTTATGTCTCGGAAACTGAGGTTTTCCGGTCACATCAAGCGCCATGACGGACTGGAAAATGCAGTTCAGGAGAGCATTGTTCCAGTAAGACGAGGCAGAGGCCAACGAATGCGTAAATGGACATAAGACATCGTACACCCTTAACATGAACACGGAGCAGGCGGGTAGACTGACTGCTGATCGAGATTCTTATGATGAGAGCGACGTTCTGCCAAGGACATGCTTCATTACGATGATGAAGTTGTTAAAGAAATACTTCATAGGCATGGATTGAAAATGACGATTATACAGCAAAGAAAGAATATTTCATTTTCTCACGTCCTGTAATAATATAAAATAATATAAGAATGCAAGTAGGATGTATCGCAAGTCTATCTGCGACAGCAAATACAGTACTTCTAAAAACGTCACATGATCTACCAGAAACAAGACCGACATTACTATAATCAATGTTTTATAAAAACCACAAATAACACCGGGTTGAAAATGCAGCGTAGTGGATGAGTTTACGACATTTATCTGCACACAGTTAGTTATTTGCATCAGAGTCAACGAATCAGAGATGACGAAGACCTTATTCTTTCTCCAAGAGACTGCTCTGGAAACATGTTGCACTAGTTTTGTCTGACATAATACCGATCGCAGTGGGAAGGCAAACCAGGTATTCACGACAAAGCCAGTCGACACTGTAAACTATAACACAGCGTCACAACTTCGTCTTTAGGACGAACGCCAAAGAAGAAGACGGCTAATAACATAAAAATAATCACTCCTTAGGATTATAGATTTAATCATGATAGGAGTTCCTGGCAGTGGAGAATTAGTGGCAGAGATTATTGTATGGACGGTAATTTATTGCTGTTTGCGAATGCCCACAATGAGTAGAATTACTCTTTTGTGCGCTCTAAAAAGGACGTTAAGTGGCGGGTTACAATAGCTTTCCTCACATCCCGAGACTGCTTATAAAGGGGGACCGGGGTCCTCCAGGCGGTTGTGTTATACTTGGCTTCATCTGCATGTCACTCACTACTACGGGGATCACGTCGACCTCTCACCTCGTTAGACAGGCTCTCAAGAAAACATTCCATTTACAGGAAGGGATACTAGGAAGCCAAGGTGAGGGTCTTTGCCAGTATGTTTTGCCTGACACTGACTAACATGTCAGATCAGTATATTTTGCCTGAATAGTCGTTAGTCTTCCTCCCCAGACGGTAATTTAAATAGGGGTTAAATATTTAACTAGTATGCTGAGTACGACAACGGCTCTGAATGGCGAACATTCGTAGCGCTACACTCACTATCGTCATAACAGATCATCACTACAGAGCCAACTATGCCGGTTGAATACCGATTAGAATAATGAAATTCCGGTAAGATGGCGACCAAGCAACAGCTGCTCTCATGGTCTGCAATTTTCGTGTGGTTTGTTCGTTCCAATTAATGTATGGAGCGCAGTGTTGTATGGCGATCATTTTTTAGCACGTCTTACGCTATTCATGGGAAGTCTCAAGTCAGGTCAGGTCATCCCGTAACCGGTGAGGTCGTTAGGGCACATATGAAGATATCCTCACAACACCACGCCACCCTTCTCTGTCAGCGGCCGCTGCCTTTGCCTCTTCTGGTCGGAGATTGGTCCATTCTTTTATATTGTGTTCCCATCTCTTTTTGGGAAGGCCTCTTCGTCGTTTGCCTTGCACCTTTCCGTGGAGGATCGTATTTGCAAGACCATTTGATCTCGATATGTGACCGTACCAAGCGAGTTTTATTCTTTTGACAGTTGCCAAGACGCCTTCAAAAGGCCCTATTGCTGTTGCTATCCAAATTCAGTGCAAGTTACATCTTCAGGACGAGGACAGTCTCATGATGTCGCCATCTTCGTTTGCTATGGGCAACATTATTATTATTAGAATAATGGCAGCCAGGCAAGGCACCACACTCCCCAACGTCGAACCAAATCATCACGATGCAATTACCTGTGCCGTTTGAATACACATGCAAACAATGGCAATCAGGCAAGGTACTGTATTTCCTAACGTTTGATCAGTTCTCCGCGATGCATTTAATTGTGCCGTTTGGGTCCACATTATACTAAAAATGGTCAAATACAGCGAATAGTTTAAGTATTTAAGACAACTGCGGTTAGTCCTTGAAAAAGTAGCTAATAAAATAAAATCCCATTGCATGCGAATGTGGCATATTGGAAACCGGTGTTCGGCCTACCTTTTCAAGACCAACCGGCATACTAGGAATGATGAGGTCATCATCAAGCCAGGTTCAACTAGGGATCCATTTGCGATAAAATAAAATTCCATATGAATTGGGGATTGAACCTAGATCGCTCGTCTGGGCCGGCAGTGCGCTCTACACTGCCCTATTGCTGCTCATATGTTGTACAGACATATATAGAATGAAAAAAAAAAAAAAAAAATTATAACAAATTATGTTCTCAACTCCATAATAACAATCTTCAACTCCAATGTGAAGCCCATCCTGTTGTATGGATACCAAACACGAAGAACAAAATCTACAACAATGAAAGCGCTACTTCTTTTTCTTTCTCTTCTTTTCGCTTTTTTATCCTGCTTATGCCTTTCCCCGTCAGATAATGAAGACGTTTCTTGACCGAGCCCCAAAATGTGCTTCGCACACAGGGAGCTTTACTGATTCTGTTAATTCTGCTATCCATCTTTTACGTGGCCGGCCCTTGGCTTTGTATCCATTGTATCTGTATATCATTACTTTCCGACGGATACTATCTGGTGCTTGATGTGTCACGTGGTCGAACCATTTGTTTTGTTGTCTTATGATGAGGTCTAGCACTAGTGTTGTACCTACTTTTCCAATAATATCTTTTCTTCTGATTCTATCCATTATAGAAACTCCAAACATTATGCGCTGGCATTTCATTTCTGTTGTTACAATGTGTCCTTTATCTTTGTTTGTTAATGTCCAATTCTGGCACTGATAGGACAATGAAGGTAGGAATATTGTGTTGTATAGTGTTCTTTATTTTTTAAATATTTCATTTTTTTTTTGCGTTTGCCTTATTGCTCTAATCCCCAAACGCGATGTACGTTGCACTGTGGTTCAACCGTAGTTCATTCCCGCGTCCATACATAAAAGAAGGCTGATTCTTTCTGTCAGTTAACCTCAAGATATATTGGCAACATTCTCAAGATCTGTGTATCGTATGCCAGTTTGTTAGGACTGCAGGCTATTTCAAAGCAAAGTGCTTTTTATCTTTGTACACGAGTTGAATGTCTAGGTGATGACCAGTTTAAAAAAAAAAAACCGGTTGCATATACGCTCTGGTATAACCACACATGATATGCTTGTGGTTTTTATTTTAATTGCTGCGTTCGCTTTATTTCTATAATCCCAAACGCGATGTGCGTTGCACTGTGGTTTTTATTTTGCGCCTGTCGGTCCAGTGCATTCGACTTCAGCATTCATTTAATGTAAGGGTCTGCTTCCTCCTGTATTTTCTAAGGGTTTGCTTCTCCGGGGTAACGGCCGGTGCTGTGATGGGGATCGAATCCAGCACCTTTGGGTTGTGAGCCGTGTCACTTAACCACTAGCCTACGCCGTCCCTAGTGTTCTTTATGAACGCATTACAAACTTTACAGACTTTTATAAATGAGTGTCCGAGTAGGAAGATTATAATGACCTGACAAGATCACTGCCGTGATGCTGATGGACAGAACCCAACTTTTAACAGTACAATATAATGTGAGAAGAAGTTGATGGAGTTGGATAGGACGCACATTTAGGAAATCAGCTGACAGTATTACAAAACAGAATCTGTTCTGGAAACCTCAAGGCAGAAGAAGTAGTGGCACTAAAAAACAGACACCCACAAGGGAGCTCGAGACAAATATAACGGAAACTAGAGAGACGTGGATATGTTTCTATTTGTTGAAGACCTGTGCTCCACGGGGAGCTGAACGGTTTTGATTGATTAATTTAATCAAATAGAACACATACACTTATTAATAGTTGATTGAAATGATAACTAGAGAGCCATGCTAACGTGCTGTGAGATGTACACATGACAGTTTATTGTGGAGTTCCTAGGGGCAAGAAAGTTATTGCTAGACATTCTCAGGTATATAGAAGTTGAAAAAGGCTGATTTACAATGTGAAGAAATTGAAGTTAGTAAACATAGAGTCTCTTATCACCATTTGTGCCTGGTTATCTGGTTGATTCATATATAGGAATACCCCGTTATACGATGCTTCGTTATACACCATTTTACATTAACGCCATTTTAAGATAGTCCTGGTCAATGACATTTATGAAAGATTGAGGGGTCATGGAATTATTATCCGCAAGCACTGTGCATTTTCCGATTAAATCAAAAACTGCAGTATAATAAAAAATATGTACCCGTGTTACCTGCACTAACTTACGTATATTTTCAATACATAGGGATTTTCCATTCTTGAGCCATTTGAAAGATGGGATAATCTCTATTCACACAAATAGGACAAGGAGATAACACATATTCAGAGAATGGAGGAGCTGAACGAATATGAAATTCATAAAAGAATGGCAGCATTACAGGCTGTAATAACTAGAAGAAAAATGTACCAGTAGCGGTATAAAAATACTATCCAAAGTAAAACAGTAGCAAGATCAGTGAATTATAACCCAGAGAAGCAAGGACTCGGGTATAATATTATGGGTCATCAACTAGAACAGGGAAGAATGGATGCGCAGATGTTGTCTACCCAGATTTAAAAAAAACTAAACTATTAGTTCATCTGGTAAAATATTCTGCTCAAACTATACACTTTATTATTGTTACACAAATAATACAAAACACAACAAATCAGTGCCAGCTGGCTATATTCTTTACAGATGCGATGTCAGTTCTGCAAGTCTACAAACATGAGAATCTGCCAGAGCTTAAAAGTCCTTAAGCAAACTAAATGCCAAGAGAAGCGTAGTGGCACAGTGGATACCATCACACTGTGGCATACAATAAAACGAGAGAGGCGGGACAAGTTAACAAAGGTAGAAGCAACACCAGAACAAAAAAAGCAAGTAATTGACTGTCCGAACTAAAAGACGCTTGTCAAAGCCAAAAAGGCATGTCCACTAAACATAAGACAACTATCACCGTTTTGATGGAGTGGAGCAAGTGAACCTGGTCCACGTGAGAACCTGACTTACCCACGAATGACCACCTAAACGGGCTAAAAGTGACTCAATCACCCGTGTGTACGTGCAGACAACGGCACATTATATCCTGCACAGCTGTAATGTGCTTAGATAATTACGTACTGATCACTGACCCACGAGCAAAAACTTTAGACAAGACAAGAAAAAAAGGCAAAACAACTTGATGGTATTCGGAAGTAAAAACTGAAAAGAAATGCTACAAAACATGGCTAACTTTGAAGGCCAGTAAAATGATATTACGTATCCAACGAGTAATCATATTCGATAAAGAAGAATCCCGGAAGAAATATACAAAATAACTAACATTCATATAATAACAATTTTTCAAAAAATATCTTCAAAAGTATCAAAGAAACGTTAAGAGATGAGAATTTAAATCATTAATGACAAAAAGAGATCTTCAAATATTTTATGAACACGTAATACAACAACCATAGAAAAAGTACTTTCAAGAATTTTTAAACCAAACAGCCGTTCATATAGAACCAGTATGTATCCATACGTTGTTTGGAAGCCTTGAAGAACTCTCCATACCAAAAACCTTCATCAAGAGAACTGGGCTTCACATTTATGCATTTTTTAAAACGTGATCAAGAAGAAGCAGACTTGAGATGAATCCCTTTTCTCTGAGAACCCAGCGAAAATACTCGGCAGGATAATTGTTCACACACTACCAACTGCATAATACACACACACCAACTGCTAATACACACACACCAACTGCTAATACACACACACCAACTGCTAATACACACACACCAACTGCTAATACACACACACCAACTGCTAATACACACACACCAACTGCTAATACACACACACCAACTGCTAATACACACACACCAACTGCTAATACACACACACCAACTGCTAATACACACACACCAACTGCTAATACACACACATTGAGGAAGGAACAAATAGGTATCAGATTAACGGTGAATAAGCAAGCCATATCTTCTCCCACCGAAACATAAATCAATCAGAATGACAAAGATAGCTAACTTGTCTTTTGTTAACTTGGAAAGGTCTTCGTCAGCACACATCTCCTGTGGACAATTGTAATTTTCTTTCTGTCCTGTGTTACATGAAGCTTCCACTAGGTCTTACCATGCCCTCCGGTATTGGACAACGTTTCGCGCAGTGTCCCATGTCAGAGACACACATCACACCTCATCCTCCATTGTGCGTCTCCGTGTAGTTATTGGACTACCTTTTATTCCTTTATCCTCTGGTATCCACATAAGTGGAGGCTGCGTGGCCTGTTTCACAATCCCAAAGTACCCGATTAGAATCACGCTCGTGTCCAGTTTGACACAAATGGTTATTTTTTTCGCTCTTCCACGTACGGAAAGAAAAAAAAACTACCGTACTGCACACTTTTCAATTTTCCGAGCATGTCCGGACTCATTCTCAAGACACGCCTCAGCCATCTTTATCTGCTCTTTCTTAGAATGCTATCAATATCTTCTTGGTTAATGTCCTGTAACAGTTTGTCATTTGATATTTTGTCTGAACAAAACACTCTAATAATTCTGCGAAGGCATGTATTTTGAAAGGTATATAATCTCTGGGTATCTCTCTTTATCATCTTTCAGCATTATTTTTCTTCTTCTTCGTACGCAGTCAGACAGTCACCATTATTTTTTCGAAAAAAGCGGCGGTCATCCTGAGGCTGTCGACACTGCCATAGAGCTTGTCTTGCAGTTCCACTGGTGATGGCCACATCTGCTCTCTCTGATCCTCGTATGTCGGGCAGTTCTGCAGCAGATGTTCAGCGGTCATTTTACCTGTACCGCACCGGCATTCGTCGGTACCACCTATCTTCAATTTGTTGAATAGGTGGTACCTCAGTCTATTGTGGCCAGTGCGAAGTCTGAAGACAACGACCTGCTCTCTTCTGTTCAACTGGTAATAGGCATCGTTTTTGGTGTAACCAGTATGTTCGGTTTCCCATTTGGTCATGTATCTGGCTTTGATAAGCCGTTTTGACTCTTCGTACGTCATACTAGTATCTGTTTGTGGTAGTCTTGCACCTTCTTTTGCCAGTCTGTCTGCCTCCTCGTTGCCTTGGATGTTGCAGTGTGATGGGACCCACTGTGCCACTACCCTTTTTGGTGCGGACTGCTGGCACAGTTTGCAGAGTGCTGCTCTTAAGTCATTAAGCTCAGTGTTTTTCTGGCTTTTTAGAGCTGTGACTACGCGAGAGCATCTGTAAGCAGGACTATATGGCTTTCATTTTCTTTATGTGTCACTATTTCTTCCACTGCCACCCTCATTGCCTCTGCCTCCGCTCTGAAATTGCTTGTGTACTTACCAGTAGCGAATGACAGTGTTATTTTTCTGCCATTTGGTAGGTTCAGGAATGCTCCTGCCCCTCCGTTCTGTGTAATGCTTGTTACAGAACCGTCGGTGCATGCATGGGTCCAGTCCATGCTTGGGTAGTTTTTCGATATAAAGCTTATGGTAGTATCTCTCCTTTCTTTTTCAGTCTGGCAGTTTTTGTTTCCAATACCTGGTATATTTTCTACCACCTCTGGAAATATATCCTGCCACCAGGTAGGTTTTCGTACAGTAGTGATGGGTTTTGGTGTTGTTAGTGCGTTTATGGGATCTTCGTGCATCTTTGCTTTGGCTATTTCTGCAAAGTTTCTCCGCTTTAGTTTCCCATTTCCCAAATTGTTAAGTTTCTGGTGCAGTGGATGGTCAGTCAGTCTTTGGAGTTTCTCTGACTGCAGCTGGGCTCTGCAGTCTCTTCTATCGGTCATGGATTGCAGTTTTGTAATCTTTTCAAGTTCTACAATTGGCGTTGACTTCATACCTCCTGTTATAACTCTCATGGCTTGGTTTTGAAGTTTGCTAACTTTATCGAAGTTCGCCTTTGCTGCTGTTGTCCATGCCGCAATGCCATACTCGAGAACTGGTCTCACTCTTCCAGTGTACAGTTTCTTTAGTATGCTTTCGTCTGCTCCCCAGCTTGTGCCAGCACGTTTCCTCATGATTGCCATTCTTTCTCTGGCTCTCATTCGGTATCTTTCAGCATTCAGTATCATTTAGAAGTACTGACAAGACACTACTATTATGTAGCCTAGTTTAGCTTTTCTTTATGTATGCTGGATTTTCAAATAGGTTTCATTTTACACTTCTAAGATAAGAATATTGTTCTATATTTTCCAACATTTGGTTTCCTGCACTATTGGTCATAATTTTAGTTTTCTTCAAGTTAATCTTTCACCCTGCTTGTTACACATTTGTATTCTAGCTTGGTATTTTTTTCCTGGATATGCCCACATATGTGAGCCAGGAGAGCTATATCATCTGCAAAAACTAACGTTTTCTAACATAGTGAATGGTGTCCTTCGTATACCTCTGGGATCTTTCTCAATAGTGATCTTTAGTTCCAAATCATTTGCAAGGTTGAATAACAAGGATAACATGATACATCCCTGTCTTACGGTAGACTTCACTGGCAATATTCTGTCGGGAGTTCTTGATGCTGCAGGAACAATCGTAATAGAAGAGAGCTGTAATGTTAACAATCTTTTCTGTACTCCATAACGTCCTAGTGTCTTACACAAGCTTCCTCTGTGCACACACTCGAATACATTACAAAAATGTATATGTTTGTCTTTCATTCACTGCATTGTTCTAAGATGTTGTGGAGTGAATATGTGCTCACTAGTTCTTCTTACTTGTCTAAACCCTGCCTGATCAAGACGAATGCATTGATCTATTTCACTTTGAATTCTTGTTATGATGATTTTTCCAAATATTCTTTCTTGAATTGAGAGTAGTGTCATTCCTCTCCATTTGTTACAGTCAAATATGTCTTCTGTTCTTCATTCCTCTCCATTTATTACGTCAAATATGTCTTCTGTTCTTCATTCCTCTCCATTTGTTACAGTCAAATATGTCTTCTGTTCTTGGCAATTCTTACTGTGCCCACCCGTCCAGTCCATGGGTAATTCTTCTTTTTCCCTTATATCTACGAATATCGGTTCTAATGTATTAGCAGCCGTCTTTGGATGTACCATGAAGATTTCTGATGGCAATTCATCCTTCCCTGGTACTTTATTTCTTCTCAGTAGACTGATCATTTTTTCTTGCTTAGTTAATAATCTTAGTTCTTAGTCGAGTTGTACTTCTACAGCGGCAGATGCCCCTGTGCAGGTCCCAACTCTGGTATGAGCTGGATATAGCCGGGAGAAGGATTTCCTGCTTAGCGGGCTAGGCTTGAGCAACTTAATACTCCGCTGCTTTGAGTGGTTAACCGATGTGCGAGTTCATCTTAATAGACTAAAACACTAGAGCAAAGTAGACAAGCAGCCTGTTAAGCGCCATCTATGCTGCCATAAACCAACCACCTAACCATGGCCGGTGTTATGACACAGTTAGTCGCCTCTTACGACATACTCTCTGTGTGGCAGTGGTGCTATTCTTGTCCTTGTCATAAATACATACCCCGGCAGACTACTCGGGATAATGCTAGATTTATTGTAGCTGGTCACGTGACTGCTGGACATTAAGGATCGTACAGTGTGTAGATCATCTCCTGTCTTGTTCATGCTCGGTAGTTAGGAGTTGGCCGTTATTGGCCTTTATATACACACCACTGAGGTGTGTTTTATTGACGCGTATGTGTTGGCAGACTTTACGTGATGTATACAGGTCATGTGTTCTGGCAGATAGTTCAAATTTTTCTGACAGATTCTAAATGAAATTTCCTTAATTTCTTCTACCGCTTTTTAAAACAAATATCTTAAACTCTACATACTCTTTCCTTATTGAGTTTCTTTGCCTCTCTGATTTGGTGGAATTGATGATATTTGTTACCGCTTTCCGTTTCTTTATGTGGATAACACTAAGGAGGGATTGTAACATTTCTTGTTTCAACCATTAAAAGTCAATATACAGTTTGTATCTGGAGTGTTGTCGAAATCGACGAAATTTTCGATGTGAAAACAAGAGAACGATAATGATGTTCTTTATTAGCCACTTCTTTCCTGTCCTTCACTAGGTCATGCTCTAGATCACAAAAGACAGTTTAGAAGGAATTCGATGGACATTAATCTCAACACTAATAAAACCTGGAATATGAAAATATTATACTATTTGCACACAACGTATTCAAAAACAAATGGAAAGGCAGAGTGTGTTTATGCCAGCAAACAATCAAAACTCTAAGATTCATAGAGTAGGCTGTGGTTCATATGTCTACAACAAATGCTAGCCACGTCTTCCTATCATGACATACGCATTCATTTCCAGCTCCTCCCACGTTTTTCCTACCATTTTTTAGGCTTGTCTCGACTTCTCAATGAATGCTTGGATCTACCCTACCTCGCTTGTGAAGAGGATTACAGAACAGTGACTGCCTTGTAATGTTATCATCTGGCTCCAGTAATGTGTGTCCTATCTGTCGCCAACGTCTTCTCTTAACGTTTAGTCCTACTGGCCGGTTTTTTCTCTGAGTTTTATTAAGCGACTTTATCATGTCATTTTGTTTACTCAGTTCGGCGCAATCATCCATTTATGAAAGCTTGAACCTATTTAGTTCTACATTTCTTTGTTCCCCTCGTCACAGAGCCATACAGCAAGAAGGACTTACATTGGAGTTGAAGATCTGTATTTTTGTGAAGGGCCAAATGTCTTTCGATTTCCATAAATTCTTTAAAGTAATAAAAACCCACTTCGCCTGTTGTGTTTTAAATGTGATATCTTTATCAGTTGTTCCGACCTTGTCAATATTGATATCGAGTTGTTTTTTATTTTTTTTGGCTTAGATGTTTGCCTCACTAGTTTCTACTGGCGGAGGCGCGCCATTTTCCACCCCAGACCGTAGTCCATTGGGCGATATCAGGACGCATAAACCAGTGCTTGGATGCATGTGTGCGTCTGTATGTACCTATGCTAGGTTTGTGCGCCCTCAGAAGCTAGCCCAACCAAAGTGCAATGTAAGGGCCTCACCATGAGGGCGCGTGTGAAAGTTGTGCAAGAGTGTGACTGTAGGACAGAGTCAAATGAAACAGAGTGGGGTGAGAAGAGAGAGAAGGGGAAGAGTGGCCCCCAGGGTGAGCCTCCTCCAGGTCATGTCGAGATGTAGGAATGAATTTTGTTTGTGTTGTACCCATGTCTCACATAACAAATTGATTGTGGTTAGACGCTTTTATTATCATAATCTGTGTTTTTCGGTGAATTTTCGTTAAATATATTTGTTTTATTTAATGAAAATCTTTTTCCTGAACATATTATGTCCGAAGCTCTGCATAATCACGTGGGTACTGTCAGCAGGTGGTCGGCCACTCACCAATCTCCGGCTTGCTGAAGACATTACCAGGATGGATCGATTGAAGCTAAAACTTGTGAGCCTAATCTCAAATGTTGACAATGCCGCTCAAAAGTTTGGAATGGAAACTAGTGCAGAGAAGAGTGAAATCAAGGTTAACTCCCCAGAGGGGATTGCGATCAAAGGCGAACCATTGCAAATTGTTAAACAATTCAAATTCCTTGGAGCACTGATGGATGCGGAAGGTTCCAGAACTGCATTTCAGACAAGAACTGAGATGACCATGACTGTTCTGATCAAACACAGGCCGCTATTGAGGGACAAAAGCAGCAACCTAAAATTCAAGTTGAGTGTAATGTATGCACTTGCCACCTAAGTGTACATTTACGAGTGCCAAACTTGGACTCTGACAGCGGTTCTAGAGCGAAGAATGTGTGCTCTAGAAATGAGGTCTGCGTTGAATCCTTGTCATTTCGTATCTACACCACGTCACGAATATGGCAGTTCGGGACACCATTAAGAGAGAGGTCGGCTGATCTGAAGACCTTTTGACTATGGTAAAAGTACGCAAGTTCCAATGGTATGGGCATGTTTCAAGATCGTCTGGGTTGACCAAGACGACATTGTAAGGCACTGTACCAGGAAAGAGTAAGAGAAAGAGGCAGAAAAAGAGATGAGAAGACAAAATCAGAGAGTTGACGGAAGGTCCATAGCTAGAATAAATATCCTGGCACAAAACTGAGTGTAGTGATGGAAACTGGTCCAACAATCTGCAGTATTCGTGCCCCAATGACCTTTCAGGTGACGGGACTGAAGATGATGGCGATGATTTTATATTGCATTAGGTTGTGGTTGTTGACAAAATAGTCAAGTCATCAGCAAAGTCCAGGTCATCAAGCCAACAAGTGGAGCAACATTAATATCACGTAGACAAAAGTCCTGACCCTAAATGAAACTAATCTCACACCAATTAAAGTAGGGAACAAAAAAACTAGCAAACAAAGACACATGTACATACTTGAAATGCTAAGTTACACCAAGAGACGTAGCCGACATACATATCAAGGGCAGTAGGACCAAAACCAGAACAGCTTGTGCCAGCTTAACGTTTTGAAGTCTGCTCAGTACAGCACAACAACAAACGAATAATATATACATAAATTGGGATCACGATGCTGAGCAGCGCATGAGCTGCAGTGGTCAGCGATCCATAGCTGACTGCTAGCGTCACGGCTAGCGAACCAGAGCTGCCAAGACCCTTCTACACCTCCACGCGGTGATCCTGGATAATAGGCTACAGCAGGGCAGACTGGCTAAGGAGAAGGGATCGAAGAGGGAATGCTAACCCGGTACTAAAACAATGTTTGCTGAAGTCGGATGCGTTGGACAGCTTTCGGTCGAACACATCCGACTTCAGAAGCATTTTTTTAGACCATTTGCTAACATTTAAATGGACGCAAAACGTTATGAAACTTTGAGATACTTTCCGAAATTATTCCTAGAATTCTTGCTAATCTCCTGGAAATTAAATAGCGAACTCTTACATTAAACATATTTACCGTAATTGCGCCACGTGCTAAACAACCAGGCAATGTTCTTTGAGGTTGATGGGACCAAAATAACTCCTAGCCTAAATAGTTGACAGGTTAAATAAACTTTGAATGCGAAAGAGTTACAACCGACGCGTGAGATAACTGAAGGGCTAATCCTGTTGGGGGCAAACATTTATATTTGCGGGTTGATATTATACTTCTATTTCAATATCGGTATAAATAAATGTTACGCAATTATCGGTAATGTAAAATGTTATATTTTCTGTACTACGGGACGTTTTTGATTTAAAAAAAATAGAAACTCACTTTTACAATGAATTCACAGTTTACTTCACTTTGCTGGTACAAATGGTTATAACTTAACTTAACTTAACGTCTTTATACTGGTTTAGAAGACTCTGCAGAGTCTGTATACAACAAGTTTCATTTACATGACCTTGCTCTAAAAGCTATGCGCATCCAATCAATTCTTAAATGCATTAATCGTCCCTGCGTCCACTACCTCATGTGGCAATGCATTCCACGCATTCACCACTCTCTTACTAACCTAATATCTAATCTGGATCTTTCTTTAGTTAATTTGTAGCTATGCCTTCTTGTTCTTGTACGTGGCTGTATTTTGAAAAACTTGTTATAGTCTAATTTATCGCTCCCTTGATTATCTTATAACCCTGTATTAAAGTCACTTCAAATTCTCTTTTCTAGACACTGTCGGTCTGTTTTTCTCTTTCCTCATAACTGTAATTCTGGAATCCCACTAACAACTTTGTCGCTCTTTTTTGTTTTATTTCCAGAATGTTTACATTCCCTCTACGATAAGGGCCCCACACCTGTGCACAGTAATCTCGGTCTAACTAATACTTTACGCGGTTTGACTATCACTTCCTTGCTCCTATGTTTAATATTTCTTTTGATCATACCTAACATTGCATTTGCCTTTTTCCATGCTCTCCTGACTTTCTCACTCACCTTACCTGTATGATCTATTATCACCCCTAATTCGTTTTCCTTTTCTATTTTTCTAAGATTGCTCTCGCCCATTCTGTAATTATGATCCATATTGGATCTACCCATGTAGATGACTGTGCATTTATTTACATTAAACTCCATTTGCCAAACCAGCTGACCGACCATTCTCGAATTTTATCTAAAACCGACCTCAATATATCCACTTTTGCTTTTTAGGAGACACTACGGCTTAGTTTTGTGTCATCAGCGAATTTCGCAGTCATGGATCCCATATCAATGTCCAAATCGTTTATTTATATATATCAAGAACAAAATTGGTCCCAAAACCAAGCCCTGTTATACCCCCACTTTTCACTTCACACCACTCAGAGTACTCCTTATTTATGCCCACTCTCTGCCTTCTTCCCTTTAATCAATTTTCAATCCATTTGGCAATTTCCCCACCTATTCCATGTGATTTTAACTTATTTGAGGTACTCTATCAAAGGCCTTTGCAAAATCTAGATAAATAATATCTACTGGCTCCCCTTTATTTATAATTTTACTCCATACATTTTAATAGATTTGTTAAGCACGATCTCTCTCCAGTAAGCCCATGCTGACTGTTTTTGATTAGATTAAACTTGTATAAATGACAAGAAGGGGAGTCCACCCCTGACAAGTACACACAGCTGCTGGTGGAAGATGAGGAAGATCGACCTGTGCGACAACGACTCTGAAAGCGGGAGCTGGAAACGCCTGGTAACGGGCTAAGGGCGCACCAGAGATCATAGTTGGTAAGCGGTCAGAACAACGCTCAGAAAGCAATGGCAAACTACTGGATGTAAAATGCCAAGAAACTTATGACAGTCGAGAGAAACGAAACTCAAAGATCTGATGGTGAGGCCCTCAGCCAGGCAGATCATCGACGCCAACTGGGGAAGAGGACAATTTCAGAGTCAGTACAAGTAATAGAGATGACGGCCTAAAGCCTGACTGCATTACAGTGGACAACTCTGAAATAGGACTAAAAACAAAACTAAGAATAGGCATCTGGAACGTCAGGAGCCTATACCAGGGCAAGTTATTCATGATCGGAAGAGAAATGAAGAGAACCAAGTTAGAGATTCTTGGAGTCTCTGAGCATAGATGGGCCGGTCAAGGGCACTGTACCAGCTCCTCAGGAGAAACATTTATATACTCTGTTACGGACAAGGGTGGAAAAAGCGGGGTCGGCTTTATTCTGTCAAAGAAGACAGCACCTTCACTACTCGGTTACAATCCAGTCAACGATCGCATAATTGTAATCAAACTAAAGAAAAAGACTTTGGTCACATCAAGAGACACAACGGTCTTGAGAGAACGGTGATGGAAGGTATGGTGCCAGGCAAAAGAGGAAGGGGTAGACCAAGAAAATGATGGCACCAAGATATCCAGGAATGCCTGAGTATGACAGTGGCGGAAGCTGGTGTTTTGGCAAGGGAACGAGTTTCTTTCAGACAGACTGTGATGGGAGCGACGTTCTACAAAGGACATGTTTCATGATGAAATGCATTACAATGTTTGCTTTGATTATTGACTCTAACAATTTACAGACTATGGTCGTTAAATGTACCGGTATATAATTTACTGGATCTGATTTGTTTTCCTTTTTTAATAAGGGGATCACTCCTGTATCTTTCCAATCCCGTGGAATGATCCCTTTAGCAAGTGATTTAAAACATAATATAGTCAATGGTTTTGCTAGTTGGTCTCTAATTTCATACAGCAATTTTGGATGAATATAATATTGACCTTGACATTTATCGACTTTCAACTCCAATTTTGTAAAAACTATATCCTCTGTAATACAGATTGATCTTAATCCCGTTGTGTCCATGTCTCTTTGAAAAATAACTATAGGCTCTGGGATCTTGGAGCAGTCCTCTTTTGCGTAGACTGTGCAAAGGAATAGCTGCCTCCCTATTCTCACTTATTATGTGTCCTGTGCTGTCTACTAGAGGGCTACTTTGTCTGTCTTTCTTTGTTTATTTCTAACATAAGAAAAGAACCTTTTTACTATCAGTCTTGATCCTCTGAGCAAGTTTGTTTTTTCGAAGTCTATTTTTACTGTTTTTTTCTTTTCACTTTCTGAGCTAAGTTCTGCTTCTTCAAATATTTAAAATTTGTTACTTTTGATTTACCTGCTTCTATATATTTTTCCCATTCTTTATTTTTCATCTCTTCTACATTTAACTACAAATCTAGTTATCCACTTTTTGCTCTTGGGGGTTTACCTCCCTACATAGAACACATTCATCTTTTAGATTTTCTAGAACTGTTTCTAAACTTCCCCCTCTTGTTACTCTCCCACTCTTGTTACTCTCCCACTCTTGTTACTCTCCCACTCTTGTTACTCTCCCACTCTTGTTACTCTCCCACTCGTGTTACTCTCCCACTCTTGTTACTCTCCCACTCTTGTTACTCTCCCACTCTTGTTACTCTCCCACTCTTGTTACTCTCCCACTCTTGTTACTCTCCCACTCTTGTTACTCTCCCACTCGTGTTACTCTCCCACTCTTGTTACTCTCCCACTCTTGTTACTCTCCCACTCTTGTTACTCTCCCACTCTTGTTACTCTCCCACTCTTGTTACTCTCCCACTCCTGTTACTCTCCCACTCTTGTTCAACATCTGTTATGCTGGGGAGAGTGATATGGGGCGTTGAAGGCTACTCTGTTTGACTAATTAAACTGCATTGGTTGTTGTAAGTTCATATTGTCTCATTGATCTATCATGTTATTTTACCTGTTCATCTGACACGCGTTCTTCCTACTCCAGTGTAACTAGGTTGCCTGCTGGTATAGGTGCTTAGTGGTAGTTGATCTAGTTCCGTTCCCAGAAAATGATCGAACCATCCATATTTTCATGAAGTAGTTTCTAAACTTGCTTCTGGTGTCATCATTTTCATTCTGTCTTTCCTGGTTGTAATTAATTACCACATGAACTTCAGATCACAAGTTGTCATTTACTTCTCACGTGTCTTGTGTCTTGTATGGGAACAATGTCTGAAGCTGATGAAGTTGGTTGGTTGGTTTTCAATCCAGTCGCCTTTCCAGTGCCTGCCGTGTCCAGTGTGATGTGTGTCGTGTGCCGGTGCGCTGTTTGTCGTGTGCTGTCCATACATTGAGACTTATTTCTAGGGCTCTTCTCTATAGCTCCTTCTATTTCTATAACTAGTATATCAGGTTCGAGATAGATTTTGTTTGCTCCTGAGAGCTTGTTTGGTTTTAACAGTTCCTGGAAGTACTCTTTCCATTGCTGTAGTAGGTAAGTAGCATTTCCTATGCAGAATGTCGCTTCTTACAACAGTCAACCTGTTTGGCTGTTATGGGCAAGGTAGGTTGCCATTACTCTCCATACGCGAAGAAACGATCGCACCGAGAAAAAAAACGTATGACTGACAAAATTAGACACGGTGAGATTCGAACCTAGTACGTAGAGATTTGGACACGAACGTTTCACCCTTAGGTCACACTGTCTCACTATTATTGCAAAGTATTACGTGTTCATATAATATTTGAAGATCTCTTTTTATCATTAATGGTTACAGTAGGATTGAAGCTCTCATCTCTTAATTTCATTTCTTTGATCCTTTTGTAAAAATGTATTGGGCGATTTTTAACATAAGGATACTTGCTATTCTTCATATTTCTTCCGTGATTCTTCTTTAGTAAATTGTAATACTCGTTTATACGCAATATCATTTTTCTGGATCTTGAAAGCTAAATTTTCCTAATTCCACTAAGTTTTGTTTTTGTTTTTTTGGCACGGTCTAAAGTTTTTGTTTCCCATTTTGAAAAAAATCTTGTGTATCACTGTTCTGGTCTTCAATTTATGCATTTAGTGTAATTAAAATCTTGGCCGTTTCATGACATATTTCTTGTCTAATATCTTCCTCTTTCGTTTTGCGTTGTAAATTTGCGACATTTACTGATTTTTCTATTCTCTGACATTTCCGGTGTAATATTGTGTTTGTGACCTTATAATTTGTTGATGATCAGTATATTTTATTCAAGCTAAAACCTGACAGTATAACCAAGAGAAAGAGAGAAAACAAGGTAAAGCTAGAGTGAGAGAAAGAGTCACACAGAGAATGAAGATACATTGTGAAAAAAGACAATCTGCAATAAACAAAAAAGACAATCTGCAATAAACAACAAAGACAATCTGCAATAAACAAAAAAGACAATCTGCAATAAACTATTGATACCAGCATAGGGGATCCAGAGGTTGAGCAGTACGTGAGCTGCAGCGGTCAGTTACTGAAAAATGACTGCTAGCGTCAGGCCAGCGAACCATATCTACCAAGACCCTTCTTCGCCTCAACATGGTGATCTGGATAACAGGATGCAACAGAGCAGACTGGCTAAGGAAAGGGGATCGAAAAAGGAAGGCTAACCCGATATCCAAATGAAGGCTGCTGAAGTGGAATATGTCGGACTGAAAGGTGAAAATATCGCAGTCAAGCTGTAAACTACGACACAACGCATCCGTTCTCCCGACTACATTTTGCTGCTTGCAAAGCCCTTTTCATGGCTTGGTTGCCGGGGATTGAGAACGAACGAAGAAGAAGAAGATATCAGCATAGAATACGCTGAAAGTACAACATGATCAATACGAAATTAATTACATTTCTAGTTTGATTCCTTTTAGTATTGTCGTTGGTTGGTTTTTGTCTGTATACTGTTTGACAACGACCATTACGTGCTGAAATAACACAAGGCGTTATTTAAATCTTATTATCTTAAATCACATTTAACCATTTAAAAAAATTCAAGTCAGTAATGTGCCTCCTGAAATCTGCAGTTTTTGTATTCAATCAGGCAGCATTTGTTTGACGTCAGGAAGCAAGAAGTTGCTTAAAGTGTGTTCTGAAATCTGCAATTGTTGTATTCAATCAGGCAGCATTTGTTTGACGTCAAGACAGAAAAAGTTGTGTGAAGTTTGTTTTGTAATCAAACATTGTTGAGCAGCGCTGTTTTGGTATTCCTTATCACTTTGTATTACGACGTTTGTCTAAATGTGGGATACCACTTGTATTATATCAGTAAAACTTGCGAAATAGCGGAGAAAATAGCTCAATCTGTAAATTAACATTACGAGTCATGGACTGGCGTTGTGACCTGTAAGGTTCAAGGACGGTGAAATACTCTTTTCGTACAGATCTAGTACAATTACGTGTTTTCTACGGTATGAATGATCTAATATATCTCATAAATTGAGGTTCAGAAACCTCGTATTCTGGTTTCTTATCTACTTTATGTTCCTTATACATCGACCATTTTACTTTCTTATCCACCCTTCGTTCAATATAAACCTACCATTTTATTTGCTAATCTACTGTTCGCTACATATAACTGTACCATTCAACATTTCCTACAAGGCATGGGTCAATCAATGCAGATGGCCCCACTTATTGGAAACTGAAATAATCAAAGCGAAACGGTGGGCTTTTGCAGTGGTGGTGTCTGTAAATATTCGTTGTTTGTGATGAAGACGCTGGTTCCATTCACACCTCTCTTTAATTGCATTTTTCGACGTCTATGGAGGTGCAGTGGCACTTTCACCTCTTGTAATGGGTATATATGGTGCGTGTAGATGTATATTCTGAAACTACCGCTCAAAGAAAAACGTTTAGAAACCACAAGCTTACATGGTCATTAAGATTTTAATATGACATCGTTGGCGCAACTACATGCTAAGGCATCCCTGGACATATATTACGTTGGGTTACTCCATAATTACACAGAAAAGCGTTTTAATGATAGTCTAACGAACTTAAGCTTCTGAAAACCTGGCTCAAAATCGTTCAACCTGGGAAAGTGTGGTAAAAAAAGATCGCTGCGATCTGCTAGGGCCTCAGTGTTCAGGAATCCCATAATAGATACGCAATCAGCGAGGGACTCAGTGTTCAGGAATCCCATAATAGACGCGCAATCAGCGAGGGACTCAGTGTTCAGGTATAATAGAAAAGACGCGCAATCAGCGATTGACTCAGTGTTCAGGTATAATAGAATAGACGCGCAATCAGCGAGTAACTCAGTGTTCAGGTATAATAGAATAGACGCACAATCAGCGAGTGACTCAGTGTTCAGGTATAATAGAAAAGACGCGCAATCAGCGATTGACTCAGTGTTCAGGTATAATAGAATAGACGCGCAATCAGCGAGTAACTCAGTGTTCAGGTATAATAGAATAGACGCACAATCAGCGAGTGACTCAGTGTTCAGGTATAATAGAATAGACGAGCGATCAGGAAGTCTAGATCAGAAGGTATACCAGTACCAGTAGCAGCTGCAGCTTATGTTCGGCAACCATGCCATAGAACTTTCCGCGCTCACTTTGGCTTGATCAGTGACAAGAGCGCCCGCAGACTCAAGGTTGTAGTATGACCTTCGATTAAATTAGCGATCTTCATCAACGACGATTGGCTAATTATTAGCACTGTTACCCCGAATGGTGCCTGGAATGAGAAGAAAAGACACACTGCCCCATTCTAAGAATGCCATAGAAGGTGACTAAATAAAACCGTTCTTAAGACTGTCAACGAAATTACCCTTGCCATTGATTATTTTGTATAACGGGACCATCAGCTGTTAAAACCTACGCTAACATTTAAACGAAAAAGTGCATAACTGAATTAACTTTAAAGGGCGAAGATGCAGAACAGTTAATGAACTGACAGGAGCCAGCGACTCATAACTAGCTGCTTGCATCAGTGTCAGCAAACCACATCTGAGCAAGACCCATACCGCCCCCAAGAGAGGGCCTTGGAAACAGATTGCATTATTGTAGTCTGGCTAGAAGAATGGGGATCGCAGTGAGAAGACAAACCAGGTAGTCAAAAAGCCAGCTGAAATAGGGTGTGCTGGATAGAAAAGTACATATATCGTTGCCTTGCTGTAAAGTACCACACAACGTCACAACGTCTTTTACATGACGGTCGCTGAAGTAAAATAATAATATTAATAATAATAATAATAAGAAGAAGAAAGAACTAACTAAATAGTGTTCTAATAAAATATCATCAATATGTGAACCATACCATATATGTCAATTGACACAAATGCCTCCAAACTAACCCGTCGCGCGAACACCACCAAATCTACCCGTGTCGAGAACACCACCAAATCTGCCCGTCGTTAGGACACCACCAAATATACCCGTCGCTTTAACACTACCAAATTCATCCGTCGCTTTAACACTACCAAATCTACCCGTTGAGAGAACACCACAAACCTATCCGTCCCTAGAACCTTACCAAATCTACCCGTCGCTAGAACACCACCAGACTTCAGAGCAAGACAATACCAAGATCAAGTTGAATTGACTGTGTTAACGAACTACTTCAGCAGCAGGGACTCAAAATATCAACTAGTACATGGAAGACTATTGCGCCTCTCTAACGACATTGGTGGAGTTTAAAAAATAAAAAAATAATCATTACAAAAAGGACAAATTCGTCAATGACAAAGCAAGTTAGAAGAACACTTATGGAGTACTTTGAATCCTAGCAGTCAGGTTGGTCCTGCTGCACGGTAGCCGAAGGCTATCCGTAGTACGTTCTTTATTTAGCAATGTTTACTTCCTGCGACTTACCAAGCCTGAGTGAAGATAGTTTACATATTAGATAAAAATTCCGCACCATCACTGCAGCGAAGCCGAGAAAATAAAGGGAGCAAAGAGGTACCCCGCCCACATGCACATGATACGTTTCAGGCAGGACGTGACGATCCTGGGATACAGACACACTGCCTCTCTTCTGGAATAGTACAAACTAGTACATAGTCCATCATATCATATCATCGCCACACCCTATAGACACGAGTGGGGAAGACTCGATAGTCCTGTAAGACAACTTCCCTAAGAGAGACAACTCTGACAAAAAACAACTGCTGCCTTGCAGATAGACTGGGGACAGCCAAAAGCTAAGGAGGGTATCCCTACAGAAACGCCTGTTGAAATCGGATGTACTGGGCCACAGGCTTAACAAGTAACACGGTGCAACGTATATCGCTGTAACCAGCGTTCGAAGAAAAAGAAGAAGAAGAAGAAGATAGAAATTCATTACTTTTTAGAATTGTGCCCAAACAACGACTCGCAGCTTGCACTTATCGATTTTCAACTGCCATGGTTCATTAACATGCTCAACGTGTTCACGGGATCGCCGTGTTTTTCGTTAATCTCCAATATTAGTATATACTGGTTCCTTGAGACTAAGGGACGCTTGAAACTTGTGGGATTCGAAACACCAAAGTTTCGTGCTTTATTGAAAGGAAACAACAACAATAATTAACTAACGAATCAAAGAAGAGGCTCCTTCCTCCGTTTCGAAAGGTGTGATCTGACGTTTTCTCAGTTAAATAAACCCTTTTTTCATCCCTATATATTGACATCCCCTATTTATGTGTTAATCCCTTCTTCTTTGATTCGTTAGTTAATTATTGCTGTTCGTTGTCCCCGATGAAGGTCTATTGGTCGTAACGTAGGTTTCGTTTGTGTTTTTGTCTCGGTGCGCTATCTGACCACACCCATTAATGGTTTTTATAATTTTTTGTTGTTGACATAATATATTCACAGTGCCACCGCAGCTTCCGCTTATTTCAATTATTGTTGAGAGGCAAGCGTTATTATCTGTCAGTTATGTCGACCTTCATAACAAAAATACATATATTATTTATCTCTCCTAGCAAAACGACTCGCTTGGTAACCGAGTTGTAAATTGGTACTTGAATATTGAAATTTGAATTTTATTTTGGCAATACAAAGCAGTTAGAAAGAAGACTGGCAATATGGCTTAACTATGGCTTAAATATGGCTTAAACTTCAAGACAAACTTCCCGACGTCAGTGACTGCTTTAGCAATACCATCACCTTCCACCTTGTTGTTCGTCCATCACGGGTGATACAGACGACTAACTCTGTTAACCTATTTTGATAATGTTGTTGATGAAGGGCTGCAGAATTCTCCAACCACACTCTCTCGCCTGAGTTCACCTGAAACCAATTGCAACAAAAGTCGAGACGAATGGATGTGAATTCAGGGGTGAGGGTTGACCAGGGTCTACCACGTGTCTGGCAGTGTATCTTACGCTCCACAGCCCAATGATGATATTCGTCTTCATGCAAGTGGTACTATACATTTCTCAAACTCCCTTGCCACCCACATTCATCAACCCCTACACACACAAGCGTACTCGCTTATATATATAGAGATAAACATAGAGAGAGATAGAGATAGAGAGAGAGGGATAGAGAGAGATACAGAGATATATAGAGACAGATATATATATATATATATATATATATATATATATATATATATATAGAGAGAGAGAGAGAGAGAGATAGAGACATAGACATAAAAGCAGGCAGGCAGACAGACAGGATATAAAAAGCAGACTGACAGGCCGGACGAACAGACAGGAAGGACAGGCAGAACAGACAGGACATATATAACAAACATGACAGGAATGACAGACAGACAAACAGGACAGACATAGCAAACAGGACAGTCAGAACAGGCAGGACAGACAGACGGAACAAACAAGACATACAGGACAGACAAGACAAGGCAAGGCAGGACTGGCAGGACAGACAATACAGGACATACAGACTTATAGATAGATAGATAGATATATAGATAGATAGATAGAAAAATAGATAGATAGATAGATAGATAGATAGATAGATAGATAGATAGATAGATAGATAAATAGATAGATAGATAGGTATACAATTAGAACGCTGGTATGTCCTCTAGCTCCACTCCACTTCGCAAGAAGCAAAGAGCAATGCTCGCCGTTGATCTCGTGCATCAGACTTACTTCAAAGTTCCGCGCTTTTAGTAATCAAAGGGTAACAAAAACCACCACATTAAGACAGACAGAAACAAAAACCACCACATTAAGACAGACAGAAACACAAACCACCACATTAAGACAGACAGAAACAAAAACCACCACATTAAGACAGACATAAACAAAACCACCGCATTAAGACAGACATAAACAAAACCATAGCATTTAGACAGAGAGAAACAAAACCACTGCATTAAGACAAACAGCAACAAAACAACCACGTTAAGACAGACAAAAAAAACCCACCGCATTAAGACAGACATCAACAAAACCACAGCATTGAGACAGACATAAACAAAACCATTGCATTAAGGCAGACAGAAACAAAACCACTGCATTAAGACAAACAGCAACAAAACCACCACGTTAAGACAGACAGAAACAAAACCACCGCATTAAGACAGACAGAGACAAAACCACCGCATTAAGACAGACATCAACAAAACCACCGCATTAAGACAGACAGCAACAAAACCACCGCATTAAGACAGACAGAAACAAAACCACCGCATTAAGACAGACATCAACAAAACCACCGCATTAACACAGACATAAACAAAACCACCGCATTAAGACAGACAGAAACAAAACCACCGCATTAAGACAGACAGCAACAAAACCACCGCATTAAGACAGACAGAAACAGAACCACCGCATTAAGACAGACATAAACAAAACCACCACATTAAGACAGAAAGAAAACCTAGATTGCAGCCTAAAGGCCTTCACCGGAGACAGCCAACTACAAAAATATGAGCTAACAAATCATAGAGGAACGGATGAATTGAGACTTGAACAAAAACATGTGTTTGAAACAGTAGTCGGCTAGAAAGCAGATTGTTAACTCGCGATAGTAGACCCGGAAGTTGGGCGTCAATAATAAGATCACGTGTGGAGGAATCAGACGAGCTGGAGTGGTTGGCCGGGAAGGCAAACTAAGTGGGAAACTCGGTGACCAGTAAACCAAAAAGCGACAGCGGTTGAGACATAAGTTTCCCTACACACTTTAAAAATACACACCAGACAACGGGAAAGAGAGGGGAGTATATGCAGTCCAGAATCGAACCAGCGACGTCGAAGATGACAAAAGCACTTCGCTGCATAAAGGTTATGAGTTCAAAAATTATTTAAACTGAGTCACCGTCTGTGATTTTGAGGAGACAATTTCTGTAATAATTTGAGAATAACACGACGAGTTTGCTAACACCGCTAGTTGGTCTCATTCAACGAAATAGTTGTAACATTCTTAGTTCTTAGTCGACCTGAACTTCTATAAGGGCAGATGTCCCTATGCAGACCCCAGCTCTGGTATGAGCTGGATGTAGCCGGGAGAAAGACTCACTGCTTAGCGAGCTAGGCTCGAGCAGCTTAATACTCCACAGCGTTGGGACAAGCGCTTATGGAGTGTGGTTAACCGATGTGCGAGTCCATCTTAATACACTCAAACACTATAGAAATGTAGACCCGCAGCCTGTAAGGCGCCATCTATGCCGCTTTAAACAAACCACTTAACCATGGCCGGTGTTATGCTATGTCACACAGTTAGTCGTCTCTTACGACATGCTCTTTGTGGGGCAGTGGTGCTATTCTTGTCCTTGTCATACACACAGACCTCGGCGGACCAGACGTACATTGCGATGTACATATTCTCTCCTCACTTCCCGCAGAGCTGACAATATTCAAAGGGTTGGGGATGAGAGGTACGTACGTCACTGCGAAAGTTGCCTGGGGCGCACTTTTACTCCAGACAGACTGGGTCCACTATCAGAAACAGATGAGTTGACCATTGTTTCTTATATGTTGATTTGTTAGTTCAGTATTGTTGTCCCTAATGAAGGCCTATTGGTCGTAACGTAGGTTTTGTTTGTGTTCTCGTCTCGGTGCGGTGTATGACCATACCCATTTTTAAATTTTGATTAAACTCAACCGTAATCAACTTTTACAAGTTTGTTTCGTGTTTTTTTCCCTCTTACTCCAGACGCTACGTGGACTTGGCTGTTGGACCGTTACGCGTTAGAAGCGAGCAACGGGTAATTTTCTTCTGAAGATGTTTGTTTCCGGTGTTTAAAATTCCACTTCTCTCGTTATTTCTGTTGTCAAACCAAATCCCCCAACCGGACAAACTCGCAAGCGACTGGAACTATTTGCCGCGACCGACAAGCTTTTCGTTTATTATACATTTCTGACACCTCTCATCGATCTGTCGTCATGGAAGTTCGCCGACCACGGTTGAAATATCTGGCACTCGTTGCACAGCCAACCACGGGTTACCAAAGTGTAACGAAACATCTGCTGGCGAAAAGTCAACAGAGATAAAACTGAAGTGTCAGATATGCCGTATTTTTTGTCTCGCTAAAATTAGTTGCGTGTAGAAATACTCATAATTAAATATGAACTTTAACCTTGTAAATTTAGTGAATATAAAGTGGTCAATCTGTTCACGGGTAATTTGTACAGAAGGCGATACTGTTGAAATAACTTGACATTTTTTCGTTGTAAGTTCGGACATTATGTTCATGGTATTACTTTTTTCGTTACTGGATTGTTTTTTTTCTTTGTGAGTATCTTGCAGATTCTTCGTTTTTCTTAGTTACTCATTTGGTATGTCACGAATACTATATCTTGTATACTGTGATTGATATATTTGGTATATCGTTGGTGATATATTTGGTATATCGTTGGTGATATATTTGGTATATAGTGAGTTATATATCTGGTATATCATAGATACATCATTTGGCATATCATTAGTAATATTTGTTGTATATCACTAGTAAAATATGTGGTAGACCTATACCACGTATATTTTTTGTATGTCGTAAGTAATGTTTTTGGTATAACGGGAGTAATATATTTGGTATATCATGAACAATATTTTTGGTATATCGTGAGTAAAATACGTAAGATGTAGTGAGTAGTATGGTTGGTATGTAGGGAGAAACATATTTGATATGGCGGGAGTGATATATGTGGTATGTCGTGAATTATATACCATGTATTTGATTTATCAAGAGGGTATGTATTTTTGGGATAAAATGAGTTGTTTATTTGGTTTATTTTTTATGAGTAGTATAATTGGTAAATCAGAAGTGCTATATTTGGTATAACGGGAGTGTATTTTTATATATAGTGATTGATATATTTGGTATAGGGAGGGATATATTTGGTATAGAGAGGAATGCATTTGGTATAGCGTGGGATATCTTTGGTATATCAGGAGTAATATATTTGGTATATAGTGAGTGGTGTATTTGGCATATCGGTAATGCTGTATCCGGTATATAGTGAATTATTTTTTTGGTATATAATGAATGATATATTTGGTAAATCGAAAGAGCTATATTTGGTATATAGTGAATGATATTGTTGGTGTATAATGAATTATATATTTGGTATATCGAATGTTCTATATTTGGTATATAGTGAATGATATTTTTGGTGTATAATGAATGATATACTTGGTATATCGGGAGTGCTATATTTGGTATATAACGGTAGTGGTGTATTTGGTATATAGTGAATTACTATTTTTGGTATATAATAAATGATATATTTGGTATATCGCGAGAGCTGTATTTGGTATATTGGGAGTGCTATATTTGGTATATAGGGAGTGCTATATTTGGTATATAGGGAGTGCTATATTTGGTATATAGGGAGTGCTATATTTGGTATATAGGGAGTGCTATATTTGGTATATCGGTAGTGGTGTATTTGGTATATAGTGAATGATATTTTTAGTATATAATGAATGATACATTCGGTATATCGGGAGTGCTATATTTGGTGTATTGGGAGTGCTATATTTGGCATATCAGGAGTACTATATTTTGTATATCGGTAGTGCTATATGTGGTATATCGAGAGTGCTGTATTGGAATATAGGGAATGATAT
This sequence comes from Ariolimax columbianus, assembly GCA_036924085.1. Classification (NCBI taxonomy): domain Eukaryota; kingdom Metazoa; phylum Mollusca; class Gastropoda; order Stylommatophora; family Arionidae; genus Ariolimax; species Ariolimax columbianus. The sequence goes on from JAVGWX010000003.1 coordinate 105,595,145, forward strand.
TTTTGGTATATAATAAATGAAATTTTGTGTATATTAGGAGTGCTATATTTTGTATACAGTTATCGAATTAAGAAACCCCCCCCCCCCCCCCCCCCCCAACACCCAACCAAAACCAAATAAAAACCTCCAAAAGCACTTCGGTACTTCATTTAGAACAGAAATGTAATGTGTATTACACATACAAGTAAGATAAATAAGCACAATTGACATATATTTCATGCCTGATACAGTAGCGGATGTAGTGGTGGTAGATGGTAGTGTGGGATGAAGGTTAAGGGACTTCCACTTTCCCCACATCATCGCTGATGGATAGAAAAGAACAGAGATTCATTGTCGCAATAACATATGGGCAGACAATGTACAAGAGAATCAATGTCCATTTCAGATTTCAGATTCTTTATATGTGTGAAGAGAAATTCACTAAGAGTCTGTTATTACATCAGGGTGTTGTGGTGTGTCAGGTGGTCGTGTTGCTGGTGCTGGCGCTTCCTCTTGTTGATATTGTTGTTTAGTTAGGCGTTTAAAACCCATATCAAATGTCTGCTGACACGTAATCTTTATTTAATGTTATGTATAATCTTGTACAAACAGTTTATGGCATTATCTTGACTTACGAGGCCTGTTCAAATGAAACCGGACCTAACTGCACCAAGTGAACATACGTACGATATGCATGATGACGTTACTTCAGGTGTAAACAGCCCATACCAACCGTCAAGTTTGCAAAATTTCATTATCCTCCGACTCATAGTTTACTCAGCAGACCTTTGAAAACATGGCGGGTGTGATACGGAATCCGTCCAGAGTTGATCAGCGAGCAGTGATTCGGTTTCTAACAGCTGAAGAACACCTTTTGAAACTTCAGTTTCTTGTTATCCACCATTTGAACTGTATGTCGAAGACAGCAGTGACGTACTGGACAACAATGTTTAAAGAAGGACCTGAGTTAACGAAAGACCTCCTAGACCAGGTCATGTGCATATTGTTAGCGTAGAAGATGCCATCACCAAAATTGATGCAGTAATTCGGATGGACCACCATCGGAGCTTACGTACGCTAGCAGAGGAATTCGCTGTGTCGCTAGGGACATTTGTCGCCATACACTGCCTTCATTCTGCGATGAATGTCAACAGATCGACATCCTTCTGTTAGAAACCGAATCACCGCTTGCTGATCAACTCTCGACGGATTCCGAATCACACTCGCCATATTTTCAACGGGCTGCTGTGGAAACTATTGAGTAGATGGATAATGAAATGTTGCAAACTTGACGGTTGGCATGTGCTGTTTACATCAGAAGTGACGTCATCAAGCTCATTGTATGTATGTTCACTTTGTGCAGTTAGGTCCGGTTTCATTTGAACACGCCTCATATGTATACTGGTTTAGAAGACTCTGCAGAGTCTGTATATTAGCAGTTTATTCTACTCCACTTGATATAAAAATTGATATTTGCATACAATCTATTTTTGAATACATTAACTGACCCTGCTACTCATTATTTCCTGTGCCAATGCATTCTAAACATTCCCAACTCTCTGACTAAACAATTTTTTTAATATTTAATCTGGACCTTTGTTTAATTAATTTGTATCTGTGCCCCGTTGTCCTTGTAGCCGGCTGTATTTTGTAACTGTTATAGTCTAATTTAACCTTTTCCCTGATTATTTTATAAACCTGTATTAAATCCCCTCGAATTCTTATCTGGTAGCTAAACATATCAGAATAGATACTGTGGCTAACATTTGCGTACCATTCGGTGTAAGAATACATTGTAATTCTCTAAATTTGTTATTAATTTAAGCAATTCACGTAACTGCGAATTTACGTAAATTGCAAGTTACGTAACTCAGAGGTCTACTGTATATACGAGTGTATATATATATATATACACACACACACACACACACACACACACACTTGCACATGCACACACACACACAAGCGCGCGCACGCATGCACGCAGACATATTAATATATATATATTTGTCACACATATTAATATATATATATATATTTGTCATCCAATGACGTTTTGGCCAGATACATCTATCCAGTACGTCTGGAGTTTAGCGGCAACAAGGTGTTGTAGTTTTATATATGAAAAGTCACATCGGTAAAAAAAATTCACTTTTTACAGACCTTCCGAGATTTATAGATTGCCACTATCCATCCCTTCTTGTGAACTTATTGTACATACATACTAGCAGATGATGGACTTGGTGCCGGTCATACGAATCTGGAGAAAATATAAGTCACAAGAAAATGAAAATACTATTCCTACATTAAAAGTCAGTACAGTATAGTATAGTATAGTATAGTACAGTATAGTATAGTATAGTATAGTATAGTATAGTATAGTATAGTATAGTATAGTATAGTATAGTATAGTATAGTATAGTATAGCATAGTACAGTACAGTACAGTGTAATACAGTACAGTATAGTATAGTATAGTATAGTATAGTATAGTATAGTATAGTATAGTATAGTAGACTAGACTAGACTAGACTAAATTAGACTAGACTAAATTAGACTAGACTAGACTAGACTAGAGTAAACTAGATTAGACTACACTGCCGGTCATGACTGACCATAGAATAATCCCACCTAGGAGTGGTAACCCTGTACTGAGTTCTTGGTTTCCTTTTACTTTACCGCGTCGAAGATGCCTGACCAAGTCTAATAAATAATATCGAAAAATTCATCGACTGACAACTATTAATTTGGCTTTGCATCATTACCCCACATTCACAGATTCATGTAATATATTGGACATCAATATTCGAACAAAGAAAACAGCCGTGACAATGAAAGCGTTAACCCCTATGTCCTTAACTACACACTGGGCGAATTTTGTGCATATATCTATATTTATATATATAGTTCGATTATTCTATTACATGCATATTCTGCAGTGACCGATGGTTTGAAAATGGAAATCGGTTTATTCGAGACGGTAAAGATGAATGTATTATTTGCCCTGGGGGTTATGTCCTATTAAGTTACGTGCAGGAAGTTTTCAAATTATAAGATGTGTCCTGGGGGCATAGAATGCATTCGTGACACAGCAGTTTGAGTGTTGTCTCTCGTGGGAGAGGTATAGGTTCCGCACTAAGGTATCGGTATCGAACCTAACAATTGGAAATAGAAGATGCCTACCAGGCACAGAAACACACAGTAGCTGTTTGGGTGGACCTGGAAAAGGCATTTGACAAAGTCTGGAAAGATGGACTTAGAGTCAAGCTAAGGAGAAGTGAAGTTTGTGGGAGAATGTACAAGTGGATCAACCACTACCTCAAACAAAGAACGGCCAGAGTCCAAGTACAAGGGCAGATGAGCAAAAAGGTGACACTCGAGCAGGGAGTACCCCAAGGGGGAGTACTGTCACCCACACTCTTCCTGGTGTATATAAACGACATTACAGAGAATATACCAAGAAGAGTCCATAGCTCAATGTTTGCAGACGATCTAGCTATGTGGACCTCTGAAAAGAATCTCACCATAGCAAGAAATCGGATGCAGCAGGCCCTAACATCGCTGGAAGAGTGGGCGAACTCATGGCTGGTCAAAATAAACGAGGAGAAAACCACATGCACAATATTCTCGCTTTCAATCAAACCACAAAACACCAAATTAAGTCTAAATGGCAAATTCCTGCAGCCGAACGACAACCCAAACTATCTGGCAGTCACATTTGATCGGCGCATGACATGGAAAAGTCAGATCGAGAGAAACCGAATGAGAGCCAGAGAAAGAATGGCAATCATGAGGAAACTAGCTGGCACAAGCTGGGGAGCAGACGAAAGTATACTAAAGAAACTGTACACTGGAAGAGGGAGATCAGTTCTCGAGTATGGCATTTCGGCATGGACAAAGCAGCAAAGGCGAACTTCGATAAAGTTAGCAAACTTCAAAACCAAGCCATGAGAGTTATAACAGGAGGCAGGAAGTCAACGCCAATTGTAGAACTTGAAAAGATTACAAAGCTGCAACCCATGACCGATTGAAGAAACTGCAGAGCCCAGCTGCAGTCAGAGAAACTCCGAAGACTGACTGACCACCCAATGCACCAGAGACTAAACAATTTGGGAACTGGGAAACTAAAGCGGAGAAACTTTGCAGAAATAGCCAAAGCAGAGATGCACGAAGATCCCATAAACGCACTAACAACACCAAAGCCCATCACTACTGTACGAAAACCTACCTGGAGGCAGGATATATTTCCAGAGGTGGTAGAAAATATACCAGGTATTGGAAACAAAAACTGCCAGACTGAAAAAGAAAGGAGAGATACTACCATAAGCTTTATATCGAAAAACTACCCAAGCATGGACTGGACCCATGCATACACCGACGGCTCTGTAACAGACACTACACAGAACGGAGGGGCAGAAGCATTCCTGAACCTATCAAATGGCAGAAAAATAACACTGTCATTCGCTACTGGTAAGTACACAAGCAATTTCAGAGCGGAGGCAGAGGCACTGAGGGCTGCAGTGGAAGAAATGGTGACACATAAAGAAAATGAAAGCCATACAGTCCTGCTTACTGATGCTCTGGCCGTAGTCACAGCGCTAAAAAGCCAGAAAAACACTGAGCTTAATGACTTAAGAGCTGCACTCTGTCAACTATGCCAGCAGTCCGCACCAAAAAGGGTAGTGGTACAGTGGGTCCCATCACACTGCAACATCCAAGGCAACGAGGAGGCAGACAGACTGGCAAAAGAAGGGGCAAGACTATCACAAACAGATACTAGTATGACGTATGAAGAGTCAAAACGGCTTATAAAAACCAGATATATGACCAAATGGGAAACTGAACATACCGGCTACACCAAAAACGATGCCTATTACCAGTTGAACAGAAGAGAGCAGGTCGTTGTCTTCAGACTTCGCACTGGCGACAATAGACTGAGGTACCACCTATTCAACAAATTGAAGATAGGTGGTACCGACGAATGTCCGTGTGGTACCGAGAAAATGACCGCTGAGCATCTGCTGCAGAACTGCCCGACATACGAGGATCAGAGAGAGCAGATGTGGCCATCACCAGTGGAACAACAAGAGAAGCTCTATGGCAGTGTCGACAGCCTCAGGATGACCGCCGCTTTTGTCGAAAAAATAATGGTTACTGTCTGACTGCGTACGAAGAAGAAGAAGAAGAAGAAGAACCTAACAATTAATTGAGACCTATATATGAAGCATCTTCTTCTTCTTCTTCGTCTTCGTTCGTTCTCAATCTCTCGCTACCAAACCATGAAATGGCTTAAAGTAGCAGAATGTAGTCCAGAGAACGGAATGCGTTGTGTTGTAGTTTACAGCTTGACTGCGATATTTGCACCTTTCGGTCCAACACTCCGACTTCAGCAAGCATTTTTTGAGTATCGGGTTAGCATTCCCTCTTCGATCCCTTCTCCTTAGCCAGTCTGTCCTGCTGCAGCCTTATATCCAGGATCACCGCGTGGAGGTGTAGAAGGGTCTTGGCAGCTCTGGTTCGCTGGCCCTGACGCTAGCAGTCAGCTATGAGTTGCTGACCACTGCAGCTCTTGCGCTGCTCAGCATCTTGATCCCATATGAAGCATCTAACACTTAACTTGACTTAACGTCTTTATACTGGCTTAGAAGACTCTGCGGAGTTTGTATAAAACCAGTTTCATTTACATTTCCTTGCTCTAAAAGCAATGCGCATCCAATCTATTCTTAAATGCATGACCTGTCCCTGCCTCCACTACTTCCTGTGGCAATACATTGCAAGCATTCACCACTCTCTGAATAACAAAATATTATATATCTCTCTTCTTATTCTTTTTCTACTTCTTCTTTTTTTTTTGTTCTTCTTCTTCTTCTTCTTCTTCTTCTCCTCATCTTCTTCATCTCTCATAGCAGTGTCCGTCGAGACTTTCTATTGTCTTTGTCTTTGGTTCTGGTAGATGCTGTCGCCAAAGATGGCCCACAGTGGATCTAGAAGAGCATATTTCTGAAATAAATACATATTTAAAAACTACGTTTGTCGGCACACCCGTTTCTTCTTCTTCTTCTGCTTCTTCTTCTTCTTCTTCCTCTTCTTCTTCATTCTCTTTCTCCCCCTATCAAGCCATGAAAATGATTTTGCAAGAAGCTGAATGTAGTCCAGAGAACGGAATGAGTTGTGTCGTGGTTTACATCTTAACTGAGATATTTGCACCTTTCGGTCCAACACATCCGCCTTCAGCAGGCATTTGTCAGTACCGAGTTGCATTCTCTCTTCGATCACATCGCCTTAGGCAGTGTGCTCTGTTGCAGCCTGTTGTCCAGGATCACCGCGTGGAGGTGTACAAGGGTATTGCGGCTCTGGTTCATTGGCCCTGGCGCTAACAGTCAGCTATGGGTCATTGACCGCTGCAGCGCATGCGCTGCTCAGCGTCTTGATCCAGCACAGCCGTTTGAATCTTCTTCTTCTTCTTCTTCTTCTTCTTCTTCTTCGAATGTCAGACGTCGACTTGAATTTGTCCAAAGAGAGCAGAGGTCATCACGAGGCTGTCGAAACTACCCATAGAACTTGTCTAGTGTTGCCACTGGTGATGGCCACATGTGTTTCATGTAGTCTTCGTGTATCGTCAATTTTGCAGCAAAAGTTCATGGGTCATTTTCTCAGTACCATTAGTGCATTTTTCAGTAGCACCTTTCTTCGGTGTATTGAATAGATAGTTCCTCAGTCTGTTGTGGCCTGCGCGGAGATAACCACCTGCTCTCTTAATGACATGCCCAGGACCCGCCAAAATTTGATAGATTTACAGGTCACACTCGTAGAGTCTGCGTACAAAGTTTAAGCTCTATAGGTTATGACAAAATAAGTTAAATTAGGAGAAATAGAAGTCCACGTAAACATGTAACGGTCAGTCTAAGTAAACTGATAGAAATCAGTCCACGTAAACGGACAGCGGTCAGTTGACGTAAATGGACAACGGTCAATCCACGTAAACGTACAACGACCAGTTGAAGTAAACGAATAACGGTCAGTTCACGTAAACGTACAGCGGTCATGGCAAGTTAAATAAAAGCTTGTAATAAACAAGTACAGTGTACGTTGTTAACCAACTGACGCTGTAATTGACGGACATGACCTAAGAAAAGCGCCGGCAGTTGCCACTAGAACCGGCATGATAACAGAGACCTAGTGAAAGAGATGCACGTCTTATACAACTTGGCTAAGAATCGAAAAGGCCGAAATTAAAATCATGAATCAGAGCTTGGTCACCGTAAAGGGGGTTACTAGAGGACAGATGAAGTAGAGGGACATTGGTATTACCTTTAAGGATGCTAGTCAGTGATAGCTTCACCAGTAACTGACCAAGGATCCACGAAGAAAAAGAATCAATCCAGTTCTCATCTTCTGAGTTTGGGGAAGGCGTGAGCTAGTGGTTAAGTTGACACGGCTCACAACCCGAAGGTGCTGGGTTCGCTCCCCAATAACAACACCGGTTGTTACCCCAAGGAAGCAAACCCTTAGAAAATGCAGGAAGAAGCAGATCCTTATATAAAATGTATGCCGAAGTCGGATGCGCTGGGCCGACAGGCGCAAAATGAAAACAGTGCAACCGACACCGCCTTGGAGAATAGAGAAATAAGGCGAACGCTCCCCAAAAATGTATTTTTCAATCCTTTGAGTTTTTGGAAGAAACTTGACCTATCGTCCATGAAATACCCTGGCCTAAACGGGTGGGAAAGAATAGTAACTCTGTAGCCAGACATGTCGTCAGATACAACTAAGGGGGAGTTGTCGCTGGTGGACGTGGGAAGGTGTGGTTATGGAGTCGCCCAATCCTGCAGAATCTATATAAGCCACACGAGAAATGATCTTGGGCTTGTCTTGGTTCAGTTTTGTTCATCTTGATCCATTATTTAGGTGAGTTTTGTTTCTTAGTTATTACCAATCAGCTTAATCCAAAAGAAGTAAAAAAGTAATGATTGACACTAAATTGTACACTAGACACTTTATTTGTTGAATAAATTTATTTCTCTCGGACAGCAATTGCCACTTGACACATATCTGTTTTATGAACTTTAATATTAGTTTTTACGTATATCCATGTATGCAGTGTTAACTTTTTATGTCTATCCACGAATGCAATGCAATTTTAAAAAAAATGTATGTCCATGTATGCAATGTTGTCTTTTTATGTATGTCCATGTAGGGAATGTTATCTTTTTAAACTCTTGTATTATTTGTACTTTTTACACCAGAGTTAACCACTGTCAACCCTGATATTGACGGAGTCTCATAGAAGAACTCATAATACGCTACTTAAACACACTGATAAAACCAAAAGGACTCTACGGCAGATAGAAAGTTCCTACATAAAGGAGACATCATCTTTCTTTATGAGAAAAACGAACATCAACCCTTTTTAGAGCTACACCCTTTCGTCCCTTTTTTCTGTCACCTAAAGATGCAAAGAGAGAGGAACAGAAGCAGACACTACACTCAACTACAGGGCGAAAATAGCGTGAACGCATTAAGTTCGCCAAAATGGTTAGATAAATCGGATTAACAGAGGCCAGGGAGCGGTAAATCTCTGTATACCTTGGACTTAACATTGGAAAGTGCTCTTTCTCCTTAGCGGATTGCATGCTGCTTGAAGAATGGTGAGTACTCAATGGCTACAGTTTGAGTGTTCTCCAAGGTCTCTTGGGTGTGTCAATTATCTGTATATCTAATAGTTACTGCAAACTCTCTCTGTGTTTTACCATCGCGTGCCGTTTTGTTTTCCCAGTGGCAGTTAACGTAGTTATTGATTTAAATAAAAATGTAAACGTGTCTCTGTCTCGCATGTGTGTCTTACTTGAATGTCTCATTTCAATATACACATTCTAACGCTATCTCTCTACTCTCTATCCTCTCTCTCTCTCTCTCTCTCTTTCTATATATATATATAAATATCATCATCATGTAGCATGTCCTTTATAGAACGTCGCTCCCATCCCAGTCTGTCTGAAAGAAATAGTTCCCTTGCCAAAACAGCCTCCGCCACATTCATACTCAGGCATTCCTGGATATCTTGGTGCCATCGTCTTTTTGGTCTAACCCTTTCTCTTTTGCCAGGCACCATACCTTCCATCACTGTTATATATATATATATATATATATATATATATATATATATATATATATATATATATATATATATATAAATAATCATTCTTTATCCATCATGTATTATCAAGATATTTGGTAATTTCTGAACATCACTGCCTAATTTATTACTTTGCAACTTATTGTTGAAATGTATGTATGCATTTCTTATCCCTCTCTGTCTGTCTCTCTCTCTCTCTCCCTTTCTCGTCCTTTCTCTGTTTTACTCTCTCCCTAATATGCTTTAAACAAATATTTACCCCTATCTCTTTCCATTGCTTGGTTATTATCTCATACATACTTACAAACTTTTTTCATTATTTTTGTTGCTTTTAAATTATATATATATATTTATTTCTCGCTCTCTCTCCATCTATCTCGCTCTCTCTCTGTCTCACTCACTCTCTCTCTCTCTCTCTCTCTCTCTCTCTCTTTCTCTCTGTCTCTTCTTCCGATATCTCTGAAAATTATCACTCTTGTGATAACTTATGCCCAAACCGTTTCTTTCCCTCGCTAGTATCTTTCAAACTTCATCCCTTTTTTCTCGCTGAATTTAAATACGAATACTGCGTACGAAGAAGAAGAAGAAGTGCGTACGAAGAAATACGAATACTCTTCCAGATATCTCTGACAACTATCACTGTCATGATTATTTTATGACCAACCCTCTACATTTCTCTCTCTACTATCTGTGATACTTGATCGTCTGTCTCTCGCTGATTTATACACTTGTACAAATATACGTTACGAGCTAAACAGACGTGGACTAGTGATGATCTTCAGACCTTTCCCATGCCTCAGCAAGGTATGATACCATCCACTAAGTACATTAACAATACCAACTACAAATGAATTTAACTGTCAATTAATTAAACCAATTTCACTTCTTCGTGGAGCAGAGGATAGGTCGTGCTGTAACCATATTAACTTCACTGTGTTGGTTGCATTGAGCATAGTAGTAGTTTTAGTTACATTAATAGTGGAAGGTTGTTCTTGGCATAGTAGTAGTTATAGTTACAATAAAAAGTGGAAAGTTACATTAAACACAGTACTAGTTACTGTTACAGTAAAAGTGGAAGTGGAAGGTTGCATTAAACATAGTAGTAGTTACTGTTCCCAAACAAGATATACGGGGTGAGTTATGGTGCAATGGCTGCTGATCATCTGCTACAAGAGTTTTCAACGTACGAAGAAAAGAAAACACGTTCATGGCTTCCAGCACCATTTATCGACAGGCTAAATGTGATTATGATTATCTTTTCTCTCCAGGTGAAGCATAGGGCAACCATAACATCTGGTCCCTAACGAAGATCCTGTCTCCGTGTTTTTGCGGTGGCGGTTTAAATATAGATGGTTAGTAAGTTTTTCCCCCACGTATGCTGTGGAGAGCTTAAATCGTCTGGTCTGCTTCAAATGAGTTGTGTTGGTCAATGTGAGCGCGTGTCGTTACATAATCACTCCAATGTGATCTTTCCCCCTGCCTCACGGCCGCTCCCTTGCCCTGTAGCTAGATCTACCAGCTTTGTAAACCGTCGGTAAACCAGGTATACATTCACGTCGATCGAATTCGCCCCTTTTGCAGTGCGAAGTGACAGCAATTCAAACGCTGTGTGTCCCCATGCATACCCTTACATTCATACATCCGGCTACCATTTCATTGTTATAATTGTGCCGGTCTGTAAGCGTATTGCACTTTCGTATATTACTAACAGTCATTATGAAAATAGTCATTTTAAAATATGATTTAAAATACGTTAAATGTGGCCACTAAGCAGAATGTCGAAGGGATATATGTGTTAGGAAGATGTCATTGCACTGGGCCTCAGTTCTATAACAGTATGTCAGGTGTCCATTTACAGGTAGGGCGACTGGAGCAGGTTAATAACGGAGATACAATCCGGTACATTTTCCCATGAGAAGCAAGCGCTCTACCAAGCTACTATATGGACATAAGAAAATAATATTTGTAGTTTTTATTTAATGCCCACATTGAGTAAGTTTACTCTTTTGTATGCCATGAGGAGGGCGTTAAGTGGCGGATTATAGTAGGTTTCCTCGCATACCAGGTGTACTGATGAGAGTGGACTACGGTCCTCTAGGCGGTTGTGCTATGGTTGGCAACAGCTGCGTGACGCTCACTACTAAGGGGATTACCGTGATCCATTCCTCGTCAGTCAGCCAGACTACATTGAAAACAGACTGTTTTCGCGTAACGGTACATTGGATATAAAATGAAAAAAATTAATTAAATTAACTATGTCTGCACTGTGCATGTTAATTTGTTGTCCGTCCACCCAATGGTGACATCTCACACATCTCTTCTTGATTGACCTCTGACTAACTCGTTAAGTCTTTCTTAACTTAACGTCTTTATACTGGTTTAGAAGACCCTGCAGAGTCTGTATACAACAAGTTTCATTTACTTCACCTTGCTCTAAAAGCTATGCGCATCCAATTTATTCTTAAATGCATTAACTGTCCCTGCCTCCACTACCTCCTCTGGCAATGCATTCCAAGCATTCACTACTCTCTGACTAAAAAAATATTTCCTAATATCTAATCTGGACCTCTCTTTAGTCAACTTGTAGCTATGCCCTCTTGTTATTGTGGGTGGCTGTATTTAAAAAAAACAACTTTTTATAGTCTAATTTATAATTTCTCTGATCATCTTATAAACCTGTATTAAGTCCCCACGAATTCGTCTCTCTTCTAGACATTAGGCCAATTTTTCTGAGTCTTTCCTCATAACTGTAATTCTGGAATCCCACTATCAGCTTTGTCGCTCTTTTTTGTATTCTTTCCAGCATGTTTATATCCGCTTTCCCGTTGTAACAATGTTTTTTGAGTAGCCCGGTATGAGTATCGCATAATTAATTTTGTCTTTCGTCTTTTATCTTTGCAAAAAGCTACCTTAAAATCTCGCGTATAATACACACTCGTGTTTAATTCGTTTGCTTGATCTCCCCCAAATTTTCTCGAATTGTTGTATAAATGTCCACAATGAGTAAGTTTACTTGTTTGTGCGCCCTGCAAATAGTGTGGTCGGTTGGTGTAGCTTTCCTCACATCCCGAGCGTGCTGCTGAAGGTGGACCAAAGTCTTCCATTCGGTTGTACTATGCTTAATTTCATCTGCGTGTCGCTCACTACTACGGAGATCACGTCATTCCTCACCTCGTTAGTCAGGCTTCCATGAAGACAGTCTGTTTCTAGTGAAGACTACGGGAAGGTCGAGGTGAGGGACTTGACCAGTATATTTTGCCTGACCCTAACTAACATGTCTGATCAGTATATTTTGCCTGACCATAACTAACATGTCTGATCAGTATATTTTGCCAGACTCTAACTAACATGTCTGATCAGTATATTTTTGCCAGACTCTAACTAACATGTCTGATCAGTAAATTTTGCCTGACCCTAATTAACATGTCTGATCAGTAAATTTTGCCTGACCCTAACTAACATGTCTGATCAGTATATTTTGCCTGACCCTAACTAACATGTCTGATCAGTAAATTTTGCCTGACCCTAATTAACATGTCTGATCAGTAAATTTTGCCTGACCCTAACTAACATGTCTGATCAGTATATTTTGCCTGACCCTAACTAACATGTCTGATCATTATGATTTGCCAGACCCTAACTAACATGTCTGATTGTATATTTTGCCTGACCCTAACTAACTTGTCTGATCAGTATGATTTGCCTGACCAGACGTTAGTCTTCCTCCCCTGCTCTGTTCGAGACACAGAAGACCATTTTTTTAAGTCTTTCCTCATAACTATAATTCTGAAACCCTGTGATAATTTGTGTAGCTCGTCTTTGTATCCTTTCCAGCATGTTCATATCCCCTCTATGATATGGACGCTACACCTGAACACAGTACTCCAACTTACTTGTCACCAATAATTTTTATAGTTTAACTATAACTTCCTTGCTTTCATGTGAACTATTTCTTTTCATCATGTCCTATATGGCATTAACCTTTTTCTATTCCACCTGGACTTGCTCCTGCACCTTTCATGTATGATCTATTATAACTACTAGGTCTATTTCCTTTTTCATTGTCCTAATATTGTTCTCTCCCATCAAGTAATTATATTCATTATTATTCAGAGATTTAGATCGACGTTTCGAATGTGAGCAAGGTCACAGATACCCGTATGTTCATTATTGGGGAATAATTTCGACCTGCTGTCCGATTGCCTTAAGATTCTGTATGTTACCACTAAGAGTTTTTCTGCTGCAGAATAAAGTTTCTCGAATTCAATTTTAAGGTTCAACATTTAAACAAATGACAAACTTCTCAGCTAAGTTTAATAACAAAAACAGATTGAAGATCAAGAGCGTGACATGCGTTTTGTCACAGTGTCTAATACATAAGAAAACACATGACATATTCAATTTTGCGCCATTTTCACTGACAAATTGCGACAAACTTTTCAAAGTGGGTTACTTTCAATATCGATAATGACGTATTTTTTGTGTAATCTTGTTCAAGAAACGGAACCGGCGGGCAAAAATGAGTTAAAATTGTGTGAACACGAGATCTGATGGTACATTTTTATGTTGTTCTCTATTGTAATCCGTCCGTTGGACGCTTAGTAACCATATTATTAATTACATTTCTGATGCTGCAAGTGACTGTCTGTTTGTATACGATTCACTGCAAAGGTGAAATGTTCAAATCTCCCTTGAGTACAGGTACGCTTCAATCGACTCAGCTGTAAATATGCATCAGACTTATGGTTTAGGAAGTAAATGCTGTGAGGAAGGGAAGGGACCACTCCACCTCATTCAAGCCATGGCTTAACATATTGAAGTTTTTTTAACCCATCATTCCCTACCAACGGTTAAATTTGCTGTGTGACTCCCTTTACCTTCACGACAGGCATCCATAAAACCATATTGGTTGTACTCATTAAGAAAAACTATGCACACCTAACATATAATGTCTATACTCTCTCATTAGAAATATAAATTCCCACTAAAATAATGCGTGTACTTGCATACTCTTAATGATTATCGCTAGAGCAGTATCAGGTCAGGCCAGGTCATCCCGTAACCTGTGAGTTTGTTGGGGCACACATAAAGACATCCTCACAATACCACAGCACCCTTCTCTGTCAGCGGCCGCTGCCTGTGCGTGCGTTGTGCTTTTTCTGGTCGGAGATTGGTCCCTTCTTTTATGTTGTCCTCCCATCTCTTTTTGGGACGGCCTCTTCGTCGTCTACCTTGCACCTTTCCGTGGAGGATTGTATTTGCAAGACCATTAGAGTAGTATCATTGGTGGAGAAAAAAGGCCCGCTTTAACCATCCAACCATGTCGTAATAGCGACTAAAGCAGTTTTGACTAACAACTGGCAACCACATCATGTTAAACTAGTTATTAAATCAACAACCACTACAAAATCGCCCGTAAGCGCTTGATACATACCTCCTGTGAGGGGGTCAACTCCAGCGTTACCCATATATTGCCTGTGCATCGAAAAGAAGACACGAAGAACATAAAATGAGGCCTCATTGTGACTAGATTTGCTCAGTTCAACTATGGGCGGGTTGTCTTTTTGGCTGTATGACAATTTGATAAAACATGATCGTCACAGGGAACTTCAATCTGGATTAGCTGCCACAAAAAGCACTTAGCAATGGGGAATAACGTCATTCCGAGGGAATCGGGGTTTAAACTTTATACTCGTGGGGAAGGGGGAAGTGGGGGAGGGGGGGCGGCACTTTAGTTATTATTGCATTCTCCCTCGTCATATTTGCACCGGGAATGGCGTGGACTAATGGTTAAGTGGCACGGCTCACAACCCTAAGGTGCTGGGTTTGATCCCCATCACATTACCGACCGTTACCCCGGGAAAGCAAACCCTTAGCAAATGCAGAAGGAAGCAGACCCATACATAAAATGAATGCTGAAGTCGGATGCACTGGGCCGACAGGCGCAAAATAAAAACCACAGTGCAACGCACACCGTCTTTTGGGATTAGCGAAACAATGCGAACGCAAAAAAAAAATAAAAAAATATATATATATATTTGCACCATCTTCTATAGACAATGTATACTTTGTTCTCTGCAACCATTGGTAAAGGTTCGAGTTGAAAAGTGGCACCAGCTCTTATTCGCTCCAATCAATGGCGTTGGGTTCGCGTCCTTGTGGCAGCACGCCTCAGTCTACCTAGCAGTAAACATGTACGCTACCTACACTTATGACAAATGCAGGTAAGCGAGGAATTAATCATTGCTGCCCTTCCCAGAATCTAGACCAAGTTTATTGGTGACCCGCACTTCCCAGAATCTAGATCACGTTTAATGGTGACCCTCACTTCCCAGAATCTAGATCACGTTTAATGGTGACCCTCACTTCCCAGAATCTAGATCACGTTTAATGGTGACCCGCACTTCCCAGAATCTAGATCACGTTTAATGGTGACCCTCACTTCCCAGAATCTAGATCACGTTTAATGGTGACCCGCACTTCCCAGAATCTAGATCAAGTTTAATGGTGACCGGCACTTCCCAGAATCTAGATCACGTTTAATGGTGAACCGCACTTCGAAGAATCTAGATCACGTTTAATGGTGACCCGCACTTCCCAGAATCTAGATCACGTTTAATGGTGACCCTTACTTTCCAGAATCTAGATCACGTTTAATGGTGACCCGCACTTCCCAGAATCTAGATCAAGTTTAATGGTGACCCGCACTTCCCAGAATCTAGATCACGTTTAATGGTGACCCGCACTTCCCAGAATCTAGATCACGTTTAATGGTGACTCGCACTTCTCAGAATCTAGATCACGTTTAATGGTGACCCGCACTTCCCAGAATCTAGATCAAGTTTAATGGTAACCCGCACTTCCCAGAATCTAGATCACGTTTAATGGTGACCCGCACTTCCCAGAATCTAGATCACGTTTAATGGTGACCCGCACTTCCCAGAATCTAGATCACGTTTAATGGTGACCCGCACTTTCCAGAATCTAGATCACGTTTAATGGTGACCCGCACTTCCCAGAATCTAGATCATGTGTAATGGTGACCCTCACTTCCAAGAATCTAGATCACGTTTAATGGTGACCCGCACTTCCCAGAATCTAGATCAAGTTTAATGGTTACCCCCACTTCCCATAATCTAGACCCAGTATAATGTTCACCCCACTTTCCATGACCTAGACCGAGTATAATGTTCACTGAACCTCCCATAACCTAGACCCAGTATAACATTCACCCCACTTCCCATAATCTAGACCCAGTATAATATTCACCCCACTTCCCATAATGTAGACCCAGTATAACATTCACCCCACTTCCCATAATCTAGACCCAGTATAACATTCACCCCACTTCCCATAACCTAGACCCAGTATAATATTCACCCCACTTCCCATAATCTAGACCCAGTATAATATTCACCCCACTTCCCATAACCCAGACCCAGTATAACATTCACCCCACTTCCTATAATCTAGACCCAGTATAATCTTCATCCATAATCTTGTCATAGTAAAATGAAGTATTTAATACCTTTCCCACTCCTCTCTTCTCTGACGCCAGTGACTACAGTTTTGTCTGCCCACTACGGCACTACTGCCAACTACTCTTCGTACATGTACACCCCAACGTTAACCTCTCGATCTGGCACGCGCCTCCATCTGTTCTGCGCAACTGATTACCTCCCTTTTATCATCTTTCAGCCGTCTCTAATCTTCTCTTCATTTGGCTCTTGTGCTACATATTATTATCTCCCCTGTTTTGAACGAGAAGCCGTTAATCTCCCTTAAGGCCAACTTGATCCGTTATAAACCTATGCCCCTCCAACACGAATATCGACACTTCTCAAAGATGTACAGTAAAAAAAACGCAACGATGAAATGCCAAAACATGTATTCTGTGATGTATATAATGTTATAGGGTGTTATTTGAAGTTATAGGATGTTATGTTATGTTATTATGTTATGTTTTGTTATGTGAAGTGAAGTGATGTTATGATATGTTATGTCATGGTATGTTATGTTATGGTATGTTGTGTGATTTTATCTTGTGTGATTTTACGTGATGTTGTGATATTTTATGCTATTGTGTGTGATGTTATGATATGTTTATTTTACTGTGTGATGTTATTTAATTATTTTACGTACTTGGGATCCTCAGTTAATAATAAACTATCCCTGGACCAAGAGATAAATATCAGGATAGGCAAGGCAGCAACAACAATGAGCAGATTAACAAAAAGGGTCTGGGAGAACAATAAGCTCACTGTTAATTAAAACAAAAAACACTTGTTTACCACGCCTGTGTTCTCAACACCCTTCTTTAGGACAGTGAGACAATATCTACCCACATGCACCGGGAGAGGCGGCTAAACAGCTGTCACATGAGGTGCCTGCGCAGAATCATGGGGGTTGGGGTGGGTGGTGGGGGGGGGGGAGGGGGGGCAAGACAAGATCACTAACGCAGAGATGTTGAATATAACAGGCACTGTCACAATATTTTCCGTGCTTGGTCTTCGAAGGCTCTGATGGCTGGGATACATTCGGAGGATAGATGATGGCAGAATAGCAAAAACATCTTCTCTATGGGGAATTACAGTTGGGGAAAAGGTCTCGGGGCCGGCCACTACTTCAGTTCAAGGATGTATGCAAGCGGGATATGAATGATGCAGGCATCGACTTGAAATCAGGGGAACAGGACGCCATGGATCGTGTTACATGGATGGGCAGGATTAACCATGGATTACAGAAAAATGAGATACTAATTGCTGATAGCCTAAAGATTCAGTGTTTGAGAAGACACGCCACACCATGCGATGCCGCAAACGGTCCTGACTTTTCTTGCACACACTGTGGAAGATGCTTCTCTCCCCGGATTGGTCTTGTGAGTCACATTCGTTACCGTCATGGACTGTAATTGCATACCTTTTTTTCAAAGCACAATTACCATAGTCTGACAAGACGGAAAGAGCCAACGAATGAAATGTTATGTTGTGGGATGCTACTAGATGTTATGTTATGTAATGGTAAGTTGTGTGATGTTATGTTATGTGGCCTGATATGATGTTATGTGGTGTTATGTGATGTAGGAGATCTTATGTTGTGTGATATTATGCTATGATGATTGATATCAAACGATGTTATGGTGTACTGTGTGATGTTACGTGATGTTATGTTATGTAATGGTAAGCTATGTTATGTTATGTAATGGTATGTTGTGTGATGTTACGTGATGTTATGTGATGTTATGGGTTGTTACGTGACACTATGTGATGTATATGATGTTATTCTTCGTGATTTTATGCTACGTTATGAGATAGAACGTAATGTTATGTTGTGTCATGTTATGTCATGCTATGTTATGTAATGTTATGCTATGTAGTGTTATATTATGCAGAACCGATGACCTAGAAGAATAGAAGCACTGTAACACCTGTTTCTGTTACTAGGAAATGACGTCACTGCACTTCGGGCGAACCCATAGGTGCTCAGTCTCTCTCTCATCAAATCGCGCAGGATATGGATGATCATGGTCCCTGCAGCTCGCTGGCTGTACACGCTTGTGCTCTGTCCTCTCATGCGTCCTATTCCACTCAAACCTCGTTTAATGTCAACACTTTGCAGTCTGTGGATTGCTGCTTCATCTATTGCAGTGTCCTCATCCAACAGGCGGTTAGTGAATTATTTGAAAATGTAATTCCTATCCATACTAACATGCCCATGATGGGAGTTTGTGAAGCCAAGATGTCAGCTCTTTCGTTGCCCTGAACCCCAGCATGAACAGGGCAGTTGATCCATGTCAACCTATTGAGGTCTGAGGCCCCAACTCGTACCTAAGCCATCCGTTCTGTAACCTACTGAAGTTCGGCTTACGCGTCTGTCGCAGTGACTGCCTTTGTTAAATAAGTCTCATATATCCATCTCAGACCTGAGGTCACTGCTTCGATCTTCTTTCTCATACTGGAGGCTGTTGACATATATGCCACATTGTGCTCAGCAACAACCTGTCCTCTCACTCTAGGGGAAAAGCCCCAGTCTGATGTCCCACTGCGCAGCATTGATCCATCGGTGTATATGACGGCATCACTATCTTGCGTGTTCTTAGTTATCAGCTGGTTCACCTCGTGCTCTGTTCTCATGTTTCCCCGTTCTCTCATTCCTTGACTTAGGTTATGATGACTCTCTGGTATTCTATCACCAGTGTGAACCAATTCTTGTCCCTTCGCAATCGTCTCAGCTGGGTTGACATGTCCGATGTCTGTGCCATCCATAACACTTCTCTCTTGATTCTCCTATGCAGATGCCTCTATGCAGCTCTGGTATGAGCTGGATATAGCCGTGACAAGAATTTCCTGCTTAGCGTGCTAGGCTTGAGCAGCTTAATACTCCGCTGCGTTAGGTGGTTAACCGATGTGCGAGTTCATCTTAATAGACTCAAACACTAGACAAAGAAGATCCGCAGTCTGTTAGGCGCTATCTATGCTACTCTAAACAAACCACATAACCATGGCCGATGTTATGCAATGTGACATAGTTAGTCTCCTCTTATAACACGCCCTCTGTGAGGCAGGGGTGATATTCTTGTCTTTGTCATACACAACGACCAGGGGACGGCGTGGGCTAGTGGTTAAGTGACACGGCTCACAACCAGGAGGTGCTGGGTTTGATCCCCATCACAACACCGGCCGTTACCCTGGGGACGCAAACCCTTAGAAAATGCAGGAGGAAGCAGGCCCATACATAAAATGCATGCTGAAATCGGATGCACTGGGCCAACAGGCACAAAATAAAAGCCACAGTGCAACGCACACCACCGTGGGGATAAGAGAAATAAGGCGAACGCAAAAAAAAAACAAAAAAAATAAATAAATTGAATTTACAAAGACCTCGGCAGACCATTCGGTTACATTCTCCTACCGGATCCTTAATAGTTCAAAGAAATACACATAAACATACATTTTTAGAGTTGTAAGTGAGAAAGAAATATTGCAGATTGTCTTGGTAGGATTTGGTTTTCAATTTTGACAGTAGTTATACTTTATTCAGTAGCGCGGGAAAAATTGTTTTGATACGCACCTGCTGACAAAGAGGGCAGCGGATCAAACCGAGTTAAAACAAATTGATTTTCTGTTGTGGGTGACATATACGAACATTACCAGCGCCCGACGTGTCGCTACTTACATTAATGACTAACATTTTATGGTGCTGATGACAAGGCACTCACAGCAATAGTAAACCACAGAGGAGAGGCGAATAAGCCACTAAGCTAGTGCAGTATCCGACCAAAATGCACTTCGGAAAAACTAAATCACGCCCTTTATTGGCGTAGGGTAAAGCTGCAGATGGATCGTGTAACTCCTCGACTGCAACATACAAGCTCCACTACTTGATGGACTGCTGAATGATTTGAAACTTTAAATTCTTCAGATTGATGATTCATCGTTTGAAGTGTGGGCATTGCCTGATTTTAGTATCTATGGCAGCGCTGCTAAAGCTTTTAAACCTTGCGGAAAACTTAAAATAATATGTATGTCCCAGGGGACCGTACATGACAATTATTATGTCATTATTAATATCTTTAAAAAAAAAAAGAAACCCTAGGGTTCATGGGAACCCCTGTTGATAAATACTGATCTATGGTCTTGTTAAAGACACTTCTGATAAACCAACAAGAGAGAACAACAAATAACAACAACAGCAAACAACAACGAATACAAATAACAATACCAATAAGTAGAAACAAAGACAATTGCATACAACAACAACCGAACAACAACAAGCAACAACATACGACATAAACCAACCTACAACAACAGCAGCAACAAGCAAACAATAACAAAAAACAAACAAATAACAACGCCAGTAAACAACAAACAACAACAACAGCAAGCAAACAATTACATCCGAAAGAAAAACAAAACAACAACAGCAGTCAAACACCAACAACAACAGCCGCAACAAACAAAACAAAAACAGCAGTCAAACAACAACAAAAAAGGCAACAAACAAAACAACACTCAAACAACAACAACAGAGGTAACAAATACAACCAACAATCATAACAAACAAAAGCAGCAAGTAAACAGAAATAACAGCAACAAAAAACATCAAAAAACAGGCACACAAACACAAGAACAACAAACAAACACATAAAAACAACAACAAACAACAACAGCAGCAACAAACAAAACAACAAACAAAAGTAACAAACAAACAAAAACAACAACAACAGTATAACAAAAATCAAAATGACCTTTCACTAGCTTTCAAAATGACAAGAGTCAGGCTATAGAGATATGTAGGAAACCGTTTAAGTTCTTACACGGCGGCTTGTATTTTAATTAGATCGAAGTGAGAAAGGCGTTAGCATCAACTACATTTTCTCGTCCTGACCCGTCATAATCCAGTGAAAAGACGTGTTAGTAGAGACGATTGGACGTAGAAAGAGATGTACATTTATTTTTATCGGTTTATTCTCCGACTTACTAGTGTTTGGGTAGGAATTATATTTCTTTTTCGAATTTTGCGCGCACTGCTCTTTTCGATTTTCGACTGTCAAGGGTTCTTTTACGTGCACAGTGTGCAAGGGACTTCCAAGTTTAGTGTACATCTCCGATAGGACTAGATAATAACTGTCTAAATCTCCATTCACCTACAGGAGACTTTAACATGCAGTGATGATTTTAGTTTCCCACGGATAATCTTGCACGTGCGCCCGCCCGTGCACGCACCCACGCACGCACGCATACACCCTCTCCACCCCCTCCCCCCACACCCACCCTACTCCACCCAACCCTACCCCCACAACACATACACACACACACACACGCACGCACACACGCACACACGTGCGCGACATAAATAATTTCAGACAAATTCAGTATTCAGATTTGGCAGAATCGGATACGAACTTGAATAAAGGCCACGAATCAGTTTTCGTATTTCAATATTTTGAATAATGTGTTGGCTGGAGATAATAGATCATCTCTCTTTGGTAGCAATGCCACTGACCTAGTTCTGTGTTTGCATATTCATTTGTAATAAAGAAAGCTAATGTTGGGCTAATGATATCTCTCTCTCTCTCTCTTTCTCTCTCTCTCTCTCTCTCTTTCTGTCTCTCTCTCATACTCAATTATCTCTTATTTTACTTTCTTCCTATTTCACATTCCATCGTTCCCATTTTTAACTAAACTAAAATTAAATAGGTAACATTAAACCGAAGCTGCTGCCATGAAGAGATTCCAAAGTTTATTACACCATTAACAACTGTAGCTCAGAGAGAATAACGCGCACACATATTTCTACAGTAACATATATACACCTAACCTAACTTAACGTCTTTATACTGGTTTAGAAGACCCTGCAGAGTCTGTATACAACCAGTTACATTTACATCACCTTGCTCTAAAAGCTATGCGCATCCAGTTTATTCTTAAATGCATTAACTGTCCCTGCCTCCACTACCTCCCCTGGCAATGCATTCCAAGCAGACACCACTCTCTGACTAAAAAAATATTATTTATATCTAACCTGGACCTCTCTTTAGTCAGCTTGTAGCTATGCCCTCGTGTTATTGTAGGTGGCTTAATTTTAAAAAAAAACTTGTTATAGTCTAATTTATCGATTCCTCTGATCATCTTATAAACCTGTATTAAGTCACCATGAATTCTTCTCTCTTCGAGACACTGTAGGCCGGTTTTTCTGAGTCGTTCCTCATAACTGTAATTCTGGAATCCAACTATCATCTTTGTCGCTCTTTTTTGCATTCTTTCTAGCATGTTTATGTCCCTTCTATGATAAGGACTCCACACCTGTACACAGTACTCCAATCTAGGTCTAACTAAAGCTTTATACAGTTTGACGATCACTTCCTTGCTCCTATGTTTAATATTTCTTTTTATCATACCTAATATTGCATTTGCCTTTTTCACTGCTACCTTAACTTGCTCACTCACCTTTCCTGTATGATCTATTATAACCCCTAGGTCCCTTTCCTTATCTATCTTTTTAATATTTTTTTCTCCCATTCTGTAATTATGTTCCATATTGGATCTACACGTGTGGATGACTGTACATTTATCTACATTAAACTCCATTTGCCAGATTACAGACCATTCTCGAATTTTATCTAAATCCGACATCAATATATCCACTTCGGCTTTAGATGAGACACTACTGCATAGTTTTGTGTCATCAGCAAATTTTGCAATCATGGATCTCATATAAATGTCCAAATCATTTATATTTATCAAGAACAAAATTGGTCCCAAAACCGAGCCCTGTGGCACATCACTTTTCACTTCACTCCACTCAGAGTACTCCTTATTTATGCCCACCCTCTGCCTTCTTCCCGTTAACCAATTTTCAATCCATTTGGCAACTTCCCCACCTATTCCATGTGATTTTAACTTTCGAAATAATCTTTGATGAGGTACTCTATCAAAGGCCTTTGCAAAGTCTAGATAAATAACATCCACTGGCTCCCCTTTATCTATGATTTTAGTAACCTCATCCATGAATTCTAATAGATTTGTTAAGCATGATCTTATATGTACACATTCACATGATGGCACATATTTAGACGGAGCTGCATTTGATCTACGTCATGGCATTGACCGTCGCCTCAATTAACAACAATACGTCTTCAGAGCATTTTTGTACGTTAAATGTTGTTGGTTTGGTCATCAAATCTGTTGTGACATCCAACTATTCTTAGTTTGGTAATCCAATCCGTCGTGACATCCAACTATTCTTAGTTTGGTAATCCAATCCGTCGTGACATCCAACTATTCTTAGTTTGGTAATCCAATCCGTCGTGACATCCAACTAATCTTAGTTTGGTCATCGAGTCTGTCGTGACATCCAACTATTCTTAGTTTGGTAATCCAATCCGTCGTGACATCCAACTAATCTTAGTTTGGTAATCCAATCCGTCTTGACATCCAACTATTCTTAGTTTGGTAATCCAATCCGTCGTGAAATCTAACTATTCTTAGTTTGGTAATCCAATCCGTCGTGACATCCAACTAATCTTAGTTTAGTCATCGAGTCCGTCGTGACATCCAACTAATCTTAGTTTGGTCATCGAGTCCGTTGTGACATCCAACTATTCTTAGTTTGGTAATCCAATCCGTCGTGACATCAAACTAATCTTAGTTTAGTCATCGAGTCCGTCGTGACACCCAACTGTTCTTAGTTTGGGCAAGTTTGCAAAATTTCATTATCCTCCGACTCATAGTTTCCTCGGGTAGACCGTTGAAAACATGGCCGATTTCATACGGAATCCTTCCAGAGTTCATCAGTGAACGGTGATTCGGTTTCTAACAGTTGAAGGATGTCGACTAGTTGACATTCATCACAGAATGCAGGCAGTGTATGAAGAGAACAGTAAAGAGCTGGACAACGATGTTTAAAGAAGAATATGAGTTAACGAAAGATCGTCCGTGACAAGGTCAGGCTAATATTGTTGCGTTAGAAGATGCCATGGCCACAATTGATGGAGCAATTCGGATGGACCGTCGCCGGATCTTAACGTTCGCCCCACTTTGGTCACCACACACTGCCTGCATTTTGCGATGAATGTCAACTGGTCGACATCCTTCAACTGTTATAAGCCGCATCACCGCTCGATGATCAACTCTCGACGGATTACGTATCACACCCGTCATGTGTCATGTTTTCAACGGTCTGCTGAGGAAACTATAAGTAACAGGATAATGACATTTTGCAAACTTGACGGTTGGTATGTACCGATTATATCTGAAGTGGCGTCATCATGCGCATCGTACATATGTTCACTTTGTGCAATTAGGTCCGGTTTCATTTGAACAGGCCTCGTAGATAAAATATTGATTGTACTCGTACATAAAGCTACATTTATGCTACACATCCTCAGTTCTGTGTTATAATTATTCTGAATTATTTATGTCGCACATCTTCCGTATTCTGTTTTTATCAACCAATCAAAACCCATGACTCCTCTCGATGCAAAGACCATTGACGGCATACAATGACTGGGCTACTCTTTCTTCCTCTTTCCAGATGTAGTTATTTAATCTTTGTTTCTTCTAACATTCTGTACGCTATGTATTTATTGGTATACTTCTCTTTTTCTTCCTTTGAGAACTCCATGTGAGAGTCTGCCTAGCTGAGTTGGACCACAGCCTACTGTAGATACACGCCTTTTGATTCACGGGAAAATCCTTTTTAAACGTCATATTCAAAGACTGACTAGAGAACGAAACTCCCTCGTTGTTTGTCCTATCCAGCCTCATTTTCATGGCTTAATTTGTTATTCCAGTGGCTGTTGTTGGCTTCTTTATCCAAGGTCTTCATTGCTATCCATGTCCTACCATGTTATGCCCATTATCCTTCATATATATATGTTAAGGAAAGTCTGACACCTTTATTGAATCGCCTTGGTTGTTCTATATGATTCAGCTTCATCCAACAACACCGACTTGATACTTGAGTTGAATATTCTAACTTTGATGAACATCTTGATTTCGCTGAGTCTCCATATGTTATTTGATGTCAGCAATGATATTCTTGTCTTTCCAATTCTGGTTCTTAAATTTGCATATGTACCTCCTGATGTGTTAATTGTGCTGCCAAAATATAAAAGTAACCACTTCCTCCCTCCAGCATGTTTCCTTCTGTGTTGGTCAGTTTCATTTTAAAGAGCTTGGCTTTCTTCATGTTAATTCAGTTCCAATTTCGCTGATAGATTTTTTTAATCTGCCAAATTTCTCTTGCGCTTGGCTATGACTGTCTGACAAAAGGCCAGGTTATCTGCATTATCCAGTACCTCCAATTGTGACCATAGTGTCCGCTATGGGTCATAATTGTGTATACTACACATCTCCTGTTTTCTGTTAAAACATTTAACATGCATTTATGTTATACACCTCCCGTAGTCTCTCTTTGTTTGTTATTTCTTCTAATTTCATTTCGTTGTTTCTTTTTACATTGATCTACAATCCCAACTTAACTGCATCATATATTAGTCTATCTTTACTTGCATGTCCTTCTGTTTGTGTGATATAAGACAAACATCATATGTGAAGCTACATGAGTTGTTCCATATGTCCAGATTCCGAAGAAGCTGATGGGATTGTGGATAAGGATGATTAATTAGTTTACATTTGATTGTTCCGAATAATGTGTGCGCTGGCGATGCGAGATCGTCTCCGTTGGTATTAACGTCAGCGATCTGAGTTTTAAAATGCTTTCGTTACGTCACGTCCTATTGTTGAGATAGTGAACACACACTCACTCTCACTCTCTCTCCACATCTATCTCTTACACTCTCTCACTCTCTCTCCTACTTTATCTCTCTCTTTCCCCCACTCTCTTTACAACTTTCTCACTCTCTCTATCACTTTATCAATCTGTCTCACTATCTCTCCAGCTATATCTCTTTCACTCTCTCTCCCCCTTTCTCCCTCACTCTTGTTCACACTCTCTCACTCTCTTTCTCTATCACTTTATCGATCTGTCTCATTCTCTCTCCCCGGCTCTATCTTTCAGTCTCTCACTCTTTCTATCTTTCTTCGTTTTCCCTTCCTAAATTTTCTCTTTTTAGTCTTGGATTTAGTCGACCTGTACTTCTACAGGGACAGATGTCCCTTCTACAGGGACAGATGTCCCTTCTGCAGGTCCAAGCTCTGGTGGGAGCTGAATGTAGCCTGGAGGAGGATTTCCTGCTTAGCGGGCTAGGCTCGAGCAGCTTATTTCTCTGCTGCCGTGGGAAAAGTGCCGCGGGGGGTGGTTAAATGATGTGCGATTCCATCTTAATAGGCTGAAACACTAGAGAAAAGTAGACCCGCAGCCTGTTAGGCGTCGTCTTTGCTGCTCTTAATAAACCACACCTAACCATTTAAATTCACGTACACACAGACGACACACATAAGCGTTAACCATTTCAAAATCACAAATTATTAGAAGCCTTTGTGTGTCCTGGCATTCAGCTACACCTCATCAATTATTAGCATATATGGCGTTTAGCAATCAATTGGAAAATAGCTGCGTGAACAGATGTATATTTACGAGTATATACATATATATATATATATATATATATATATATATATATATATATATATATATATATATATATATATATATATTTATTTATATATTTATATGTATGTATGTATGTAATGTATGTTTGTATGTATATCGCAGTTGTTAGCGCGCTGGCCTCCCATCTGAGTAGTCTCGGGCTCTTTTCGCAGTTGAGGAGGAAAAGTTTTTCAAGACCGCAAGGGGTCCCAGGTTGACCCAGCCTTAAATGGATGCCGGTTCATTCCGGAAGTTAAAGCGGGGCGGGAGAAGTGTGGCTCCCGCCCTCACATAATCGAGCCTTGAATTATGAGATCGCTAACACTTCACACCCCTACGGCAGTTAATGCTATGGGTTACTTTGACTTTGATATATATATATATGAATCTCATAGCTATTAATAGCTAATGCATTTCATTTCCATAAAAATATTAGAAACGTTGCATTAATATGATCCACTGATTGTTTCGAAGTAGTACAATGTCCATCAAAAACAAATATGTCGTTTAATGGTTGAAGTCTATATATAAATACCCATACACACGCTCACACACCACATACACACACCATACTCAGTCACACCCTCACACACACATACATACACACACACACACACAAGATTGTCAACGATAGAAAAAAAAAAAAGATAACATTTCTTGTTATTTTTCTTCGTTAGTCCTTAAAATGACTTTGCGAGTAGCACGATGTTGTTGAAGAAGGGAAAGAGTTGTATCATAGTTTACAGCTTGACTGCGATATCTACACCTTTCGGTTCGACACATCCGACTTCAGGAATAATTTTTGAGTACAGGGTTAGTCTTCCCTCTTCGATCCCTTCTCCTTAGCCAGTCTGCCCTGCTGCATCCTGTTATCCAGGATCACCGCGTGGAGGTAGAGAAGAGTATTGGCAGCTTTGATTCGCTGGCCCTGACACTAGCAGTCAGCTTTGGATCGTTGACCACTGCAGCTCATGCACTGCTCAGTACCTTCATCCCAGATGAAAATATGAAAAGAGAATTAATTTGTTTGTTTAGATAGACAGTAAAAGGTTACGTGCGGGAAATCATCGGTCATTTGACATTACAACAACGAAAATAGTCAACATTCTGAAAAAGAATGAAAGATCAACACACAAAAAAAAACAGAGAACCAAAAAACTAAAATGCTCTATACATTTTTTCTATCTGTTCATTTATGTGACGCTGTCTCATCAATTGTGTTATTGTATAATTTATTTCGCAATGCATGTTGTATTTGATCTATTCCAAGATTTATGTCACATGTCATTCATGTCGCAATTTCCTGGACGACACAGCTCTCAACTTTGTAGCAACTTCTATTGATGACGACACGCACATGCACGCGCCATCCTGACCACGCCTCTCCCATTAACCTAATTCTCAGAAGTAATTTGATATGGAAAGTTTCAAATAATTTGACGATTGTCTCACATTTTCTGACAGCTGCAGAAGTTTTTCTTTAATAACATCTGACCATGAGTGTATGAACTATCCTAGTTGTCTGGGAAATTATGCTCAGTAACTCTTCAGATTTTCTGAAACATTATACTCAGTAACTCTTCGGATTTTCTGAAACATTATACTCAGTAACTCTTCAGATTAATAGAGACTTTTACTCAGTAACTCTTCGGATTAATAGAGACTTTTACTCAGTAACTCTTCGGATTAATAGAAACATTATACTCAGTAACTCTTCGGATTAATAGAAACATTATACTCAGTAACTCTTCGGATTAATAGAAACATTATACTCAGTAACTCTTCGGATTAATAGAAACATTATACTCAGTAACTCTTCGGATTAATAGAGACTTTTACTCAGTAACTCTTCGGATTAATAGAGACTTTTACTCAGTAACTCTTCGGATTAATAGAGACTTATACTCAGTAACTCTTCGGATTAATTGAGACTTATACTCAGTAACTCTTCGGATTTTCTGAAACATTATACTCAGTAACTCTTCGGATTAATTGAGACTTTATGATGGATCGTGACTGGATTATGAGGACGTCAAACAACACAAATGGAATTCAATGGAATTTGGCAAAACAGTTTGATGATTGCAATTGTGTTGATGACTTAGTTCTTTTGTCCCATAACCGCAATCATATGCAAAACAAATTAAGTACGCCTGATGAGACGTCATATACATTACGGCTTAAAAATATACAGACAACACAAACATGATAATACATGCAACTAACAACAGTTATACTTGTTGGGGAGACACACTCCTATAAGAAGTGGAATCATTCATATATCTTGTTGGCAATTTAATCGAGACAAAGTAAATGGTACAGAAAATAATGTCAAAATAAGAATACAGAAGTCAAGACAAGCATTCATTGCATTGAGAAACATTTTGCCCGTTTTTGTTGTTTACGTCATTGAATGCTGAGAGGTCAATGTGACCTAGTCAACTATCGTCTTTCCGCCAATATTACTAGCATTGTCTATGCACAGTCCGTTTTCATAGAGGTATCACGCAATAAATCTACGACAACCACGTTCCAGCGCCCTCATTAGTGTACTTTGCAAGGGGCAGCCAGTTGACAAGTAAAGAAGTGGTGGAGCCGGCAGAGCGAGAAGTGCTGCAGCCGGACAGAAATAGTAAATCCCTAAACCCTGATCGATACTGGCCATCTGATCAGAAAATAGATATCCAATGCTGTCCTCGAATACCGAGCGTGCGGACTTCATCTTTTTGTTCTTGAATTCTCCCAATGAGTACGTTTATTCTTTTGTGAACCGTGAAAAGGGCGTTAAGTGGCGGGTTGCAGTAGCTTTTCTCACATCCCGAGCGTGCACACATGGCCTAGTTAAAAGTGTTCAATGACCTATTTTGCTTACCAGCCGCCATTGAGCTTCTTCGATGACCGTATTACCGGTCCTGGTCCTTTCATTTGATATTTCGTTTGTGTTCACACTTCTTCAACGACCGTTCATTTAGAAAAATGTCGGGTAAAATGAAAAGGATCCCTGTAACGTTCTAAGAAGGCCACTGAAGGTTGTGAAGGAGGCTAGGAACTTCATTTTACTACATCTTAGCTATTATAACCACCCCGTCAAGTGGTCGGGTACAGGATTACAACTGAAGTTTTGAGCCTATACTTTACATGGATCGTAAATATAGTGCACGTCCTTTTAAATGTTCGCTTTTTTAATATCCCATATTGGGGCCGAATGTGCAGGACAGCGAATAAGCTGACAGCAGCCAGGGACTCAAAGCTGGTTGCTTGCATCAGGGTCAGGGAACCACAGATGGTCAAAACCCAATTCGGCCTCCAAGTGGCGGCCCTGGAAACAGGCTGCACTAGTATAGTCTGGCTAAGATAATAGGGATCGCAGTGGCAAGGCAAACTCGGTTCTAAAAAATAAAACAAAAATATATGAGAGCATTTGTGTCAGATCGAAAGACGCAGTTATCGCTGCGTCGCTGTAAACTACGTAATGTCCTTTTCAGGACAAACACCAAAGAAGAAGAAGAAGGGGAGGATAAAGAAAAAGAAGAAGATGAAGAAGAAAAAAAGATCATCATAAAAAATTCAAGAAAAATGAGATAAAGAAAAAGATGATGATAATAAAGAAGAGGAAGAAAAAGAAGAAGAAGAAAGAAAAAGAAGAAGAAGAAGATGACGAAACGAAGAAGAAGAATAAGAAGAAGGACAAGAAGAAGATAAAGACGAAGCAGAAGAAGAAGAAGAAGAATAGGAAGAAGAAAAAGTAGAAGAAGAAATTCCACATTGGGATTCGACTAATTTTGTGCGCCCCATGGCATGATTAGGATACCTGCATGTGGTCTGTGGTTTTGTGACAGGAGGAGGAATCTTTCTAGATTAAAAACATATGACAAAAAAAGCAAAAATGTTCGTGAAATCAGAAAATGTTCCAGAAATCAGAAAATCTGATGGAGTTGTTAAAATGTGCAAGCGGATACCCATTAATCATTACATTGAGGGCAGCTCAAACTTGTCCAAACAGACAGTAAATCTTTTCTTACGAGGTTTAAGGACAACAGAGATCGAGGATGAACACAGTTAAGAAACATGGCAATAAACAACGAAAGAAAGAGAAATGAACGGGGGGAAAGATTGGAGAAAAGAAGAAAACAAAAGAAGGAGAAGTAATGTAAAGACAAAACGTAAGGCACCCCGGGGCCTCTTACTGGGAAGAATGAATATGGGCACTGAAAACTACCACGCACGTCGTAAGTGATGACTAAGTAGGGATGTCCATAGGAATTTTAACCTCTGTCAAGTAAACCAACGTCTCATACAACCCATCACTATAAGAGAATGGGATAGGGTTGTCCATGCGAATGACTTTACGTATTTATACTGGTTTAGAAGACTCTACGGAGTCTGTATACAACCAGTTTTTAAGAGGGTGGTTTAACCGATGTGCGAGTCCATCTTAATAGACTCAAACTCTGAAGCTCAGTAGACCCACAGCTCGTTATACGCCATCATAAGATGCTCTTAACAAACCACTAGGGGAAAGGTACCGATAACTTGGATTTGTAACAGGAATTTTCTTCTGGCAGCCGCCGTTAAGCCCTTTTTTTCAGTTTCAAACTGCCAAATGAATTTTTGACGTGAGCGACACTAGAGACGGGAGTCCAATCTTACTACCCAGAGATCATGAGAATTTTTATAAAAACATCCCCGTGATTCGAACCCTCTACCTCCGGCCTTTGAGTCGGACACCTTATCTCGAGACCACTGAATGCCAACCTCTAGCGCGTAAAACATCCACCTCTATTAAAGCATGCAATGGGGTTGTCATAGGAATGCCAGCTTCTATTATGTAAGACAACATCCAATACAATCCACCTTTATTAGGAACACATAGGGCTAAACGCAGGCTTCCTGTAAGGAAACAAACTGTAGCTGTGATCCTATGCTTCTATATGCGTTTAAATTGATGCATGACAAGGATGGTATTTTGACCATTGCTGGAGGGTGGGAGAGGTGAGATGAGGGGGGGGGAGGAGCTGAGTGGCGATATGGAAGAATAGACAGAGGAACGGAAAGGAAATAAAGAAAGTCTTTCATGTTTCTGTCTCATTCGTTCTGCAGAATAGGCCGTGAATTCCATGACCTCCGAATGTTAAAAACAAAAACTTGGCTTGAAATGACCCAGTCATGAAACAATTTTGTGACAATAGTGAGATTATGTTTATATATATACTTCGTCTATTTCAATTGAAATTCAATATGTCCGCTGTCAGCGGCCACACGTGCAGAAAGCCGCGTTCGCCACTAGCGTTAATTATGTGCAGTTATAGCTCATTCCATGCCAGCTTCATTCGCTCTTTTATCTCGGTCATGTTGCCAAGTTTCTTTCGGTTGACATTCACTTGCAAAACACCTCAAAGTTAGTTAGTTTACTTTTCTTTCCACTTGTGCCGTTGTACGCCTCAAAAGCCAATTGAAATCAAACAAAGACTTGCAATTGCATTACGCAAACTGAAACAGATGACAGATGTGTAACAAGGAACATTCAAACAGACAAAAAACAAACTGATACAAATGACAGATGTGTAACAAGGAACATTCAAACAGACAAAAAACAAACTGATACAGATGACAGATGTGTAACAAGGAACATTCAAACAGACAAAAACAAACTGATACAGATGACAGATGTGTAACAAGGAACATTCAAACAGACAAAAAACAAACTGATACAGATGACAGATGTGTAACAAGGAACATTCAAACAGACAAAAAACAAACTGATACAAATGACAGATGTGTAACAAGGAACATTCAAACAGACAAAAAACAAACTGATACAGATGACAGATGTGTAACAAGGAACATTCAAACAGACAAAAACAAACTGATACAGATGACAGATGTGTAACAAGGAACATTCAAACAGACAAAAAACAAACTGATACAGATGACAGATGTGTAACAAGGAACATTCAAACAGACAAAAAACAAACTGATCAGGACATGCATTTTCCCAGTGGCTACATTCGGTTGTGAGACTCGAACATTAAATAAATCAACTGCAAAAAAAGATTACAGCTTTTCAAATGCAGTGTTACAGAAGGATGTTGGGAAATATCGAAAGAAAAAGATAAACAGAGAAATTTTGTGCAATTGTTGTACGAGGCGTGTTCAAATGAAACCGGACTTAACTGCTACAAGTGAAATTACGTCCGATGTGCATAATGACGTCACTTCTGATATAAACAGCACATACTAACCGTCAAGTTTGCAAAATGTCATTATAGTCCGATTCATAGCTTCCTCAGCGGACCGTTGAAAACATGGCGGATGTGATACGGAATCTGTCCAGAGATGATCAACGAGCGGTGATTCGGTTTCTAACAGCTGAAGGATGTCGACCAGTTGACATTCATCGTAGAGTGCAGGAAGTATATGGTGACAGAAGTGTGTCGAAAACAGCAGTGAAGAACTGGATAACGATATTTAAAGACGTTCGTGAGATAACAAAAGATCTTCCGATACCAGGTCAGGCGCATATTGTTGCGTCAGAAGATACCATCGCCAAAATTGATGCAGCGATTTAGCTGGACCATCACCGGAGCTTACGCTTGCCACACTTTTGTTACCATACACTGCCTGCATTCTGCAATGAATGTCAACTGGTCGACATTCTTCAGCTGACAGAAACCGAATCCCGGCTCGCTGAACTACTCTGGACGGAATCCGTTTCCCATCCGTCATGTTTTCAACGGTCTGCTGAGGAAACTATGAGTCGGATAATGAAATTTTGCAAACTTGGCGTTTTATATATACTGTTTACATTAGAAGTGATTTCATCATGCGTATTGTACGTATGTTCACTTGGCTTGGCTCAATCTCCCTGAAAGGGCTTAAGTAGCAGAATGTAGTCAAGAGAACGGAATGCGTTGTGTCGTAGTTTACAGCTTGACTGCGATGTGTGTACCTTTCGATCCAACACATCCGACTGCAGCAAGCATTTTATGAGTACCGGATTATCATTCGCTCTTCGATCCTTTCTCCTTAGCCAGTCTGCCCTGCTGCAGTCTGTTATCCAGGATCACCGCGTGGAGGTGAAGAAGGGTCTTGGCAGCTCTGGTTCGCTAGCCCTAACGCTAGCAGTCAGCTATGGGTCGCTTACCACTGCAGCTCATGCGCTACTCAGCATCTTGATCCCGTATGTTAACTTGATGCAGTTAGGTCCGGTTTCATTTGAACACACCTCGTAAAATAGGGAACATTGACTACTAGGCAATATCGCAAGCAAAAAAGAGTAATAACAGAGGGCATGGTTTCTTGAAGAAAGGAAAGAGGTCGACCCTGACGAAGATTGGATCAGGACATTACGGCCAGTCTGTGGATGTCTTTGTATGACGCGGGTCAACTCGACCTAAACCGAAATGCACGCGGAGCTGACGTAACGGAGACAACGCTCTATATAGAATATGTCACATGATGATGACGACCGACACGAAAGGAATATATAAAGGCACATTACTGCGCACAATTTATAGACAGTTAATAACATGTTGACACCATTGTGAAAGAAGCTGAACTAATAATATTACATAATAAAAATGAAGAAAAACTAAATTAAAAACCCACATACACTAAAGATAGAGAAAAGAGATAAAGCGAGATAAACGAGGGAAATAAATGTATAAAGTGGTAGGCAAAGAAAGCTAGCCAGCTTAACTTTCTGTTAGACAGAGCACAATCACGTCACTGCATTCATGCATAAGCCTTATCTGTCGCTCCGCCATATGTTAAAGCCTTCGCCTTTTCAAATCTGCTATCCCTCGTCAAAGGCCTTGTTATAGTGAGATGCATGCACAAGAAACAAACATAAATAAAGCAAGGAAATTGAAAGATGTATAAATAAATAAAGATACACAAGAGCAAACAGAGCTGACACTGAAAGTGCCATGATGAGGCAGAACAAATAGAAAAAAAAAACACGAAAAGAAGCCGGGAATGAAATGATAATGAATAAGCTTTAACGGAGAATTGTGTATCCTTCTGTACTCCTTCTTTTGTGTTTCCTTTTTTGGATGTTGCTGTGAAACATTCCACCGAACATGAATTTCTGCATCTTTCGCTCACCGATAATCATGTCTTCTTCCTTCATTAAATTGATAGCCGGTCTCAGCCAGGTTTAACTTGCTTCTTCTTCTTCTTCTTTCTTCTTCTTCTTCTTCTTCGTCTTCTTCTTCTTCTGCGATCGTCCTGAAAAGGACGCTATAACGCTCTCTGTGTCCTAGTTTACATACTTACTGTGATATCTGCGTCCTTCAGTTCGACACATCCGATTTCAGTACACATTTTTGGGTCCTGGTCTGTCTTCGCACTCGGGCCGAATCTCCTAACCAGGGTGGATGGTTGCAATTTGTTTCCAGAGCCGCCACTTGGATACGAAAATTGGGCTTGACCAGTTATGGGTCACTGACCCTGATGTATAAGCATCCAATCAGGAGTCACTGGCTGTTTGACAGCTCATTCACTGCTGCATATTCATCTCCTTATCTCGTTTCAATAGTTTATCCCTTGGATCGGTTTGATAATGTCAGACTGCTACCCTGATCTTTTCGTTAACTTGTACTATATGTTTGTCTTCCTCACATTAGCACATGCGGTTGTGCACGATTTGTGTTCTTAGAATTGTGTATGAGATGCGTCGTTTGAGGTCTATGTTGGTTTCAATAAATCCGTTCTTGGTAAAAAGTGACCAGTCCACGCACTGTAAAGTATCATGTGATCTCTTTTTTTTTTTTTGGATATAAAAAGTTGTTAGTTCAAAGTCAAAATAGGTACATTTGATCAGTTCTTGCTAAAGATTGACTAGTTAGTCTATATTCTTTCATTTGATCCGGTCTTGGTTAAAGTGTGGTTAGTTCACAATCTAAAAAGTTTCACTTTATTTGTTTTTGGTTAAAGTGTGGTTAGTTCACAATCTACAATAGTTTCACTTTTTTGTTTTTGGTTAAAGTGTGGTTAGTTCACAAACTAAACAGTTTCATTTTATTTGTTCTTGATTTAAATTGGGGTTAGTTAATAATATAAAAAGTTTCACTTGATCTGTTCTTGATTTAAAGTGAGATACGTTCACACTTTGAAGTCCCACATGGTCTGCTCTTGGTAAAGTGAGACAAGTTCAGTCTTTAGTTTCACTTTGTTTTGTTCTTGGTAAAGTGAGACAAGTTCACAGTTTTTAGTCCCACTTGGTTGTGCTCTTGGTAAAGTGGGTATCAGGTTCAAATCACAGCGGAGACCGGGATATTTTTCTGCTCATCATCCAGTAAAAACGTTCCACGATCTCTGAATAGTGAGATCAGACACCCGTGTGCGGTGTCGCGCACGTTAAAAATTCTGTGGCAGTTGGAAATCGAAAAGAGTAGGCCTAACGGCCGCTGCTCGGGAAAAATTCAAATGAAAAATCTACTCAAATTATTCTAGAATGTGTCGCTAGAAGGGGACTGTGTAGCTATAACATCAGGTTTTGGTTATGTGGTTAGTGGAGTGGCATAGATGGCGCTTGACAAGATACGGGTCTACTTTGCTCTAATGTACGCTTCCACCACTACCAATCTAAAAAATAAGTGTAGGTGATCATACATTCCAGGGGCTAACGGTTGATAACAGATAGTGAGATTGACCTGGCAAGTCACCAGCTGATTTTCGCCTGCCAAACAATATGAAGCAAAGGAGGTCACACCTCCCCACGACGTCGTCTAACGACACGAGTAGACTGAAGATAGATAGATATTCTTTCTTGTTTGAAACTTTGCATCTCCCGTTCTCCGTTGTTTTCTTTCCTAGATTTCAGAAGCTCTTGATCTGTTCCACTGCTTGACCGTCTATATTATATGCAGATTAGATTTTGAATCTACTGTGCTAATTATCATAGTTATCCTTTTCTAGTCGTCAATGTCCAATCCATATATCTGACTTTTGCAATCCATATATCTGACTTTTGCAATCCATATATCTGACTTTTGCCCTTCACCTGAATCATAAATCCATGTAATTATTGTTCTTTCAGCCAACAAAACTGTGTCATTTGCATATCTGAGATTATTTATTGATACACCCCCGATAATGAGTCCTGGCTTTTTTTTTTTCTGTCGAAAAATGTGTTCTGTGCAAATAAGATAAGTATACTCGAGGATAGGTCACTACAATTTGGTCTGAAAATACACAGAGACAAAAACATAGATTTTGAAAATAAATACAACAGCGTTAGAATTGTGCTGAGAGACGCCTTCATATTAGAATGTGGAATCTTTCATAAATCTTGGTAGGAATATAGACAAAGTAAGATGTACAGAAAAGGATGTTCAATTACGAACCCAGCCTACGAGAAGAGCTTTTATTTCATTAAGGACCTTATAGATTTAAAAAAAAAATTGAAATTACCACCAAATTAAAAATATTTCACTCCAGCGTAAAGTATATTCTACTTTATGTCTGTGAAACACGGAAAACAACAGTCACTTTAAAAAACAGTGCAGACTTTTGTAAATGTTTGTCTGCGCAGAATACAACGGTCGGGATAGTTCGATAAGATCACAAATGCTGAACTGCTGTAAAGGAAAGACACCAGTAGGGCATGACATAAGGAGGAGACACTGACGATAGATAATCTATATAGTATGGAAATCAGTTAATAACATGACAAGACAGACTCTGTTCTGGAATCCACAGGGTAAGCGGAATAGCGGACGACCAATAATATGTGTCATAGAAGACGTGTCATTGAAGACGTTTGATAAAAGACGTATCATAACAGTCGTGTGCTTGAAGGCGTGTAATGGAAAACGAGGAGTGTCGTATCATATCCTATTTTAAGACGTGTCATAGACGTGTCAAATGCATGTCATAGAAGAAAACGTGTCATAGAAAACATGTAGAAGACGTGTCGTAGAAGACGTCTTGTCGAAGTAATGTGACAGAGTAAGGAAGTGTCGTAGAAGGCCACTTAAAAGGGTGCTGCATGTTGCTAGTAATCTCATTGCGGCAAAATACATTTTTAACAGGTACTGCTACTACAACCTCTACACCTCACGGTAGAAGTGGAGCGACTAAGTAAGACTGCTACTACATAAACCACAAACACAGAAACCACCACCACAGAAACCACCAACACATAAACCATCACTACATAAACCACCAACACTGGCCCTTTGCTCCGCAGTGATCGCAAATGGGACAGAAGAGAACATCCCAAAAAGCTATAAAACTCCTCAAGTGTCTTTTTAGTGGATCGCATTTTATGGCTGAGTGTTAGATAAGGGTGGGAAGAGATAGTCCGGATGGAACTGTGAATCTCTATCCGCCTCTGCCGTGTATCCAGTTATCAAATAAATAGTAACAATCTCTCTACAGTTACTGACCTCGACCCTAGAGGAAAGGGTCTCAATATGTCCCATGCAAGGGCACATTTCGTTGAAGAATGTTATTATTCGGCCCACTTGGTTTATATTGTAATGAAAGGTCAAATGTGGCACTGTGGCAGACATTGCAGTCAGGGAGAGAGTGTTAGAGGCTTAATTTTACTGTGACTGCTTTTTTTGTATTATAAGTGGGAAACCTATTCCATTACCTTTCTATCTGTAAGTCACGTATCCATTTAAATCGGCATAGACTGGATAGATAGGTTTTGATATCAGCCTGCAGACAAGAAGGACAGCGGATCGAATCCATGATAAGGCATACGTTGTTTTTCTGTTGTGTGTAAAATTTTTAAAAATGTGTCAGAACAGGATGTGACGACAGCAGACACAAAGCGGGCTATAGTCGTCTGCCTAAAAAATCACTTATCCCAGCAATAAATAAATAACAAAATTTGTCACAGTAATTTTTAATAAGTAAATTATTGTAATAGGAGCAAGTATCGGAAAAAGTATATGTTAGACATTACTTCGGGATCAAGATGCTGAGCAGCGCAAGAGCTGCAGTGGTCAGCGACCCATAGCTGCCAAGACCCTTCTACACCTCCACGCGGTGATCCTGGATAACAGGCTGCATCAGGGCAGACTGGCTAAGGAGAAGGGATCGAAGAAGGAATGCTAACCCGGTACTCAAAAAATGCTTGCTGAAGTCGGATGTGTTGGACCGAAAGGTGCAAATATCACAGACAAGCTGTAAACTACGACAACAAAGCATTCCGTTCTCTGGACTACATTCTGCTACTTAAGCCCTTTCAGTGTTTGGTAGTGGGAGATTGAGAACGAACGAACGAAGAAGAAGAAGAAGAAGAAGAAGAAGAAGAAGAAGACATTACTCCCACCTAGGGTGCTAGGGGCACAATGAGGACGACAAATCAACTGAAATGGAGGATATTCTATAATTACACATTGCAAATATATACTTTTATTACCAAACAAAACATTAACGTCGACAATAAAATAATGGTTTAGCATACAGCTTAAACTACCAATTTAGACCTAATTGTCAGAGCTGCTATTCATAACAAAAGTTCTTCGTTTCTTAAGAGATGAGTATACTAAGTCATGCAAGTGTATCCTTCAAATTGTATTCTGTCTTAACTTAACGTCTTTATACTGATTTAAAAGACTCTGCAGATTATGTATACAAGCAGTTTCTTGGAGGGTGCTTAACCAAGGTACCAGTCCACATTAATAAACTAAAACATTAGAGCAAAGTAAACCGGCAGCATATTAGGCGCATCTAACCTGCTCTTAACAAACCACCTAGCCATGGCCGGTGTGGGACAGTAGTGCTATTGTTGTCTTTGTCACACACAAAAACCCAGGTGGACCACTCCAGACTGCATATTAAGTTTATTTCGCATCTTGGACTACGCAGCATTTAACAGCGAAAGAGAAACTATCAACGCTTGCATTCTTAGTTCTTAGTCTACCTGTACTTCTACAGTGGAAGATGCCCCTGTGCAGGTTCCGGCTCTGGTACGAGCTGGATGTAGCCGGGAGAAGGATTTCCTGCTTAGCGGGCTAGGCTCGAGCAGCCTGTTAGGCACCATATATACTGCTCTAAACAAACCACTTAACCATGGCCAGTGTTTTGCCATGTCACACAGTTAGTCGCCTCTTACGACATGCTCTCTGTAGGGCAGTGGTGATATTCTTGTCCTTGTCATATACAAAGACCCCGGCATACCACTTGGGGTAACGCTTGCAACATCATCATCATCATATAGCATGTCCTTCGCAGAACGTCGCTCTCATGACAACCTGTCTGTAGGAAACTCTATCTTTCGCCAGTCTTCCGGCCTACCCCAAGGTCAAGTCCAGCGTGTTGTTGATGTCCTAGGTCCATCGTCCTCTTGGTCGGTCCCTGCCTCTCTTCCCAGTGACCATGCCTTCTATAACCTCTCTCACTCTCTCCAGTCCGTTGTGTCGTTTGACGTGTCAAAAATCTGTTTTCGTGAGCCAATTATCAGCTAATTCTCCTCTACATTCAGGTCTTGTCGGATGGATTTGTTTGTTTCTTTCTTTGTCCACGGGATTTTCAGAACTCTTCTGTAGCACTGTGTTTCAAAACACCGATCTTCGCTCTTATTGCTTTTGTAATCGTCCATGTTTCACATCCATAGGTTGCCACAGGCAAAATGCATATGCATTAAGGATCTTTAGTTTTAGCTCTTTGTTTGTATTATGCCAAATGTTCTGTGTACTCTTTATCTTCTGCATTGCTATAGCCATCTGTCTTCTTACTTTTCGTGTACAGTCTCCATTGTTGCTCAGTATTGATACCAGCCAGGTATTCAAAATGTGCAACATTTTCAGTCTCTTCGCCAGCTTTTTCGATTTTAGGTTGAAGTTTCATCTTATTAGTTGTCATTTTCTTTGTTTTCTTTGTATTCAGATAGATATTCTAGGCTTCACTATGTTTCTGGACTGACGTAATTATTTGTTCTAGGTCCTTGGCGTTGTTCGAGAGCAAAACTGTGTCGCCGGCATATCGTATTTCCGGTATCTCCTTTCCTCCTATTGTGAAAGGACCGAAGTCTGCAGAAATCGGATCTGCCTTTACATTCCTGATAATATTGTCTGCATATATATTGAACAGTTATGGTGAAAGAATGCAGCCATGTTTGACCCCCCCTTGTGTATCTCAAACCAATCTGAGGTTTCACCATGTATTCTGACGGCTACTTGCTGCCCCCTGTAGAGGGTTTATATTAGTTTAACCAGATGTGTTGGGAAGCCCATATCTTTCGTAATGTTTCACATTTGCTTATATTTTACGCAATCAAAGGCCTTCGTGTAATCTATAAAACAGCATAAAATTAAAATTAGTTTCCCATACTTTAAAGAGGATGACATTTCAGGTTGTCTGGAGAACATTATATTTCAATTAAAAAAAGGAGGACATGTCATCCTTTTGGAAACCATATTGTAACCCCATTTCCACTAATTTGTATCTAGCTTTGCAACTCTTGTGCCGAGAGGGAGGTTGGGTAAATGTCTTATTATCATTATCTTCCGGCAAATAGTTTCTAAAAGATTATGTTTTCGGTACAATTCCATGCACTCTTTAGTCGCCTCACATGACATACCTGACATGGACAGGTTACAGTTTAATTACTATGTGTTCCCTATTTGATCCGAGGTAACACAAGGGCGTTGTCTACTTGATGCATAATGTAATTGCCTTGTATTAAAATCCGTGAAATCATGGGGGTATCTCAAGGTGCATTTGTACACTGCCTTGTATTCTAAGCAAATCTACACACATTCGGCGCACAACAGTCCAGATGTATACTGAATTAAGACTAAGGGTCTCCAAACTTATCAGTAGAGGGCCACATTGCGTGTTTTACGTATTTTATTGGTCCAAAGTAAAACAAATAGTTTCGTATATGAATGAACCCGTTTATTTTAAACTTGCTAAAGTAATCAGGAAGACATAAGGAGACACGCGCATGGCTTATGCC
Source organism: Ariolimax columbianus (assembly GCA_036924085.1). Taxonomy (NCBI): domain Eukaryota; kingdom Metazoa; phylum Mollusca; class Gastropoda; order Stylommatophora; family Arionidae; genus Ariolimax; species Ariolimax columbianus. The sequence continues at coordinate 105,637,236 of JAVGWX010000003.1, forward strand.
CGTCCGTCGAACTGTGTAATTTAAATGAACAACATTTAAAGGTAATTTACTTGGCAGGAAGACTAACGTTTGGTGAGGTAAAATATACTGATCAGACATGTTAGTCAGGGTCAGGCAAAACATACTGATCAGACATGTTAGTCAGGGTCAGGCAAAATACACTGATCAGACATGTTAGTCAGGGTCAGGCAAAATATATTGATCAGACATGTTAGTCAGGGTCAGGCAAAACATACTGATCAGACATGTTAGTCAGGGTCAGGCAAAATACACTGATCAGGCATGTTAGTCAGGGTCAGCCAAAATACACTGACCAAAACTTTCAACTCGGCTTCCTAGTAGCCTTCCATGAAAACGGGCTGTTTTCACGACCGCCTGGCTAACGAGGTGAGGGAGCGATATGATCCCTGTAGTAGTGAGTGACACGCAGATGAAGCAGAAGCATAGTACTACCACCTGGAGGACCCGGTCCACCTTCATCAGCACGTTTGGGATGTGAGGAAGGCTACTGCAACTCGCCACTAAACGTCCTTTGCAGGTCGCACACAGGAGTAACCTACTCATTGTGGGCATTCGCAAATAGCAACAGAGGTATATAGCCCTTTCCCCATCCCTGCATCGTATGCACATTGCATGCTTTCCTCTACCCTCCAACCCGTTTATCTCGCACACCTTTCCTCTCCTCAATCAACTCGCCTGTCTCCCCCCCCCCCGCACCCCCCTCCTACGCTTGGATGTTTATAATTCCCAGGTGAATATCGTCTCACAGTTTACAGTGTCCATAAGGACCTCTGACTCAGGCTCTTAAAGTGCATTGTCACTTTTTTGTAAATAGCGCTCACCTTGACGACCTCAGACATTTATAAGATAACTCTATGGTTTTTTGTTGGACATTCTTGTCCCATTAGGTGTTCAGATGTTGTTTTACGTTATGTTATGTTATGTAGCGCTATGTTCAGTTATGTTGCGTTATGTTCTGTTATGTTATGTAGCGTTATGTTATGTTATGTAGCGTTATGTTATGTTATGTAGCGTTATGTTATGTTACGTTATGTAGCGTTATGTTGTGTTATGTTACGTTATGTTATGTAGCGTTATGTTGTGTTATGTTATGTTACGTTATGTTATGTAGCGTTATGTTATGTTAGTGGTCTCGAGGTAAAGTGTCCGGTCGGGTGCCGGAGGTCTGGGGTTAGAATCACTGTGGAGACTGAGAATGTTTCACTTGGATGTTCTGGTAAAAATTATACTGATTACTGGGTAGTGAGATCGGACTCCCGTATTCAGTGTCGAGCAAGTTAAAAACTCCTTGGCAATTAGAACCTGAAAAGAGTATGCTTAACGGCCGCTGTCCGGACAAAATTCAAAATTATAGTTAAAAATCTTCCCAAAATAATTGATACTTTCCGCCAGGCTTAGTGAGCCACAGGAAGTTTAACAAAATAACTACTACTGATAGCCGATAGCCTTCGGCGACCATGCAACGGACATTAACATGTATGTTTGAATACCAGGATTCCAAGTATGCTATGTTATGTTACGTTATGTTATGTTATGTTATGTTTTGTTGGATGTTTGAGTTTCAGAATGGTTACAAAAGTTATTTCTCGTGTCAAATGTACCGGTTTCATTTCTCCTTCTCGATACGCTTCAGCGAACCAACTGTAAATGAGATCAAACTTAGTGCTACGGAAGGGAAGACAGCCAGGAAGGGAATTGATCATTCAGCCTCACATAAAACTGAGACCTAGTGCAATGCCCTCATACTTTGTCAGATGTGTTTTCTCACTGACTCGGTGTGTATTTATCACATGTGTTGTGTTCTGGAATGTATGACGTTGTTATATCAACTTTTCTCTCGTTGTAAGACGGCAATTAATTTCCCGGTCCTATTACCGAAAAAAACGAAATTACCATCTTGCATTACATTTTGTGTGCACCTTTGTTATTCCTGTGTGTTTCTGGGGCCAGAAACGAGAGTACAGACCAGTAACATCCTACGAATGTCGTAAATAGGTGCTAAAAAGAAATTGCTGTAGATGACGCTTGGTAAGCGATCATGTAGAAGATACAAATAAGAACAACGTAAAAATACCTCTTTACCTCTATTGTAGAAGAGAAGTTATTAAATCAAGTGTTTGTTACCCGGGCCCGAAAGGGGAGTACATAATAGTACCAGTGTAACCTGCCAGGTATATCCTTAAAGATTGCTCTTCCTCTTCTGTGTTCGTTCTCAATCTCCGCATACCAAGCCCTGAACAGGACTTTGCAAGTAGCAAGATGTAGTCCGGAGAACGGATTGCGTTGTGTCGCTAGTTTACAGCTTGGCTGCAATATTTGCACCTTTCGGTCCGACACATCCGTCTTCGGCAGGTAAAGATTGCTAAGGAGCGTTGACTTCTCCATCTTGTGGAATCTATTAGCAACATCATCATCTGGCTAAACAGTCATGAGACTGGTTGTAAGGTTGTCTGAGTATGTCTCTCCATTTGACCCTATCTTTCGCGGATCTCTTCATTTCAGCAAAGAGTCATTATTGTCTCTGTACGCATGAGATGTATAGATGGACTTTGGTTGCCTCCTTACTCTTTTCCTCTCAATATATCCTCTCTAGAGTCGGGGATGAAGTGTTAGAAACGGCATTGTACTATGTGTAAACGTTGTTTATATGTTTTGCGTCGACCTATCTGATTTGACATAACTGATTGTAATTCAGGTTGTACTTATATCTGGGTAGACTAGAGCGTGTCGAGACCTGGAAGCGAATCCAGTCGTTTAACCGTGAGAGATAAACAATTAAAAACGTCGGACAAACTTTATCATTTGATTGAAATATGCATTAGCATGTTTACATTCGTGCAACATTCTTAACATTAAAAAATTTAAAAATAAAAAAAAACAACAACTGACGTACGGCAATTCCCATTGCTGTAGTAGTCCAGTTGGTTTAAAGAATGAGGACTACAGTCTGTCGCCGCGTACTGCGCTGGCTACGTTTGTTTATTTCACCCGTTACAGAAAAACAAATGCATTACCGGGGATTCCAACCGCACCCTCTTTGACAGCAGGCAGGCGTTGGAACCATTCTCCTGTTAGAATACATGGCCTCTGAAGAGGTGGAGGGGTTATTAAAATCGAAACTGTACACTACGCAGCGACTGCAGAAACAAGTGACATATTTTCCTCAAAGTTATAAATCTTCACTGAAGACCTCATAATTGCGAAAAACACCGTAATTATGTTGTTATTTTGACCGGAACAACTGGATTGTAAACGCACCAGCTGGCCGGGGAAGGGGGGCGTGATAAGGGCTTTATATGAACAGATGTGACATGTTGTTGTCAGCGGGTAACAACATTTGTTGTCCACTTGTATTTTATTTTTAATATCCCGCATTTGCATGTTCTGCTGGCTGTGTTTGTCCATACAGTAAATATGCCTCTGTGTGGATTTGTCATTTATGCATTTTGCGGGTTAACTTTTCTCGAGAAATGGGCCTGTATTATCTCTGTACTTCCTCGCTGCATTATTTTGTTCCCCTGTGTGGTACTTCTACTGAGAAGCCAATCACTGCACTACAGCTAGGAGGACAGGGATCCACCTTTACAGTACGCCACATGATATTAGAAGAGCCACTACAAACCGGTTGCAGAGACAATTCGGATTGAAGAACTCAGTTCGCGCATCTTCAACAACAATAACATTAAATTTTCATAAATGTGCTAATTTCTTCATATCCTTTCATCTCTCTGTAGGGGGACGGCGTGGGCTAGTGGTTAAGTGACACGGCTCAAAACCAGAAGGTGCTGGTTTCGATCCCCATCACAGCACCGGCCGAAGCAAACCCTTAGAAAATGCAGGAGGAAGCAGGCTCTTACATAAAATGAATGCTGAAGTCGGATGCACTAGGCCGACAGACGCAAAATAAAAATCACAGAGCATCGCACACCGCCTTGTGGATTAGAGAAATAAGGCGAGCGACAAAAAAATCAACAACAAAAATTTAAAAAAAAAAAATCTTTCTGTGTACTGTTTCTGTCAAACGTGGTGAAGACACGTGATGGTTAGATCAGGCAAGTCACGTGACATAATCGATCAATGCACTGGAATTTTATTATTTGGCTTAGCTTGGTTTGGCTTCGTTCGTGCTCAATCTCCCGCTTATAAACCCTGAAAGGGCTTAAGTAGCAGAATGTAGTCAAGAGAAGGGAATGCGTTGTGTCGTAGTTTACAGCTTGACTGCGATATTTGCACTTTTCGGTCTAACACATCCGACTTCAGCAAGAAATTTTACTATTTCACAAGTGATCCTTCCCATGCCTATATCTATTTACTTTTAAACAATTTAAATGTCGTGTCCCTGTAGGTTCTAGAACTTAAAACAGGTTATATACCATTCTTTATTATTCAGAGAATTGATTATCCGGCTATGAATTGTAAATTACTAATTTAATTATTATTATTATTATTATTATTATTATTATTATTGTCACGATTATTGTTTTTATTATGACTGTCATTATTTATTATTATTCGTATTTATATTGATTCTCCTCGTCCAAATGTTGTTAAACGAATGCCACAAGTAACTTAACTTAACTTAACTTACCGTCTCTGTATTGGTTTAGAAGACTCTGCAGAGTCTGTATACAAATAAAAGTAGCGACTAACGATAGGCTCTACATTCCTACAAGCATTGATGGGGTCAAGGACCAGCAATCAGCCAAATGTCTGACAGCCAGGTCCCGGGAGAACGACCCTGGCGATACAAGAAAGTCTCCAGTCCTTTGCTTACATATTCATACGAAGGATTTAAAAAACATTACATTTTTTTTGCGTTCGCCTTATTTATCTATTCCCCAAGGCTGGGTGCGTTGCACCGTGGCTTTTATTTTGCGCCTGTCGACTCAGTGCATCCGACTTTAGAATGCATTTTATGTAAGGGTCTGCTTCCGCCTGCATTTTGTAAGGGTTTGTGTCCCGGGGTAACTGCCGGTGCTGTGATGAAGATCGAACCCAGCACCTTCGGTTGTGAGCCGTGTCACTTAACCACTAGCCCCCGCCGTCCCCTCTTAGGAATGATAATTTGTATACAGTGGTAGGACATGTTGAGGAATGAAGACGTGGGGGAAGAGAGTTAGCAACAACCGCTGAAACAACATAATAAGAACAGAAAATTAGGCTGGATAGGACATAAAGGAAGGCACCGTTCAACATAGCTAGGCAGGCTCTAACATAGAAACAGCAGGGGGAGAGAAGGAGAGGAAGATATACATATACACGGATATGAGAATGGGAGAGGAAACTATTGTGAAATGACTACACTTGGAGAAAGGCAGAAAACGTAGCCCTAGAATTGTCAATGCTGGCGAGGTGTCGGCAATGGCCTATGCACAGTGGAGAGACGAGATTTGATTGAAGAACCCTTTGTCAGATGCTCTTCCAGCAAACGTTTACAGAGCAGAGAGTTCCACCCTGCTTCAACTACTGACAGACACATTCCCCTTCATTTTAGAATGACGTTCAAATACCTCAGTTCATGAACGATGCCTCAATTTTTCACTTGTATAAGAGAACTGGTAATCGTCACAACTGCAAAGACCAAATGGAAATCTCTCTTCTTGAAAATGACGCTTTGTTAATTAAGGCATGTCATAGTTTAGAGCGAGGCTGGAACAAATGCGCCTTTCGACTTGACACATTAAGTTTTAGCAAGACATTTTTTATGACCGTCTCTGCATTCCATTTTCGATCCTTTTTCTCTCAGTCAACAAAATATTATTTGCATTTTTTTAAAATTAGAAAAAAGGAAGTTCATTTGAAGAAAGGAAAACACAAATGGGAGAAAGAACAAAACAAAAGTAAAATAATTAGTTAGATAACCAGATATACAAAACAATTAATTAAACAATATTACAACAAATATTATACATATAAAGTTTATATAATGTACTTGGATGACAAATATACAATTTACTGCACATAGTAGAAGTAGAATACATTTGAAAAACAATATTGCATCTCATTTGAAATCATAATATGGCTGTTTTAACAGGTGTTTGTGGATTTTCCGATTGCCCCAGATAATTGGGGTTTTACTGATACCGTCACACTTTATTTTTATTTTTATTTTACGTGTTTCCCTCACTAGTTTCTACTGGCGGAGGGACGCCTTTTCCACCCCAGACAATTAGGCGATATGAAGACGCATAAACCAGTGCTTAGATGCATGTGTGTATCTGTTTGTACCTAACCTGGTGTTTCCGTGATGTTCCTCCCGTTGTTCCTCGCCATATGATGATCATATCTTTGGTAGTTTGTTGCTATTTTCCTTTTTTCTTCTTTTCCTTGGTTTACCCTGGGAATGAGTATATTTATTGTCCTTCATAATTGATCTGGACCCCTTTTATTTATTTGTTTTAGTTTATACACTTGGCTGCTTTAGGGTTGTGATGTGTGTGGCAGAGACGAGATTACAATGGGGCCTAATCCCTCAAGCTTAGAAGACTCCACAACTCCAGGATAATCACATAAGACCATAGACTTGTCAAGACGCACCCTCCTTGATTTGAAAGAAAGCTCTAGAAACAACACGCTATATCTGACACAGGAATACTTGAGTGAATAGCTAATTTCCCGACGGAATCAAAATAAGAATAATATTTAGTTTGTATGAGGAGAATAACTGAAGGACATAAAGAAACAAAAACTCGCAGATAAGTAACATTGAAGAGACTTGGAGCAGAAGGTCCTGCTCGCCATCTCTTCTTCTTTTCCATTACTTTCATTTGCTGAAGCATAGGTAGAACGCTGCATTTGGTTTACCCGACTCAGCTTTTTAGTAAAGTCTGCACCCGGTCATTTGCATTACGGTTTCATAGCATTTATTTCTACATTTACACATTTTGAATATATGTGATCGATGCTGAACAACAATGGAGACTGTACAAAGGAAGTGAGAAGACAACTGACTGTGGCAATGCAGAAGGTAAGGCGTATGCAGAACCTCTGGCATAATACAAAGAAGGAACTCAAACTAAAGATCCTAAGTACATGCATTTTTCTTGTGTCCACCTATGGTTGTGAAACACGGACGTTTACAAAAGCACTAAGAGCGAAGATTGGTGCTTTTCGGACACAGTGCTACAGAAGAGTTCTGAAAATCCTGTGGATAAAGAACGTAAAAAACAAATCCAACCGGCAAGACCTGAATGTATAGAAGAATTGGCTCACAAATGACGTAATGACTCAAAAACTGAGGTTTTTTTGTACACGTCAAAACGACACAACGGACTGGAGAGAATGGTTATGGATGGAATGGTCACTTAAATATATTCAGGAGTCGACCGAAAAGACGATGGACTCAGGACATCAAGGAAACGCTGGATTTGACTTTGGAGCAGGCCGGAAGACAGAGCTTCCTACAGACAAGCGGTCATGAGAGAGACGTTCTGCAAAGAACATGCTACATGATGATGATGAGTTTCTACATGAAGAGGTTGCCAGCCTCATGCACAATCTTCCACTATTACAACATGCATGTCAGAAAACAATTGTCCTATTCTGTTTGTCCCGAGAACCACCGGTGTCTGCTCGTAATAGGAGTAGGGATTTCGACATTTTACACTGCGTGTTTATGCACTAAGCCACGATAGTGTGACGGACTGCTGTCCATGAGTTCAATAACATTTACTCACACAACAGCTGTCGCCCAGTGTGTTTAACTTGCACTAGCCTGCTCGTGCATACTCATTTGTGAGTATAATACACGTTTCTTTTACACTAGGAAGATTTCGTAACAAGTACTCTGAAAGCGGTCTCAAACTCAACCCACCCAGAGGGTCGAATAATGAATATCGTATGGCTCGCAAACCGTAAAGCAAGCAGTAAAGCCACCCTTTCTTCTTCTCTTTTCTTATTTTTCTTTTCTACTTATTTTTGAACTTTTCTTCCACATAACCTAGGAGGTTGCTGAATCATCACATCGCATTGTATTATGAATGACCTGACTCTCCTTCTTGTCTGTAACAAGCATATGAGAAATCATAATGTATTCATGACACGAGAAAAGTGAACATTCACACAGAAGAGGCTACCTATTTGCTGTCAACAGAAGAAAGAAAAGCAATGGTGGAATATGAACTAATATCATTTAGAATAAAAACAGCAAGATTTGACTAAATATGGAGTGAAATAACAATTAGGTACTAACAAACAATACTGATTATAATACTAAATAAGAATTATATTAAGCGCTTCAAGTAGACACTAGACAAAGACCGACACGGTCATCAAGATTCAAATGGTAGGTCGAAATACACAAGTTAAAACAGACAACAACGATTGGAAAATGATTATGGATAAGACCGCATGGAAAGCAGAAATTAAAATGGATAGGATCTCGGTTAGCGTCTGTGACTTCAATAAAGCGAAGCTTGGTTAGCGTCTGTGACTTCAGTGAAGACAAGCTTGGCTAACGTCTGTGACTTCAGTGAAGACAAGCTTGGCTAAAGTATGTGACTTCAATAAAAGAAAGGCTAACGTCTGTGACTTCAATAAAAGAGAGGCTAACGTCTGTGACTTCAATAAAGGGAAGACTAACATCTGTGACGTCAATAAAGGGAAGCGTGGCTAACGTCTGTGACTTCAATAAAAGAAAGGCTTACGTCTGTGACTTCAATAAAAGAAAGGCTAACGTCTGTGACGTCAATAAAGGGAAGCGTGGCTAACGTTTGTGACTTCAATAAAGGGAAGGATAACGTCTGTGACGTCAATAAAAGGAAGGCTAACGTCTGTGACGTCAATAAAGGGATGCGTGGCTAACGTTTGTGACTTCAATAAAGGGAAGGATAACGTCTGTGACGTCAATAAAGGGAAAGCTTACGTCTGTGACTTGAATAACCTGGTTAATGGAAACGCCATAGCTCAGCACAGAAAAATATATAAGGCCTCTTAATGTCCACCAGATGGGCACACCCAAAATTAAATCAACAATAGATCAATAATGGAGACGCTGCTTACAGAATGAGAGTTAAATAGAGCAGACGGAGTCCCAGACCAACGCTTGCTCTTAACGACTATTTCAATAAAACGGATGGGTTTTAAAGATAGGGCAATTAAAGCAAGCCACAAAAGCAAAATTGATTTCACTATAAATTCAAACTACATTTTAAGAAAACATTATAATTCCTTTGATAACCTCACAGACGAAACCATACACACGCACTTGCACAAGCTTTAGGAAAGAATTCGGAACACGTGTGAAGAAGTTCTTGGAAGGCGGAGGAAGCAGCAAATGAAATGATTCACATCAAACAAATAGAACTGAGTAAGAGAAAGAAGGACCACAAAACAGAACATCAGTGCATATGAAAAATTAGAAGGAAAGTCAAGCGTGTGCACATCATATTCTGATCTAAACAAGGCAATGAAAAAAGAGTGCCAGGCAGGATAAGAGAATACATTTAGATAAGATAGAAGCGGAAGCTGAAAAGACTACAAGACATGAGCAGACTGTATAATATAACTAGAAGAATAAATTGGATGCGCATAGCTTTTAGAGCAAGGTGATGTAAATAAAACTGGTTGTATACTGACTCTGCAGAATCTTCTAAAACAGTATAAAGTATAAAAACGTTAAGTAAAGTAAAGTAAAGTTAAGTAAAAACGTTAAGTAAATATACCAGTATAAAGACGTTAAGTTAAGTTAGAGTCATCATCATCATCATCATCATCATCATCATCATCATCATCATCATCATCATCATCATCATCAGTCCAATAACCTAGAAGGTCGTTGAGGCACCGTTATTGCAGTTTGTAGTACCAGCTCCCGCCATACAGTAACGGTTAGTTTTGGGCCGCTACAGACCTGACGGAGCCCATCTCTCTCCATGTGGCAGCTCATTATAGTTGTGTTTAAATTTCACACAACAAAGATGACACTGTGTTCAGCTAGGACGAAGGGCACCAATCTCGTGAAGTTCAGCCGTGTGAACTAGTCGGCGAATTATGTGTTGTGCCATTCATATAGCCAATGTCCATTCCAGGATAGCCAAATGGGAGAAAAAACAAAACGAATGAATTAGCCGGTTCAAATGGAAAACAACAACACTCTTCCTTGAACACTAGTGTAAGTCGTCGACTAGTGTGAATTCCGGCAAATCCATGGTCTGGCGGCATCTATAATGAACTAAAACAGAATAGCAATGAAGACCCGCAGCCAGTTATGGCGCAATCTATGTTGCTCAAACTAGAGTACTATACAGGAAATGGGGTATGGCAACATACCTCTGGAAGACGAACAAGAACAGAACATTTACAGTCTAAAACAGCAAGACAGATGGGAGGAATGTTTTAAAGACATCCTAAACAGATATCCACCAATATTCGAGACTGACATAGAACCACAATATGAACCTCTAAATGTAAATATAAATCCAATAGCAAAAGACAAGATCATGCAAGCAGTTAAGCTAATGTAGTATGGAACAGCTGCAGGATCAGATATCGCCCTAGAAGCCATGAAAAAGTATATCCCAGCCACGACATAGATGCTACAACAGTTTTGCAGGAAAGTATGGAACCATAGGTAAGAAGGCGAAAAAGCAGTCCGACAGGAAATACGACGGTCGGGGATGAAGTGCTAGAGCATTCATTGTACTAATCCACAGCTTTGTGAGATGAAGTAGCCAGTTTCCTTGCTTGCTGCCTTTTTCCTTCTCTAACGTCAGCCAGGTACTAATTTACTGCGTCGATTGGAGCTGCTGGTACGAGAGTTGATCCCCGTACCTATGTCATGAAAAGCGAGTGCTCTATCACTGCGCTAATCAGCCGTCAAACAATAGGCTTTCCCAACAATAGAAAAGAGAGACACCTCATTAAATGATCATCAACATGCTGAGCAGTGCATGGGTTGTAGCGGTCAGCGGCCATAAGCTGACTGCTAGCTTCAGGGACAGCGAACCGGGGCTGACTGCTAGCTTCAGGGACAGCGAACCGGGGCTGACTGCTAGATTCAGGGACAGCGAACCGGGACTGACTGCTAGCTTCAGGGACAGCGAACCGGGGCTGACTGCTAGCTTCAGGGACAGCGAACCGGGGCTGACTGCTAGCTTCAGGGTCAGCGGCCATAAGCTGACTGCTAGCTTCGTGACAGCGACCTGGGGCTGACTGCTAGCTTCAGGGACAGAGAACCGGAGCTGACTGCTAGCTTCAGGGTCAGCGGCCATAAGCTGACTGCTAGCTTCAGGGACAGCGAACCGGGGCTGACTGCTAGCTTCATGGACAGCGAACCGCGGCTGACTGCTAGCTTCAGGGACAGCGAACCGGGGCTGACTGCTAGCTTCAGGGACAGCGAACCGGGGCTGACTGCTAGCTTCATGGACAGCGAACCGGGGCTGACTGCTAGCTTCAGGGACAGCGAACCGGGGCTGACTGCTAGATTCAGAGACAGCGAACCAGGGCTGACTGCTAGCTTCATGGACAGCGAACCGGGGCTGACTGCTAGCTTCAGGGACAGCGAACCGGTGCTGACTGCTAGCTTCAGGGACAGCGAACCGGGGCTGACTGCTAGCTTCATGGACAGCGAACTGGGGCTGACTGCTAGCTTCAGGGACAGCGAACCGGGCTGACTGCTAGCTTTAGGGACAGCGAACCGGGGCTGACTGCTAGCTTCAGGGACAGCGAACCGGGGCTGACTGCTAGCTTCATGGACAGCGAACCGGGGCTGACTGCTAGCTTCAGGTACAGCGAACCGGGGCTGACTGCTAGCTTCAGGGACAGCGAACCGGGGCTGACTGCTAGCTTCAGGAACAGCGAACCAGGGCTGACGGCTAGCTTCAGGGACAGCGAACCGGGGCTGAATGCTAACTTCATGGACAGCGAACCGGGGCTGACTGCTAGCTTCAGGGACAGCGAACCTGGGCTGACTGCTAGCGTCAGGGACAGCGAACCGGGGCTGACTGCTAGCTTCAGGGACAGCGGCCATAAGCTGACTGCTAGCTTCAGGGACAGCGAACCGGGGCTGACTGCTAGCTTCAGGTACAGCGAACCGGGGCTGACTGCTAGCTTCAGGGACAGCGGCCATAAGCTGACTGCTAGCTTCAGGGCCAGCGAACCGGGGCTGACTGCTAGTTTCATGACCAGCGAACCGGGGCTGAATGCTAGCTTCACGGCCAGCGAACCGGGGCTGACTGCTAGCTTCAGGGCCAGCGAACCGGGGCTGACTGCTAGCTTCAGGGCCAGCGAACCGGGGCTGACTGCTATAGCTTCACGGCCAGCTAACCCAAACTGCAAAGACTATTCTCCACCTGTACGTGGTGATCTTGGATAACAGGCTGCAACTGAGCAGACTGGCTAAGGAAAAGGGATCGAAGAGAGACGGCTCATCCGGTTTCTCAAAAATGCCTGCTGAAAACGGATGTGTCTGATCTAAAGGTGCACATATTTGCGGTCAAGCTGTAAACTACGACACAGCGCATTTCGTTCTCCAGACTACATACTGCTACTTGCAAAACGCTTTTCATGGCTGGGTTGTGGGAGTTTGAGAACAAACGACGAAGAAGAAAAAAAATGATCAAAGAAATGAAATCCGGTTTCACGTAGTAACTGACGAGGAATAATGCTCCTGGTAGTGAATGGAAACAAATCAGTATACAGCTTGATGCTATTCACGATATTTTTTATGAGAAACAGAGAATAACAAGCAGGACTCCCCGAGTAGGACGATCTTACATAAATTAAGCTAGGGAGTGACAGACTTAAAAAAATGTTGATAAGGCATTTGAAAGTACAGAACGCACAGTGGCTTTGGAATTTATCAATTAAATGTTACAGTTTATCACACACATTTGTTAGCCTTATACGAGATGTGTGTGAAGAGGCCGTTTGTTGAATGGGCCACAAGTGTACACTTTCAGAACAATTTACTCTGCTGAAGATGGATGTGTCGGACCGAAAGGTGCCAATATTGCAGTTAAACTGTAAACTAGCAACACAACGCATTCCGTTATCTGGACTACATTCTGCTACTTGCAAAGCCCTATTCTGGGCTTGGTAGTGGGAGATTGAAAACAAACGCAGAAGAAGAAGAAGAAGAAGAAGAAGAAGAAGAAGAAGAAGAAGTAGAAGAAGAATAATAATAATTTATAATTAAAACCGGGTATAGACAGAAGTCTCTACTATCTCCAACAATCGTTCTCGTGGTTATGGAATGGATCATTTTCAGTCAAGCATCTGGCCCAACCGATCGCTCAGACAGACTGGGTCTACTATCAGATAAGTTGACCATTTTTTCCTTATATGTTGATTTGTTAGTTCAGTATTGTTGTCCCTGATGAAGGCCTATTGGTCGTAACGTAGGTTTTGTTTGTGTTCTCGTCTCGGTGCGGTATCTGACCATACCCATTTTAAAATGTTGATTAAACTGAACCTTAATCAACTTTTACATGTTTTTTCATGTTTTTTTTTCCCAATGGAATGGATGATGCGGAGAACACAGGAGCGCAGGAAAACTGGAGTGCAACGGACATTTGATAAGACCCTGAAGACCTGAATCTTGCAGATGATATTAAATGTATACAGTTACATTAACAGCAAGACACACAATGAAAGATGAATAGATTAACATTTGAAGAGCAAAGGTGGAGCTGCAGATAAATGTGAACAAAACAAACAGATAATGAGAATTAACGTGTCATCTATTTGGGTAGTACCACTTACAGAGACTGAGGAACAAACCAGGATGTTAAGGGCAGGATTAACAATGTCAAATTTGCTTGAAACTCTCTTCTATAATACATAACTCGGCATGAAAAATAGATTTAGGCTGTTTAAGAAAAGTTGGTCCCGCTGTATGACGCGTGAAATTGTGACTAAGAGTATCACATTCAGACTGCATACCTTAATCAGCAAAACTCTTCTGTGCAAACACACATGTGTGGGAAATAAAACGTTAACAATCAATAAAGCAGGAAATTGGGGAGAGAAAATCGAAATAGGACACATTCTAAGACGTCAGCGTGGCAGGACAGCTAGACACGCACTGCATTGGAACCCACAGGGAAAGAGATTAGCGGGAAGACGAAGAAACACCTATGGCGGGAAAGGACGCCAGATGAGTCTGGGTCTCATCAGCGGAACTCTAGGGGGTGATACAGAGTGGGAACTGATGGGGAGCATCTCTTGTGGCACTATGTTTAAAGTGGAACCACAGGGAGAACATGGTGATAAGGACCATTTTTATGTGTCTGGTGATATAATTTGTCTGGTGATATAATTTGTCTGGTGATATAATTTGTCTGGTGATATAATTTGTCTGGTGATAGAATTTGTCTGGTGATAGAATTTGTCTGGTGATAGAATTTGTCTGGTGATAAAATTTGTCTGGTGATAAAATTTTTCTGGTGATAGAATTTGTCGGGTGATAGAATGTGTCTGGTGATAGAATTTGTCTGGTGATAGAATTTGTCTGGTGATAGAATGTGTCTGGCGATAGAATTTGTCTGGGGATAGAATTTGTCGGGTGATAGAATGTGTCTGGTGATAGAATTGGTCTGGTGATATAATTTATGTCTGCTGGTTGTATTTATGTCTGCTAGTTGCATTTATGTCTGAATTTCTATCTGATGGCAGTATTTCTTGTCTGGTAGTAGTATTTTTGTTTGTTGGTAGTATTTCTGTTTGTTGGTAGTATTTTTGTTTCGTGGTAGTATTTATGCTTGCTGATAGTATTTCTCTCTTCTGGTTGTATTTCTTCCTCTCTCAATATATTTTAACCGTCCATTTCTGAATTATGTCTGCTAGCGTATCTGAGATGTTCTCTGTTTCTAATCACACGGACTGTTCTCTTGAGTATACTTTTTGGGCAGCCCGTATGATATTGACACGTGACCACACCATGGGATTTTGCCTGTCTCGGTGTAATCATGAATACGATTGTGTCCCTTGGTAGATTCAACTTTTTGTATAAATAGAACGTTAAAGGCAGTTCCACCCACACATTGGTGTCATTGATTTAGTGCTAGAGGCCCCGTTGTAACTGGTCTCAGTAATTTTTTTGTTGTAAATAAGAAGGAAGAGAAAAGTTTAAACCATTAAGTATTTTTATAAACATCCCCTTCAACGACGGATATCCCAGCTAGTATAAGATATAACCACGTCTACAAAACAATATAAAATGTAGTCATGTCTACAGAACAATATAAAATACAGCAATGTCTACAAAACAATATAGAATATAGCAACGTCTACTGAACAATATTAAATATAGTCATGTCTACAGAGCAATGTCAGATATAGCCATGTATATACAGAGCAATCAGGACGCTTAAACATTTCCATGTAAACTCTGGAGCGGGCTGCTCAAGATTGATTGGCAAGATAGAGTGTCCAACTCTGTAGACCTCAGCAGGGTGAGTCTCTATGGCACCCATAAGCTGCTACAGGGAGTCCAGATAGGATAGACTATGTTGTTGATGTCAGATAAGCGCGTCACTAAACAATTGTTGTAAGAGAACTTAGGACAGGACAGGGCTTGCTGGAGTGACAGAAAAACGATACAAAGACACTCTAAAAGTTTCTTTGTAAAGTTTCTTCAAATGATGTCGCTGCCTGGGAGTTGCTTTCTCCGAACCGCTCATCCTGGTACACTGCCATCATAAGTGGTGCTCGCATCGCTGAGCACAGAACCATTATTGAGGCGCAGAAAAGGCGAGCTGCAGGAAAAGCAAGCTTCACGAAAGGACAGAATGCAAGTCTACCCAATTACTAACGCTGTTCACACGTACCCTCACACTCATATCCAACTGTACGGTCACATTTGAATAAACATATCTGACACTGCTGTCATCTTCGCTTGCGATGAGCAGCTAAGTAACTAATCAGACATAACCATGTCTACAGAACACTTCGACAAACAATGAAGAGCATTCTTAAGACACTAATGGCCACAAGAGAAGGAAAGCAATGGTAGAAGAAATGTGTTTAAGTCATCAGATTATTTTCTTATGTCAAAAACATGACTTCAGTTAATCCCTTTAGTTCCCACTGAAGCATATGGCTGCAACATATGCTCTCCACTGATTTCTTCTATTTTAGCTTGCCGTCACGAGCTACGCATGTAGCACTCGCCGTGGATGTAATTGGTGCATACATTGTTCGACTAAGTCGTCTGCCGAAGTCGGATGTGTCGGACCGGAAGGTGCAAACATCGCATTCTAATTGTAAACTAGCGACTCAACTCATTCCGTTCTCTAGACTACATCCTACTAACTTGCAAAGCCCTGTTCAGGGCTTATTATCCGGAGATTGAGAACCAACGCTGAAGACGAAGAAGGATCAAATCCAAAAGAAAAATGACGAATATAACAGCCAAAAAAGAGATGATAATGACACATTTCACCACAATAACAGATCATCTGTTGATATTCTGATTCAACATTAATAATACTAAAATGTTTCCATCCCCCTCTCCACCAGAGAGGGCTCAGATGGTTGCAAAGTCTCATAAGTGTTATTAAGATTCTCCTCAAAAATGAAGTCTGACAGGAATAAGTGCTGTAATAAAAGAACCTTCTCAGTATTTACTGTGCAGTTCAGTACGGTCGTGTCCGGTGTTACTTCGTTTTTCTTGACCGATGTTGACGTTCATGTTGCTATCGAGATTAGTTAAACAACAATTTGCTGTCATATAATTTTCTGGACTTTATCATACGTTGTGTGCGTATTTTTAACGCGGGTCAAGGTTCGAGCGGTGGCGTGTGTGGGATATAACATGTTTGTACAATCCGAGGAGGTAACCACCAGCAAATACAAGAAATGTTGACAAAAGTCAATCTGATTGTCTGAAGCCGGCTGCCCTCAGGTCAGTTACATGTTTCTGCTTCTTAATATTCATTTAGGTGGGGGGGGGGGGGGGGGGAGTTTGGTCATGGCTCGTGTGTATCATCTTGCTACTGCTGGCAGTTTTTGTGTGCAGAATTTGGATTGAACACACAACCTTCAGATTACTAGACTGATGTCTCATCCACTCATCCAGCTTGAGGAAATGATGAGACTTTAGCTATACATAAAGACTTTAGATATTCATAAAGACTTTAGATATTCATAAAGACTTTAGATATTCATAAAGACTTTAGCTATACATAAAGACTTTAGATATTCATAAAGACTTTCGATATTCATAAAGACTTTAGATATTCATAAAGACTTTAGATATACATAATGACTTTAGATATTCATAAAGACTTTAGATATTCATAAAGACTTTAGATATACATAATGACTTTAGATATTCATAAAGACTTTAGATATTCATAAAGACTTTAGATTTACATAAAGACTTTAGATATTCATAAAGACTTTAGATATACATAAAGACTTTAGATACACATAAAGACTTTAGATATACATAAAGACTATATATACATAAAGACTTTTGTTATATTTAAAAACTTTAGATATACATAAAGACTTTAGATATACATAAAGACTTTTGTTATATTTAAAGACTTTAGATATACATAAAGACTTTAGATATACATACAGACTTTTGTTATATTTAAAGACTTTAGATATTCATAAAGACTTTAGATATTCTACCCTGCACACCGTTGTCAAATACGGTTGCTACACAGCCAGCTGGAAACTATTTCAGCATTTATCTCAGCAACGTTCATTGTTGTAGAGTCAGCATCAGTAACTATTCCGTCTGTGAAAGCGTCCTTAGTTACAACACGGTAACGAAATCTCGTGAGATATCCGGTGCTCTTAGCTTCCACAAACAATATAGAGATGTGTTTACATACATTGTAAGGTGATCAACACACGAATATTACATGCATTTACGTTATTTTATATTATTGTATGATGACAGGTGCCCGTGTGGGGAGCATATCATGACCGTGGAACACATTCTACAAAGCTACATGCTTACACAGGAAAAGAGAGAGCAATGCTGGCCTCGTGAGACAGATATGAGACAGAAGCTGTGTGGAGATGAGACAGACTTACAAACAACGGTGTCCTTTGTAAGAGAAACCGGAACCTTGATCTGAGGATGAGCGAAGAAGAAGAAGAAGAAGAAGATATTATTGTATATATTGCTATATACGTGGATGGGAGGAATCGAGGCGACGCCGAGAAGCCGTTGATAGCACGGCTCACAGCCTAAGCTTGCTAGTGTTCAGATTCATCAAATACAAACTTGTAGAAAAGTAGTTCCCCGGTTTTAATGCAAACTAATTAAACAAAATTCGCGTCGCTGAAAGCAGATATACTTCGCCGGGCGCATGACACAGTACAACATTTCCCAACTTAGGCGAATGAGACAAAAAATAATTGTTTTTAAATGTAGACCTTGAGATTAAAGGCAGTTTGATTTCCGACTGCCGCTGTCCGGACAAAAATTCTAAATTATGTTTAAAATGTACCCAATCTATTACGGGATTTTCGCCGGTGCTACGGAGTTCGTGCGCTGTGATGAGATTCTCCAAACATATGGGGAAGAACAGAGCACTTATGGGTTAAACCGTGTGCAATGACGTTGAAAGTTGAACGTACTCGTGGTCTAACGCCATTATTGAATGTCCTTGGTCTGGAATAGAGAGGATAAACATGCTAACTAAGCAATGTACACAGTCTTTAGTTTCCTTGTTTGACTCAGAATGTCAACGCTGGAGAACGACACGGGTGGTCTATTAGCGAACGTGCAATTTTCTATGGAGATTTGTGCACAACAATTTTCATTGAAAACCTTTCCATGAAAACAAATATCAGGACTCTAGAGGTAGGATAGGCTAATGAGAGAGAGAGAGAGAGAGAGAGAGAGAGAGAGAGAGAGAGAGAGAGAAAGAGGACAGTGACAAGGAGTGATGAGATAGTTTATGTTGTTATGAGAAATTATGTTGTTATGAGGTCCAGAAATGCTGATCTATCATTATCATACATTTATATATTTTATTAGAGAACACCGGGGTAAAATAGTGCGTGCAAAGTGTAGACAGAAAAATCATTAATGCCATTAACGCATTAGTCGGCCCTGACCTTATATACATTGTATAAGAATCTTTTATCTCGTGATGTTCCTATGATCAGCGTCATGAGCTTGATTATATGAGGACATATTTCCCGCATTCTCAAAACTGTTTTATTTAGGAGTTCTCAATGTGTAACAGGGGCGAAAATAGGAGAATTGTCACGATGAGAGCATGTGGTATACATGGCTAGCGACAAATGGTATGTTATTTGTTGTCTAGAGTAGAGTACTGACTATGACAGAGACTAGAGTATCATCACTCACTGCATGGCAGAGACTAGAATATGGCCACTCGTTCTATGACAGCGACTAGAATATGGCTTCTCATTGAATGCGAGAGACAAGTTTGATAACTCGTTGTACGAGAGAGACTAGAATATGATAACTCGTTGTATGAGAAAGACTAGGATATGACCACTCGTTGTATGAGAGCAACTAGAATATTATGACAGAGACTAGAGTATGATAACTTGTTGTATGAAAGAGACTAGAATATGGCCACTCTTTGTATGACAGAGACTAGAGTATGGCCACTCTTTGTATGACAGAGACTAGAATATGATAACTTGTTTTATGACAGACTAGAATATGGCCACTATTTGTATGATAGATACTAGAATATGGCCACTATTTGTATGATAGATACTAGAATATGGCCACTATTTGTATGACAGAGACTAGAATACGATAACTCATTTTATGGCAGAGACTAGAATATGACCAGATCTTGTGTGACAGATACTAGAATATGATTTGATCGTGTATGACAGTCACTAGAATATGACCAGAACTTGTGTGATGTGACAAAGACTGAACATTTGTCAAATCTTGTATGACAGATACTAGAATTTGACCAGATATTATGTGATGTGACAAAGACTGAACATTTGTCAAATCGTGTAGTGCAGAGAATAGAATATGTAAACTGTCACACTGAGAATATACTGAAGAGAGTCACTCTCAGAGCAGTTTTGGGCACAACAAAAATGTATGCATTGCTTTAATTGATCAAGGAGAACCGTTTGGTAGGGTAGACAGGACTAAACTTTGGAAAAAAACTGGGAGATTATGGTGTACAAGGCCAGCTTCTTGATAATGTCAGAGCACTGTATCGTACGAGTATAAAGGTCGTCAGAACGACCGATAATGTCAGAGCACTGTATCGTACGAGTATAAAGGTTGTCAGAACGACTGATAATGTCAGAGCACTGTTTCGTACGAGTATAAAGGTCGTCAGAACGACCGATAATGTCAGAGCACTGTATCGTACGAGTATAAAGGTCGTCAGAACGACCGATAATGTCAGACCACTGTATCGTACGAGTATAAAGGTCGTCAGAACGACTGATAATGTCAGAGCACTGTATCGTACTAGTATAAAGGTCGTCAGAACGACTGATAATATCAGAGCACTGCATCGTACGAGTACAAATGTAGTCAGTATGACTGATGATATCACATATGCTTTTGAAATCATTACCGGTGCGAGACAAGAGTATTTAATTTCTTATCTACTGTTTACTATCTACATGGACAACATCTCATCAGAGACCAGTCAAATTGAGACATCTGAAACAGAACATAATTCACAAATTAACTATTTGTGCCTGCTGTACGACAATGACATTAAACAGCAAAATTAAATGAACTTGTTTGCTACTGCATGTGCTAAATTCAAATTGCAAATTAACTAGAAGGAAACAGAAACTACGAGAATCAGAAGAACACCTTGGTCACTCAACATAAGTGTAGATGGTGTTGCTCTTCAACAGGCGCATCAGTTCTTTAGGGGCGAATTACCATTTGCGAAATGAAGTGTTTGAGAAAGGTCATCTGTATTATCAGGAACGACAAAATGCAGATCGACATATTCGCATTATTGTCGGCACTACGTAGAGTGCATTGTCAGGCACAACATACGTTGGTACGGTCATCCCATGAGAATGCACCCTTATCAACTTCCACTGATGGCTTACAACACTGGTAGATCCGGGTACAGGGCAAGGGGGCGGCCACGAGACAGGAGGATAGATGACAGAATGATTGTGCAGCGATATGGGCTCACATTGACGAACGCAACGCAGCGTTAGACATACGACTTAAGCTCCCAACGTCGCTTAACAGCATAAGTGGAAAGAAAACTAAACTAACTAAGCACAAGACTCACCAACTCATGACATTGCGCACACTATAACTTCGATGGACAGAAGTCTTCTGAGTGTAGCACTCTTCTCAGTTTTCAACAGACCTTTATTTGTACAGAAACTGTTGTGGAAAGCGCTCAATCAGTAAGTAATTCTTTTGTACGCTCTGAAAAGCGCGTTAAGTGGCGGGTTGCAAAATCGTCCCTCACGTTTGGATATTGCTGATAATAGTGGACTGGGCCAGTCAGGCGGTTGTGCTATGTTTGACTTCATCTGCATGTCTCTCATTAGTACGGGAATCTTGTCGATCCACCACCTCGGTAGCCATCCTGACGCGAAAGCATACCGTTTCGAAGTAGACATAAATGAAAGTGACTAGGTGGTCTTAGCCAGTATATTTTACCTGGCACTAACATGTCCGATCAGATTGTTTAACCTGACTAAACGTTAGTCTCAACTATCGAGCTCTGGATGTCAATCAATTAAAGCCCGTCGCTCCTGTCAGTGTTTAGGCCATTGACATCCTGCCAACATACACGTTCCTGTGCTGCTCTTTCTGCATTTTTCCAGGTGTAACCGTTTAATCTTGCTTCCTTCTCAAAGTCCCTTCTCCGTGTATTTTTGGGTCAATTTTTTTATTTAAAAAAAACATTTGTGCGTTCGCCTTATATCTCTATTCCCCAAGGCGGTGTGCGTTGCACTACGGTTTTTATTTTGCGCCTGTTGGCCCAGTGCATCCGACTTCTGTATTTATTTTATGTAAGGGTCTGCTCTCGCCTGCATTTTCTAAGGTTTTCTTTTCCAGGGGTAACGGCGGGATCTATGATGGGGATCTGTGATGGGGATCTGTGATGGGGATCTGTGTTTTTGTAGCCCCCATAACTTTGATAGATTTTGGTGGTCGGCCCTGGCCTAACCTACTTATCCTTCAGGTTAGTTGTCCGTGTTTGGCTGGTCGGCCCTGGCCTAACCTACTTATCCTTCAGGTGAGTTGTCCGTGTTTGGCTGGTCGGCCCTGACACAACCTACTTATCCTTCAGGTGAGTTGTCCGTGTTTAGCTGGTCGGCCCTGGCCTAACCTACTTATCCTTCAGGTGAGTTGTCCGTGTTTGGCTGGTCGGCCATGACATAACCTACTTATGCTTCAGGTGAATTGTCCGTGTTTAGTATATTCCCTCCCCTGTGACTTATCCAGCTTGGGTGACACTTCTGGGAGATTTCACCTTGATTGCTTAGCTACTGTGATCATAGACACATGAAGCTCCCTTTCCTTTTCAAAGTAATGTACTCAAGGGAGTTAACACATGCAGCTTGAGTGACCCTAGTAGAAGCTTTCGCTTCCACTAGCTTAGCTCCTAGGATAATTGAGATCTCCAATCTCCCTTATCATTTAAAAGTAACGGACTCGAGTGTCAGGTCTGGAAGTAAAACCTCTTATGAAGTGCAGAAATAAAAGAGTAACAAATTCATTTTAAGCGGGAATCATAGAAAAGGAAAATTTTCCCGTACGCCGATTTGTATTGCTTACATATCCCTTTTACATGATGTCACGCTTGATGCCAGCCCCTTGTTTTCCCTTCCAACATTTAAACAAAGGAACGTAATTCAATATAATTTGACATGATGATGCTGAAACCGTTAGGCGACGAGGAATTGTGTACTGGCTACGTTCAACAGGATGGAGCCACATGCCATAACTCAAATATCAGCATGGCTGAAATTGCTTCTTTCTTTCAAGATCGTGTCATTTCTAAGGGATAGTGACCCCTTGGAACATTAACATGACCTGATTATGTTTCTTATACACCAGGGTATGTCCCTGTCAAATTGTATTGAATTACGTTCATTTGCTTAAAAGTTATAATGAAAAACCAGGCTCTGGTAGCTAGTGAGACACTCTGTACTTCGTTTCGTACATGTTGCTGGGCTATCAAGTTGCCCTGCCCGTCTGTTCACTCACTGGGCCTACATTTACACATTTTCTAAGGTGTCCTGTTTTCTGCAAGAATTAGATAAGCATGGATTACCCCTTTCTATTATTAACACTTGGATCTCCTGGGGTTCGGTATACAACATGTTATCCCTGTCGGAAATCTCTTTAACGAGAGACTACCTTAACCTTTGAATGCCTTTGATAAGGTGCAAATGTTCTGTCGTCATCGACAGGTGCAACGTATTGAATAATCGCTCGCCTCGTGTCCATTTTGTGCATTTAGAAACTTGCTTGGTTACAGCAGTCTGGCGGGGCGAGGCGACTATCATCAGGTGAAAGATACTGATCAGAGTATGTTAGTCATGGTCAGGCAAAACGTACTGATCAGACTATGTTAGTCATGGTCAGGCAAAACGTACTGATCAGACTATGTTAGTCATGGTCAGGCAAAACGTGCTGATCAGACTATGTTAGTCATGGTCAGGCAAAAGTACTGATCAGACTATGTTAGTCATGGTCAGGCAAAACGTACTGATCAGACTATGTTAGTCATGGTCAGGCAAAACATACTGATCAGACTATGTTAGTCATGGTCAGGCAAAACATACTGATCAGACTATGTTAGTCATGGTCAGGCAAAAGTACTGATCAGACTATGTTAGTCATGGTCAGGCAAAACGTACTGATCAGACTATGTTAGTCATGGTCAGGCAAAAGTACTGATCAGACTATGTTAGTCAGGGTCAGGCAAAACGTACTAACCAAACTATGTTATTGAGGGTCAGACAAAACGTACTGATCAGATTATGCTATGCAGGGTCAGGCAAAACGTACTGATCAGACTATGTTATTCAGAGTCAGTCAAAACGTACTGATCAGACTATGTTATTCAGGATAACTCTATCACTCTCTCGGTCACACTCTATATATCTCTCACTTGCTCATAATTCGTTATTCCCCAAAATGGTTTGGTGTATTTCCATGATTGAGAAGGCGCTCTTAGTCGTTCTAGACAGTGTATGAGCGGGGCTTGCAATTCGTCGTTGGATCCCAGCAAAGGAGCGAGACGATGCCGCTGGCCTGACAGACTAAGTAGACATTGTACTCTGTGTTTTCCTGTATCCAATCGCTCTGTCACGCAGCACGATGAAAACCTTCAGTATAGTATATCAAAGTTCGACAACCGTCATGTCCAAGGAACTGTCAAATTGAAAGCAGGTACTGTTTCTAAAGACCTGACCTGCCCAGCGCAGAGAATCTCTTCTTGACTAGCTTCCAACGGTTCTACTTGTCTTTTGGAAATCATTGAGGTCGAATGGATCGATTTTACACAGGAAACCTGCCATCCTTCGTCAGCGAGTGAAAAATCGAGCGATGGCACTCTACAGCCGCTTCACTTGTCGTGACTGCTTTATTGTTATCTGGTTCGTCCTGCCAGTAGTCATTTGCTGTATAAATAATGATGCATGAAAAAAGATGGAATTAGATCTTAGCTCCCTTTTATTGGTTTCCGGAACATGAACCTGTCCTGGCAGCAATTTAGTCCATCATGCCAGTAGTCGTATATTTATCTCAAAGATTAATCATTTCTAAGTTCAAATTCTTATAAAAATCAGTCGAGATTGCTCAAATGACACGATCTTACTTGGATAACTGGGGCAATTCTAAAGCAATAACTTGCTTACCAAGCTCATACCCTCGCGGAAAGAGCCGTTTTATTATTAAAGGTGAAAAAAAAAATAAAGATGGGTCCCATGGCAACAACTGCTTTCGGGGTATGAAGATAGCTCTATATGGACTAAGCCGCAGCCTATGTGAAGTGGGGAAGCCAGTTCCCTTCCTTGCTGTTTATACCTTTCCCAGCTCATATGTCAGGTAACCATTTACAGCTGGGTCTACTGGAGGAGCAGTCATACAAGGAACGAACGACGCCCGGATTTGTTTACATTCGTCCGTGATTTAGAACCCTGGCACCGTGTAATCCCAGTCTTAGCAAGCCAGATCACCGTTGAATAAGCTACACACTCCACGGTTTATTATTAAACGTTTTTATTTAACTTCACTAGTTAGTTAGGGTCAAATCTTCTATATGGACATTCGGACACTTCCCGATAAACTAGAGAACTCAAACTTTTAGGACAAGTTCTTCTTCTTTTTGTTCTTCTTCTTCTTCTTCTTCTTCTTTTTCTTCTTCTTCTTCTTCTTCTTTTTCTTCTTCTTCTTCTTCTTCTTCTTCTTCTTCTTTTTCTTCTTCTTCTTCTGCTTCTTCTTTTTCTTCTTCATCGTTCGTCTTCAGACCTCGACTTCAATGACTCTAACGAAGGCAGAGTGTCGACTCAAGGCTCTGTACACTTCCGTACAGCTTCTCGCGGAAGGATACTGGCTGTTGCCAAATGCTACTTCTTTTGTCGGTACACAGTGGACAGGACTGTAAAATATGTTCTGCCGTCATGGGGGCTGTGCCGCAGGCACAAAGGTCCGTAGTGCCAATCTCGAACTTGTTTTACAGATGACATCTCAGTCTGTTGTGACCTGTGTGTAGCCAGAGAATGATCACCTGGTCTCGCCTGGGGAGTTGGTGGTAGGCATCGTAAACACAACGACAAATCACTTTATTAATATTTTGGGGACAATTTAGAATACTTTGTGACAATTGTTGCACATTTCTTAAATTGTGTTGATATGTGTATTCATGTGCAAACGGATGAGTGTGTGTGTGTGTATATATATGTGCATACATATGTATGTGTTCGTGCCTACGAGTGTGTGTGTGTGTGTGTGTGTGTGCTTGCGCATGTATGTGTGTCGTATGTCTGCTTGTTATATAATATTACAGACGCACGTACGCAAGCGTGGAATTGACTCATATAATAATACTATATTATAATTTGGGGAGGAAGACTAACGTCTGGTCAGGCAAAATATTCTGATCAGACATGTTAGTCAGGGTCAGACAAAATATACTGACCAAGACTCTCACATTGGCTTCCTCGTAGCCCTCCCTGGAAATGGACTGTTTTCATGGCAGGCTGGCTAACTAGAGATCGATGTGATCCCCGTAGTAATACGCAACACGCAAATGAAGCCAAGCACAGGACAACCGACTGGAGGATCCCGGTCCACCTTCATCATATGTGAGGAAAGCTAGTGCAACCCGCCACGTAACGTCCTTTTCAGGGCCCACAAAAGATTAAACCTACTCATTGTGGGCATGTGAAACAACAGGATATTATAATTTAATATAATAACGATTTCAAATTTCCGAGAGACAAAGAAGATAAAAGCAAATAAATACATAATTGTTTTTTAAAGAAGGCTATTATTTCAAAACTCACTAAACATTTACAATAATTCAGTTATATTAACTTAGCTGGCTTCACTTTTACGTATTGCGTCATCCTCTCATTATGCCTTATCACAAATATGCAATACAAGCGTATGGCGCTGAATACGTATACACAACTAAATACTATTGAATACTTATACACAACAAAATACTACTGAATACTTATACACAACTAAATACTACTGAATACTTATATCTAACAAAATACTACTGAATACTTTTACACAACAAAATACTACTGAATACTTATACACAACAAAATACTACTGAATACTTATACACAACTGAATACTATTGAATACTTATACACAACTAAATACTACTGAATACTTATACACAACAAAATACTACTGAATACTTATACACAACTAAATACTACTGAATACTTATATACAACAAAATACTACTGAATACTTTTACACATCAAAATACTACTGAATACTTATACACAACAAAATACTACTGAATACTTATACACAACTAAATATTGTTGAATACTTATACACAACTAAATACTACTGAATGCTTATACACAACAAAATACTACTGAATACGTATCAGCGCTCCAAGCTTTTATTTCATCTTTTTGACGAAACAAAGGGAATGATTGACGAAACAAAGGGAATTATTGACGAAACAAATTAAATGATTGACGAAACAAAGGGAATGATTGAGACGCAAGACTTAAAAAGTAAAGCTCGTTAATATAACTGAATTATTCAAATCTTTAGTGCATTTTGAAATAATAGCCTTTTTTAAAAATATTTGTATTTGTTATATTTATGTTAAAACCAATCGTCGTTTTATCTCATGGGGTTGTGGTGTCCACACTTGTGTCTTTGGATAATTGTGGGCTGATCTCTTGTTATGGCCTCACGATCTAACTACACATCTTTGAAATGTCTGGTCTATTAAATGTCGACGGTGTGTCTCTGTTTTTTTTTAGTTTTTTTGCGTTCGCCTTATTTCTCTATTCTCCAAGGCGGTGTGCGTTGCATTACGGTTTTTATTTTGCGCCTGTCTGCCCAGTGCATCCGACTTCGGCATGCATTTTGTATAAGGGTCTGCTTCCTCCTGCATTTTCTAAGGGTTTGCTTCCTAGGGGTAACGGCCGGTGCTGTGATGGGGATCGAACCCAGCACCTTGGGGTTGTGAGCCGTGTCACGTAACCCCTAGCTCACGCCGTTCCCTTGACCTTGCGTCTGTGTGTGTTTATCACATGTAGAATTATTCTAGATTGTGTTGGCTTATCATTACATGTGATGTGTTCACACAGCAGACGAAGAACATCTTCGCCGTGTGTCCTTGCTGCTGTTCATGAAAGTTGATTAGGATGAACCGAATGGGATGTTGAACCTGTTGATAAGGATAACATTTATGTTGCTGCTTTAGAAGGGTGAACATGTTCACAGCTTCGATTGAATCTACGGTACAACATGCAAATAAGTTCTTTTTTTCAGGACGAATGGAACTGAATGAGAAGACTAGCTCACATTCTCTAGATCTGTTAACACGCTCTCTTACTTTCCCCATTCTCTCTCACTCTCGCTCATATTATCTCTCTAATTTCCCCTCTCTTACTTTCCCCATTCTCTCTCACTCTCGCTCATATTATCTCTCTAATTTCCCCTCTCTTACTTTCCCCATTCTCTCTCACTCTCGCTCATATTATCTCTCTAATTTCCCCTCTCTTACTTTCCCCATTCTCTCTCACTCTCGCTCATATTATCTCTCTAATTTCCCCTCTCTTACTTTCCCCATTCTCTCTCACTCTCGCTCATATTATCTCTCTAATTTCCCCTCTCTTACTTTCCCCATTCTCTCTCACTCTCGCTCATATTATCTCTCTAATTTCCCCTCTCTTACTTCCCTTCTCTTTCTCTCCCTATCTCTCTCCACAATCTCTCTCACTCTCGCTCATACTATCTTTCTCATACTCCCTATTTCCACCACTCTCTTCCTCTCTCATTCTTGCTCATACTATTGCTCACTCTGCCTATTTCTCTCACATCCTATCTCTCTCACATGCCATATCTCTCTCCCTCTCCCATCCCCCCTACCTGCTCCTATCTCTCTCTCCAAATATCTTTTGCTTGCTATCTCTCTCACTCTCCTATCTCTCTCTTGATCACACTCTCCATATCTATCGCTGGTCCACATATTCTGGCCAACAATCTCTATGGCCCGCCTACTTTGACTGAAGTCCCTAGCACGATCGTCAACTGGCCACCCTCTCACACACACAGCAGACGCCAAATTATGCCTCTAACACTTGATCCCCGACTGCAGTGACTGGCTCTGAAACTTCGTTATATCGATTATGCATGGCGTTGTAGATTGAAGGATAGTTATGTCTTTTACTGATGTGAGCTATTGTGTCCTTTCATTCTGTGGGAACGTATGTTGTTTGTCAGCGTGTCAGTCTGTGCGCCAATATATCAGTCTTGTACACGCGTTTTTCTTACATGACAATTGTCCAGTCGTCCTGACAGATCTTCTTGCCACTGGTCCAAGGTAGCTCGGAACGAGAGAGTGAGGTTGGTGACCAGCGCAGTTGCTTACTCACTATACTCCAAATACAGCACAAGTTACATCATAAAGACACAATCGTCCGATGGTGTCGCAACATCGCGTGCGATGGGCAACTAACTTTTTAACCGTTTGCGCGAAATTTTATTTCTCCATTTTTAACCAACCAATTTTCATGTCTCATCCCAAGTCTCATTTCTAACCCAAGTCTCATCTTTCAGATCTTAACAGGACATACTAGAGTCAATAGCCACTTGAACTACATCGATCCCCATCACCTGCTCTTGTGCAGACATTGCTCTCATCCTGATGAAACAGTTCAACATCTACTCATTGAGTGAAAACGCTTGCGGATATGAGGAAAATATTCTTACAAGCACTGCCGACATACTGTACGGGGCACTGATAACAGCAGAAGACCTGTATCTATATAATAATGGTTCTGCCGAAGACGGATGTGTCGGACCGAAAGGTGCAAATATTGTAGCCAGTCTGTAAACTAGCGACACAACGCATTCCGTTCTTCGGACTACATCTAGCTACTTGCAAAGCCCTGTTCAGGACTTTGGTAGTGGGAGATTGAGAACAAACGCAGAAAACAGAAGAATAAGAATGGCATTAGGCTGCCAAGTTCAGGCTTGCTCTGCAGCTATGGGATAACAATAACAACAACAACAAACCAACTTCCCATAACCCAGAGAGCTGAAATCGTGTACACGGCCTCTGCTTGAGTGACATGTTAATCTATCAAATTTAGACGGATCCAGGACAGGGCATTCAGAAACGTGTACCGATAAACGTAGTTTAAACAAAAATATTTAGCATGGACAGCGAGATCAGCAACTTCCAGTCGCACTCGAACAAATACACATGTTCACTGCGCTGCAAAATGACAACCACCCAAAGTAAACATCGAAGTTGCCGCAGGTTGACACATTGGTCTGAGCGATGATCATTTTCAAAGATGAATGTCGGCCATGACCTACTTGACCTCTGGACTTGCATTACGAGAAATGTACGTGATCAAGTAATGAACGGCGTAGATAAATCATCCAACCTTTACATTTAAAAAACCCAAACACCACTAAATTTTTAAAAACGCCAATACACCAAACATACACCCACAAATTAAAAAAAAGATGCTCCTGTAGATTTGTTCTGCTCCTCCACATACAGAAAGTAATGGCAACCTACCGTACTGCACACTTGCTAAGAAACTTATAACAAGCAAATAGGTTGGCGGTTGTAAGAAGAGACGTTCTGCAAAGGACATGCTACTTACTTTACATTTTTAATTGGCTCTTGCTCATGTATTTAAACATCTTATGAAACTGAATGGAATAAGTTAAACTCAGTTCTGAGATCTATATTTTTGATGTATGGAATGATCTCGAAATGGACCTGTTTTTCAAAGATGACGATAAACGCTGGTACGAAAATCTGTTAAGCATCACACATCCTCTTGTCTGTAAATTTCTTGGTCAGATGTTTCCTGGTAAAACTATACGTCATCTTTATTTCATAATATTCCTCAATGCCCTCGTGGAAGTCGCGTGTGGATACGCTCGCTTGAGCTATGACCAAATCGAAAGGTTTTGCACTTATTTTTAACAGCATCATTATGTAATTGTATGTACAGTATACTTTTATGCGTCTTTGTAACTTTTTTTTTATTAGGAAGCTAACTCCGTGGTGGTGTTGTTCTCTTTCTGAATATATAAATATGTGATTCTCCTTTTGTATATAACCAGTATCCTACATCTGGTTTCAGCCACTCCCAACGCTTTCGGACTCCTGTAGGGGATGAAGATATTGAGCAGTGCATGACTTTAGCGGACAGCGATCAAATACTGGTAGCTAGCATCAGGGCAAGCGTCCAAAAACTGACACGAACCTTCTTCACCTCCACGAGGTGATCCTGGAAAACAAGCTGCAACAGAACAGGCTGGCTCCGAAGAAGGGATTAAAGAGAGAAGCCTAGCTCGGTATCCAAATTTGCCAACTGAAGTTAGATGTGTTGGACCGATATTTGCAAATATCACAGTCAAGTTGTAAACTACGACACAGCGCATTCCGTTTCCCAGACACCACGCTGGTACTTGCAAATCCCTTTTCAGGTTTGAGAACGAACGAAGTAAACGAAGAAGAAAAAGTATGCTGTATTAAGTTATCCAGCTGTTCAACTGGAACATTCCAAGTTCCAATACGTAGATCTCCCATTCTGGTTTTCTGACGGACGTTATTCAAATGCGGACTTTCATGAACAGATGTCAGATCGTACACATCATATTGATATGACTCACTCACCAGAGGTGACATCTTGTCCCTGCTATTACTTACAACAGAGATCTCCCCAAGGGACTATGCTTTAACTGTATCGCCTGTTCTATTATTTGTCTGATCCACTACGTTCTTTGGTAATACACGATGCGGTCCCACACTTTGCCATTGTGGCTAGCCGTACTTTCTTCGTATCCTTTTCACCTGACGTGTGTCACACACTTTTATGGATCTCCCCGTAAGCTGTTCCTTTCTATCAAAGTTTCCACCTTATTGGCCGTCCCAGTCTACGTGTACTCGGAATGAACATCCCCCAACGATGAATCTCTCCAGAGTTCACTCATGTAGTTTAGCCAGTCAGCCAAGACTGTAGCCCGGGGTGTGGCCACTGCCATAGACAAGCAGTATTCGTGGAGCAATACATACAGCCTCAGGATGACAGCTGCTTTCTTCGAAAAAATACAGGTTGACGTTTGACAGCGTACGAAGAAGAAGAAGAAGAACAAGAACAAGAACAAGAAGAAATACACGGATTGAGTGAAGGAGGACGAAGTATCAACAATATGCGGATGATACATTGTTAATTTAAGAGAATGCTGAACTTCCACAGAACCTAATGGATACGATAAACAGGAAGAGGTAGCAATATGGGCTGGAAATCAACATAGAAAAGACTAAAGTTGTGGTGTTCACCAAAAGAAAGGAACATCCACAAATTGACATTCAGAACAATGGAGAAAGTCTGGAAGAAGCGTTAAGCTACTTATACCTTGCCTTGGTCAGCTAATAGCAGGGGATAACACATGCAAAAAGGATATCATTAAGGGAATTGTGATGGCGACAAATACATTGAAAGGCATGAGACATACACTTAGGTCCAAGCAGATATCTCAGAAACTACAAAAAAAATAAATAAATGTCATGTTTATTCATTTTTATTTTATAGAGTAGGAAATTTGACCAAGACAAAGACAAAAGAAAATGGAGAAGAGGGTTGAAGCCTTACAAAATGTGGGTACTCGGAAGACTTTGATTTATAGAAAAACAAATAGTGAGGTCCTGGAACAACTCAAGGTGGAGAAGACGCTTCTGAGGGAAATAAAAAGCAAAAACAAAATATGTTGGTCATATCAAGAGACACGACAGTCTGCTGGAGGAAAGAGTGAAGGACAGGAGAGCCAGAGAGTGGCAGAGGCACAGATGGACAGACAATATTATGATGCCGTCGGGACACAATCTAACAGAGACAGCTGGCGATATATTACCGACATCTTTCGCTGCGGAGACTGCACCTGATGATGATGATGATGATGAATGTTTCAATTTATTCAGAGTGAGTCTAATATATTGATGACTGCTCTTGATTGTTTGAAACACAAATCATAATTATTTCAAAAATGTTCTCTTCTTTTTTGTGTGTTGAAAATGTTCTCTTCCTGTGGTGTAGTACAGAAGGGTGTAAGGGATAGTACCTCACAGTAAGGAGGAAGCCACATTCTTGATGGCCAGGATACTATTTGGTTCCCCCACTTCTGTCTAGCTCACGTATGGCTTTTAGAGTTTGCCTGTGTACGGCAGCGCCACCACCCGAGCAAAGACTTTGGCTGGCCGGCTAAACTACGTAAATGAAACGACAAGAAGGGGAGTCCCCCACTCTCCAGACTAGTACACACAGCTGCTGGTGGAAGAGGCGTAAAATCGACCTGATTGACAACGACTCCGAAGGTTGGAGCTGGAAACGCCTGGTATCGGGCTAAGGGCGCACAAGAGACCATAGTTGGTAAGCGGCCGGGACAACGTTCAGAAAGCAATGGCAAA
Organism: Ariolimax columbianus; assembly: GCA_036924085.1. Lineage (NCBI taxonomy): Eukaryota > Metazoa > Mollusca > Gastropoda > Stylommatophora > Arionidae > Ariolimax > Ariolimax columbianus. The sequence continues at coordinate 105,670,322 of JAVGWX010000003.1, forward strand.
CTACTGGACGTAAAATTCCAAGAAACCTATGACAGTCGATACAGACTGTGATGTAAGTGACGTTCTTTAAAGGGCGTGCTACATGATGATGTTCTCTGCCTCCTGTAAGACCTGTTCCTCACATCTAGCTTAATAATTCTTGTCTATCCTGGTATCTTGGGGACGGTGGTGTTTGTAAGCTCTTGGATATCGCACAGTGTGAATATTTTATTTTCAGCTGCCACATATCCTTGAACTTTTTGCCCACACTAGTTCCATTGGGGTTATGAGGAAATGGAAAGATGGCGGCCTCAGACAGCTATGTCCATGCTTCTCTATTATTTTGTCTATGTGAAATATCTTTTGTCTTTTGTGTCTTCTTTACAGGGGAAAGCAATTCAGGTTTTAGATACATTTCAGTAAACGATATGTGTTTCTTCTGACACTATAACTTCATTGCATTTCGTGTACTCGATGATGTAGGGATTTTGTCCTCTTGTGACACTGTGTTGTGGTATGATCTATTGCCCATTTTAATACAAGAGGATCTATCTAATTAAGGAAAAACCATTTTCTCAATTCACTTTCTAAATATATAGCCAATCGTCTCTGTGTAGTATTCCCAATTGTCTGTAAGATTTGAATTTAAAACGAATTCAGCGTAATTAATCATCCAAATAAACAACAGCATAGCATTCTTGACACGTGCATCTTACTTCGCGTATATACGTGCTTCTTCTTTCTCTTAGCAACTAGGTTTGGTGTAGCAGATCCCACTGTTTACACTAGGATATTCTAACTAAAACGTTACCACACTCAACCACAACATTCATAACCACACACAGCAAATAATATAACACACAGCAGATGGCATATTAATTATATAATACTCATGCAACACTATCAAAGTGAGTGCAATGAAATTACACACAATACAAGAAATATCATCTTAACTAAATATTCATAAGTATATATATGTTAATATAAATATTAACTTAAGCGGAAATTTTAAGCATTAGCTATTGATGGAATTCTCAACTATCAAAATCCAGTTATATTGCCGTACACACATCACACACCCCTCCCCTTATCTGCATCCTCAATACACTCTCAAAAACTCTTCCTCACTCAAATCCCTTCAGGCGGGCGATCTGGACATAATGCATGCAATATATTCCACGTATACTCACATATGATCTCTCAACTCAGTCGATCTGCGTATACACACACGCTCTGATACATACATCGTTCCCTCGGTGTCTACACACACCACACACACATCTTGATCTCACCTAGTCGATCTACACACTCGCTTAACTCGTCAGGACATACCTCGTTCACAAGGTATCCTGCGTACAACACACATTCAGATTACCTCTTAATTCAAAATGCCCAACACACACCTATTGAGCGGCTGGCCCAGACTCAAGGCACATGTTGGTTGAGCGATCCTGTTCTATCTCTAACATTCGTTAGCTAAACAGACTCCTATCTACATTCTCTCTCTCGCTTTCATTCCCTCTCCATGGCCAGCCTGCTTGAGCTAAACTTTGTCTAGAATTTTATACTCTAAAGCAGTATCAGCGCTATCAAATGGATCTCTGGGGGATGGCTCAAATCAGTCGTTATTGGAACGAATTACTCTGAACACCTGTCACTCAAATATCGGAGCAAGTTCCGCTGCCCTCTTGTCTGTCACTCATTCCCCCACTACCCAAATCAGAACACCAATGGTCAGTTCCTACCTGTACACATTCTTTTTCCCAACTCCGTTTTCCTTTGTTGAGACGGTGAGTGACCTTGGCGTAGTGTCCAGACGGAGAGTGACCTTGGCACGCATTCAGGTACCTTTGTTCTCGGCGTCGCCAACCACATCACCCCTGCCATAAACGCTTATGCTCCGGCTGGAACTGTTACATTGGCTTCTCCTGCCTCTTAGCAACTAGGTTCGGCTTCTCCTGTCTCTTAGCAACTAGATTCGGCTTCTCCTGTCTCTTAGCAACTAGGTTCAGCTTCTTCTGTCTCTTAGCAACTAGGTTCGGCTTCTCCTGTCTCTTAGCAACTGGGTTCGGCTTCTCCTGTCTCTTTGCAGCTGGGTTCGGCTTCTCCTCTTAGCAACTAGGTTTGGCTTCTCACAAATCATCTTTTTTTTTACGCCAGCGTGTTTTCTAAAAGCAAAGCCTACATCCTTTACAGTTTTCCATAGCGCCTACATCGATACCGTTGTTGGCTCCCAACGAAATGTTAAATTTGCCTCAGCGTCAGCCTCTTTCAAATCAAAGATATTACAAATGTCTTTCCTAATATTGTCTGCCTCAAAATTATCTACAATTTCTTATCTCTCTCCCAACCCGCACCGCTAGACCCCTTTTCTTGACTTCTTTGAGTATGAACGTCCAGTCTTGAATCCAACGATGTGCTGACCGTTTAACTAAACAAAACATGTTCATTGTTTTGTTCTCTTCTCATGATCTCATCGATAAAGCCTCTCTGCAAAAATATTTATTTACCTTCATTGCGATGTTTTGATGTGTCACGAGATTGACTTTCAGGCTCATTTGCATCCAGATCAAATTTCATGTTCACGCCTGTGTGGTTAAGACAATTTCTTGTAACGATGGACGCGGACACCAGAAGCTATTATCAACCTATTGAAAATGATCAATATTTGCTGCAAGTCGTACACAAATCAACAACACACCTGCAAATTCATGTTTTCAAGAATGCACAACAAATGAATACCTCTTAGATTCTGTAAAAAATGCAAATGACTATGTTGTTCACGTGTGCTGGTTTTTGTGTATCACAGAGTAACCACAACAACAAAAATTCTTGCTTGTTTCCACTGAAGTTGTGTGTGATTTAACGTCATTATGACTAACATTTTGCATTTCGAACTTCATCCATTTCTGTGCAAAGATTGTTATGTTATATATTTTTAAAGAGACGAACGAGTTTTGAAATGCACTGTAACTATATATCAGATTACCTATCTGTCCTTCAACACGCATGCGCGTTTGGCTGATTAGCTAGCTATCCGTTGATCAAGTTGTTTGTCTCTTCTCCAGCCCGTCAGTCCATCCGATATTTTTACAAATGAAACTGTTGAAAAGAACAAAAAGGCTGGTGACTGACATAGGCGGTGGAAGAGGAAAGGATAGTTCGTAATTATAAATAATAAACTGTTATAAAAGGAAACTTGTAAATCTTTTTGGCATTTATATGTTCGACTTGTAAGTAGGCCAGGGTCTGTACGCTATTGAATCTACCTGTCTATTGAGCAGGGTTCTTATATTTAAAGCACAATAGGGCTCCTTGGGGTCAAGTTGTGGGCCATGGAATGCGTGAAATCACGTTAGTGGCCAATGAAAGAATCAATTAAAGGTGTAGTTACAAGGATAGCAGCAAGTTGGTGAAACGAGTATATCTTCTTCTTCTTCTTCTTCTTCGTACGCTGTCAGACGTCAACTTGAATTTGTTCGAAGAAAGCAGCTGTCATCCTGAGGCTGTCGACACTGCCATAGAGCTTGTCTAGTGTTGCCACTGGTGATGGTCACATGTGCTTTCTCTGGTCCTCGTATGTCGGGCAATTTTGCAGCAGATGTTCAACGGTTATTTTCCCTGTGCCACAGGTGCATTCGTCAGTGCCACCTATCATCAATGTATTGAACAGGTGGTACCTCAGTCTATTATGGCCTGTGCGGAGTCTGAAGACTACGACCTGCTCTCTTCTGTTTAACTGGTAGTAGGCATCATTTTTTGTGTAGCCAGTATGTTCAGTTTCCCATTTGGCCATGTATCTGGCCCTAATAAACCTTTTGGACTCTTCGTAGGTCACACTAGAGTCTGGTTGTGGTAGTCTTGCACCTTTTTTTGCCAGTCTGTCTGCCTCCTCGTTGCCTTGGATGTTACAGTGGGATGGAACCCACTGTACCACTACTTTTTTTTAATGCGGACTGCTGGCATAGTTGACAGAGTATTGCTCTTAAATCATTAAGTTCAGTATTTTTCTGGCTTTTTAGTGCTGTAACCACGTCCATGGCATCTGTAAACAGGACTATCTGGCTTTCATTACTTTCGTCTGTCAGCATTGCTTCTACTGCAGCCTTCAGTGCCTCTGCCTCCGCTCTGAATTTGCTTGAGAATTTTCCAGTTGCCACTGCCAGTGTTATTTTTCTACCATTTGTTAGGCTCAGGAATACCCCTTCTCCCTCCATTCTGTGTTGTATTTGTTACAGAACCGTCGGTGTATGCATGGGTCCAGTCCATGCTTGGGTAGTTTTCCGCAATGTACCTCAGGGTTATGTCTCTTCTTTCTTTTTCAGTCTGGCTGTTCTTGTTTCCAATACCTGGTATATTTTCTACCACCTCCGGAATGATATGCATCTTCCATGTAGGTTTGCGTATAGTAGGGATAGGCTTTGGTGTTGTTATGGTGTTCATAGGGTCTTCGCTCATCTTTGCTTTTGCTATTTCTGCAAAGTTTCTCCGCTTTAGTTTCTCTTTTCCAAATCTATTTAGTCTCTGTTGCATTGGATGGTCTATCAGTCTTCTTAGTTTCTCTGCTTGCTGCTGGGCTCTGCAGTCTCTTCTGTCGGTCATGGATTGCAGATTTGTAATCTTTTCAAGTTCTACAATTGGCGTTGACTTCATGCCTCCTGTTATAACTCTCATGCCTTGGTTTTAAAGTTTGCACATTTTATCAAAGTTCGCCTTTGCTGCTGTTGTCCGTGCCGCAATGCCATACTCGAGAACTTGTCTCACTCTTCCAGTGTACAGTTTCTTGAGTATTCTTTCGTCTGCTACCCAGCTTGTGCCAGCAAGTTTCCTCATGACTGCCATTCTTTGTCTGGCTCTTATTCGGTTTCTCTCGATCTGACTTTTCCATATCATGCGCCGATCAAATGTGACGCCTAAGTAGTTTGGGTTGTCGTTAGGCCGCAGATATTTGCCGTTAAGACCTATTTTGGTGTTTTGGGGTTTATTTGAAAGCGAGAATATCGTGCATGTTGTTTTTTCTCCATTTATTTTGACAAGCCATGATTTCGCCCACTTCTCCAACGATGTTAGGGCCTGCTTCATCCGATTGTTTGCTGCGGTGAGATTTTTTTCGGAGGTCCACATAGCCAGATCGTCTGCAAACATGGCGCTGTGGACTTTTCTACTCTTCTTGGTATATTCTTTATGATGTTGTTTAAATACACCAGAAAAAGTGTGGGTGATAGTACTCCCCCTTGGGGTACTCCTTGCTCCAGTGCCACCTTATTGCTCATCTGCTCTTGTACTTGGACTCTGGCTGTTCTGAAACGAGGATATAATTAAGTCAAGTTGGTGAAACGATAATATAATTAAGTCAAGTTGGAGAAAGAAGGATAGAATAAAGTCAAGCTGGTGAAACGAGGATAGAATGAAGTAAAGTTGGAAAAATAAGGATAGAATTGCGTCAATTTGATGAAACAAGGATAGTATGTAGTGACAGTAATGGACCCTAGTTTATGAATTACTCGATTGTCCAGTAAAAGAACTCTCCTAGCAGAAACACCTCTGCCATGGAAAGACATATTTCACGGGCTTTTCTGGCCTTTCTCCGTTGTTCTGCTGCAGTCTTTTTAGAAGCCTCGCATGACACTGCTCCTCTGCGAAAAGCTGTAGGCCAGGCTGTACGGTCTTTTGCAGCATCTTACCATATTTCGAGGTTTATGCTGAAGGCTTACAAAGACGTTTTTAGTGTGTCTTTAAAGCGCTTTATTTTGGCCTCCTTGGGAGCGTTCGCCATTCTGCATCTCGCCATAGAAGATTATTTTTGGCAACCGATAGTCTGGCATGCGAACCACAAGACCCACCCAGCGAATCTGTGATTGCATCATGATGGTACCAATGCTGGGGATACCAGCTCTCTCAAGAACAGCAGTGTCCGGGACCCTGTCTTGTCATTTGACATTCATCACCTTCCTGAGACAAACTGTGTGAAAGTGATTCAGCTTCTTTGCATGCCGCCTGTATACATTCCATGTATCACTTGCATATACCAACACCGGGACCACCACTATTCTGTACACTTTCAGCTTCTCTTACAGTATTGTTCTCAGCAAAGTGATATTGATCTTTTTATTTGTCCAAAATATCTTGACTAAAAATCAGATTTCTTCAAGTCTTCCTTATTTGTTCTCTTTTCTTCTCGTGATAGTGTCATATTCTTCTAGAATTAGTTAGTTTTCTTTCCATTTGTGCCGTTGAAGGGCGACATGAAGTCAACGCATCAAGGGCGACTAGTGGCAACGGGCTAAGGGAGACATGAAGTTAGGGCATGAAGGCCGACTAGTGGCAACAGGCTAAGGGAGACATGAAGTCAGGGCATGAAGGCCGACTAGTGGCAACGGGCTAAGGGAGACATGAAGTCAGGGCATGAAGGCCGACTAGTGGCAACGGGCTAAGGGAGACATGAAGTCAGGGCATGAAGGCCGACTAGTGGCAACGGGCTAAGGGAGACATGAAGTCAGGGCATGAAGGCCGACTAGTGGCAACGGGCTAAGGGAGACATGAAGTCAGGGCATGAAGGCCGACTAGTGGCAACGGGCTAAGGGCGTGAATACTGATGGCGGATGTATCAAGTTGGTTTAAACTCCAGCTCTGTCCTCTCATTCGCCCCTCCACCCCACTCTGGTATTATTCAAAGATGTGCAGTGTGTGTATTGCTAATTCATATGTGTATCGATTTCATTGATGTAAATGTAAGCACCATGTCCTTTGCAGAACGCCACTTCTTACAACTGCAAACCTATTTGACTGTTGTAAGTGTTTTCACAGGTACGGTATTTTACCATTACTTTGCATGCGCAGAAAAGCAATTACATGGAGAGAAAAAAACATGTGTATGTCAAACTGGACACGGCGTGATTCGAACCGGGGGCATGGGGATTGTAAAAATTGTTCAAAATCTTCTTCTTCATTTTTTATTGCCGTCCTAGAACTGTGGCTACTACCCCGATCTCCGTTCTCGTACAGGAAATGCTTGTCCTGTATGTCCTTCTCTGTTTAGCTACATCCTGACCTCTCACTATAGCAGGGAGGTCTCAAGCTGGTTGCTGGATGTATTGCATCGATCTATCGGTATACATGGCGACGTTACTACCCTGAGTGTTGGCATTTCTTCTTCTTCTTCTTCTTCTTCTTCTTCTTCTTCTTCTTCTTCTTCTTCTTCTTCTTCTTCTTCTTCTTCTTCTTCTTCTCTTTCTTCTTCCTGTCCGTCACTCTTACTCATCACTTTATGGTACATAGGCCATCAACCACCACTCACTAAGCAGACCATCCATGTGCTATATTCTGCAGTTATTTCCAGCATTTCTCTGCTTTTCTCTTATCAGTCTCTTCGTCTTGTCAACGTGTCTTCTTGTGGCTTCCTTTGTTCGTTGTTCCATGGGTGTTCCATTACTCCCTGGTGACACCAGCTTGGGGCTTTCACAGTGTGTGACCATCCCAGTGTCACGTTCTTCGTAAGACGTCTTGTCTTGTTCCACCTGTAATTGTTCTGTTTGCAAATGTTAATGAAACTCTGTAATCTTTTACTATCTTATTTGGCCATTCGTCTTGCTTCCGCCCCAAATAACATGGCCGACTTCTCACTGGAGTTAAAGATTCCTAGCTTGGAATGAATTGTGATCATTTTAAGCTCCCATATAGTTTTAAATATGACAAAGGCCACTCATGCCTTCTGTGCACTGGTTTTTCCATCTCTCCAGCATCATCTGTCTTTTATATAATGCTCTCTAGGTATTTTAAACTATCTCTACCTCGTCCCATGATATTCCTCTCTGTTTGAAAGAGGTTGTATTATTGTTCACATTTAAAAGCCAGGTCAACTACCTGCTTAAATAAGGTCCACATGATAAATATGTTATCTGTAAAATCCAGGTTAACTACCTGCTTGAATAAGGTTCAAATGATGGATATGTTGTCTGTAAAATCCAGGTCAACTACCTGCTTAAATAAGGTCCACATGATGGATATGTTGTCTGTAAAATCCACGGTCAACTACCTGCTTAAATAAGGTTCAAATGACTTCATTTTTCTCATAGGCTATTGTTTCTTTCTTAATCCAATCAACTGTCAGCAGGAACAGAAAATGTGATAGCAAATAGCCCTGACGCACCGTAGATTTAAGGCGAAATGACTCTTGGAATTGCCCTTTCCAAAAAATTCTTCACAGAGCACTGACGCGTCGCAAGTTTAATGGCATATGATTGCATGCGTTGTCCTTTTTGTAAAACACTACACTGCTTGCCCTCAGATGTCTCATGTATTATGCTGGGTAGCTTTTGTCAGTATCCGGAAGTACATTAGTAGTTTCTAGAGTGCATCGTTATCCGATCTGTCAAAGGTTTTTTAATAGTTAGTAAAGTTGATGTCCAGACTTGAATGACATTCTAATGATTGCTCTACAAATATGCGTGATGTGACTGTCAGGTCTGTGCATCGTCTGTTCTGTGGGACACCTGCTTATTCACCTCTTAACTTGGTACCAACAGCTTTTTTAAGTCTATCAGCTATAACTGTTTACACATTTTCAGGTACAGACAATAGCATGCTTCTTCTGCGTTCGTTCTCAATCTCCCGCTACCAACATGGCTTTGCAAGTAGCCGGATGTAGTCCGGAGAACGAAATGCGTTGTATCGCTAATTTACAGCCTGACTGCAATATGTGTACCTTTCGGTCCGACACATCCCTCTTCGGCAGAGACAATAGCATTATTCATCTGTAACTTTTGACTCTTGTAAATCGTCTGCCTTTGATAGCTCAACCAAGGGCCTTCTATTCTCTTTGGGAATACTTCCTGTGTCCCATATATTTCCTGAAAAATTGTAAAATATATTAGTGGATGCTTCAATAACTTCAGCTGTAATCCCATAAGGCCATGAAGTGGTTTCCATTCTTTATAAAGCTAATTACTTCCTTGATCTCTTCTTTACTTGGTTTATCACATTTTATATTGAGGTCTGTTCAGCAAAATATCAATATGGTGGTAGCCTAATTCGGAGCTCGACAAAGTATTCCGCCAATATTTTCTTCTGGTCTTCAATATTTGTTTTCTTCCTTCCCAAGGTGTCTTTTAATAGTATTCTTTCTTGTTTATTCTAATAGCTATTTTCTGGTATTGTCAAACATATCTTTAAAATTCCATCTATCTAAAGCTGATTCGGCCTCTGTACCCAGACTATCGATGCAGTTTTCTGTATCTTAATGCTCTTTTTTCTTTTGTGTTTATTTATGTGTAATTTATTCTTTACCTTTTGATGGATCTAGTTTTCATGGTGATTGATGCAACTTTTTCTGCTTGTCTCTCTTCAATCCCACTTTTAAGTCTCTCTTCAATCCGTGTTAACTTTTTTAAAGTTATCCATTTTTTCTTTTTGTCCAAAACTTCCTCTCACGTCGCTTTCCATACCTTTTGTAGCTTGTTTTTGTTAGCACTTATCATCAGGTTAACCTGCGACTTCGCTTTCCCCTTGCGCCACTTTTTGCGTTCTCTTCCAAAGGTTAAATGAACTCAGTACGAGTGGCTTCAATAACAACAACGTATTTATTTATCATTCGCCCTTGGACTTTATTTGCTTATTGAAGTATCTGTCCTTCTACATTCATCTCACATTTAATGTCGTTGAATTCACCAAGCACACAACACAGCTTCTGACCCCGTATCTCAGAGACCATAACACAGATGAAACTATATTAACTTTAGTAGAATATCCTTGACCTTATTTCGAGTGTAAGATCTTTCTTCTTTGCCCTCATCTCAAAAGGGGTGTCATATTACTTCTTAACACACAAGTTCACTACGTTACTGCACAAGGCACCATAGACGTTTGTCCAGTGGCCCGTTTGCATAGCATTCAATTATATTCAAACTGACAAATGATTAATAAGAATGTGTTCCTAATTCAAAAATCTGCAGCTTAATTGAAACACTGACCTCAAGGTAAATATATAAAAACAAATCTCTCTTCTGTTTCTGTTTCTACGAATCGACGCCACTGAACTCCGTGCATACCCACAGGTGCTCAGTTTCTCTCGGCAAATGGCGCATGGCCTGGATGCTGATGGTCCTGCTGGTAAAAACAGATGAATTACATCACAGCATGTTTTTCTTGTTTCCTAAATTGTACCCGGGATGAAAGAAATATAACCACTGTCACCATCATAGCATGTTGTAAAAGATGACTAGCGAGGGTTGTGAATGGGACTGGCAACCTCGTTATGTAAAAAAAATAAATTATAATCAGCAATTGAAGTTAGAAGTGAATAACTGGAAACAGGTGTCCGTTAGAAGTGATCAGCTACAGTGGTGGGCTATGCTTCACATTGAAGTCAGAAATGAATAACTGGAAACCGGTTTCCGTTAGAAAGGACCAGCTACTATGGTCTCCTAACAATCACATTGGACCTAAAAGGTGAAAGATTGCAAATAATAGGGGAACAGACTCCATTTAAAAGGGACATTCGCAGTGTTGATTGGAGCTAACAAAGTGAATGATTGAATGTTTTTTTCACTTGAGTAACAAGTTAGTAAAGTGGAAATTCAGCAAAATTAACCACTGGTTGGAAATAGAGTTTTTGAAGACTCCATTTTACTAAGCCGCGAGCTGTGAGAGGTGGAGTGACCAGTGCCCTTCCTTGCTGTTTTTGCTTTCCCTAACTCATGCGTCAGGTACCCATTTACAGCTGAATTACCGGAGAAGCGGTCTCCGATTAAAATCACCAAAATAGTCTCCGGACTCGATTCGAACCGAGACACGCTGTTACAACAGAAAATTGCGAATTACTCGCAATGAACTGAGCTAACTTGAGTAGTAAACAAAATGAACTCTCGACACAGCGAGAACGCAAGAGGTGTGAACCACTATCAGCAGATAGGAAATTAAAACATCCCTTTTCTTTCGAATGAATAAAATATAATCAATAATTTAAAAATTCATCAAGAAGGCTGTTTTGTTTCTTTGCTGGGAGGTTCTCTGTAGAAAGGGGGGGGGGGGGGGGGAGTGTTTGGATTAAGGAGTATACGTGTAGCTTATCCCAGGTAGTGATACGCGTAGTTTGCAGACTAGATTAAATTCCTTGCACTCCCGACTGAGAAAAACCAAGGTCCTTACCGCTTCTCGAACCCGCGTTCCGTGGATTAGGGACGGCTATACTAACAGATTGGACATCCGTTTATCTAATAGAATACACAGTTCAATTCAGTGCCGGTGACCACAATCGGAAGCTGACTTCAGACGTAGTTCTTGGGTCACGTGGGTTGCATTGGTCGTTGTAAGCCAGTGTCGTTGAAGGATTGTCTTTATGCCCTGTATATGCGACGGGTGTTCAAATGAAACCTGACCTAACTGCACGAAGTGAACATACGTACGATGCGCATAATTACGTCACTTTTGATGTAAACAGCACATACCAACCGTCACTTGCAACATTTTATTATTCTCCGACTCATAGTTACCTCAGCAGACCGTTGAAAACATGGCGGGTGTGATACGGAATCCGTCCAGAGTTCATCAGCGAGCGGTGATTCAGTTTCTAACAGCTGAAGGATGTAGACCAGTTGACATTCATCGTAGCATGCAGGCAGTGTATGGGGACAAAAGTGTGTTGAAGACAATAGTGAAGAACTTGACAACGATGTTTAAATAAAGATGCGAGTTAACGAAAAATCTTCCGAGACCAGGTCAGGCCCATATTGTTGAGTCAGAAGATGCCATCGCCAAAATTGATGCACCAATTCGTGTGGACCGTCGCCGGAGCTGACGTTCACTACACTTTTGTCCCCATACACTAACTGCATTATGCGATGAATTTCAACTGGTCGACATCCTTCAGCTGTTAGAAACTGAATCACCGCTCGCTGATCAACTCTAGATGTATTCCGTATCACACCCGCCATGTTTTCAACGGTCTGCTGAGGTAACTATGAGTCGTAGGATAATGAAACGTTGCAAGCTTGACGATTGGTATGTGATGTTTACACAAGAAGTGACGTCATCATGCGCAACGTACATATGTTCACTTGCCGAAGTTCGGTCCGATGTCATTTGAACACGCCTCGTATCTACCCTGAGGTCTTCCTCATGCTCCATAGCTATAAACTTGATGTGGTTGTCGATCAAGCTTCATTCTCATGAGATGACCGAACCAACGTATTCTCTGTCTGGACATTTCTTGAACACATGGCAAAGTTTCTACCATATTTCTAATGTTTTCATTTCTTATTCTATCTCTCCTGGTCACACCGATGACACCTCTTTGATATTTCATTTCCTAGGTTATTATTTTTCTCTCTTAGACCTTGTATAAATGCCAATTCGGACATTGGCATCACACAGTTGATATAAATACGCTGTTTATCAGTTGTCAAGCTGGCGTTCTGGTGTTTGAGAAGTGGCGGCAACTGATAAGCTACAGCGAAGGTTCCCTAACATCGTGCTTTTATTTTTAAATCAAGCCGTCCATCTTCTGAGAGAATACTTCCCAGATGTTTGAGCTCCTAGGCCTACTGAAATTCCATATTATTTTCACGTTTAGTTAGTGGACATTGCGGTCTGTCAATCCTCATAATAATTGCCTTTGATACAGTGATTTATCATATATATATATATATATATATATATATATATATATATATATATATATATATATATATATATATCTTTCACAGGTTGTGACAAGCGTGTTCATATGATTTTGTAATCTAATTCTCATATTCGTATATAAGACTTTGATAGTCGGCAAAAGGCAGGCTGTCGTATTTGTTTTGCGTTTTCAATTGGTTTACATTGTTGCAGTGTTATTTATCAGGTAGAAGCGGATATTACTTTGGTTATTATTCCGGTAGGACATGATATTACTATGGACACTCATCAGGTAGGGAAGGGCAGGGCCTCGGACACGGATCAGATAGAAAAAGAACAGGTACTTGGACACAACAGGTAGGGAAGTACAGGGTCTAGAACACATCAGATAAAAAGGAACAGGATCTCGAATACATCAGGTAGGAACGTAAAGGGTCTCGGTCACATCAGGTAAGAAAGTACAGGATCTCGAACACATGTATCAGAAAGAATCATGCGTATCAGACTATGTATCAGACAGAATCATGCGTATCAGACTATGTATCAGACAGAATCATGCGTATCAGACTAAACCAAAGTGGACAAACAGCAACATTCACCCAGAGTAACGCCCTTTGTAATGACCCATGCAAAAATGAAGAAAGAATGTTATATTTCGATGATCTACTCATTATTATTGGCAAAGTTAAAAATAAAGACAGTCTGTATGTGCTGTGGGAATTCAATGGGAGAGTGGGAGAACGAAGATCCCCATGTTAAACATAAATAGGACCGTTTAGCGACAAAACGTCAAAATGTAATAGCAACAGGGAGCAAGTTCTTAACCTATGTGCAGAACATGATCTAATTATCGGTAACACTTTCTATCAAATACTAACTTGGTATAGATGGAACAACTTAAACCAGGCATCCCAGATATACTTTATACTAATAAGAAAGAAAGAGAGAGAGGGAAAGTGACCGATTCCAAAGCGATCCTAAATGCTATTATCGACTCTGACCATATACATGTGATGCTTTGAATATACAATCCAACTTTGACAAACCATATGAAGACAAGCACACAAATAGAAAACATAGAGGGAGAGGTGGAAGCTTCGTACAACACTCTAACAAGTACAAGCAACATAGAAGGTGAGTTGCAATTTTTCAAAGCTACGATTCTAAACATAGTCAAAGAGGAATGCGTTATAAAAATGCTTGGCACACATACAAAGCACACAAGATGGTGGAATGGAGAAGTCAAAAACTCCATACAAGAAAAGAAGAAATTTTATCACAAATGGCAGAAATACAAATTCAAAGAAGGTTACAACGCCTAGAAGCAAGCCGCAGGAGAAAGCAACAACAACAAAAAAACAAAACAAAAACAGTACAAAATGCAAAATCTAATTCATGGACAAATTAGGGATAGCAAGTAGCAAACTTATGTACATCATTACCTATACATTTTTACAGAAGCATCAAGGCAATGAGAGTGAAAGAGTAACAGTTAAATCCATCGATAATTTTCAATAATAAGGCCAAAGTCAAGAGAAAATATTTAAGCGAGTTGCTAAACAAGGAACCAGCACAGCACCAGACGGAGGACAGCTTAGAAATATTGAAATCAGAAGTCGAAGCGGCCCTGCTAGACAGCAAGAAAAATAAGGCAGCAGGCATAGATGGTATCAGAACAGGCATAGATGGTCTCACAACAGGCATAGATGGTCTCACAACAGGCATAGATGGTATCAGAACAGGCATAGATGGTATCACAACAGGCATAGATGGTATCACAACAGGCATAGATGGTATCACAACAGGCATAGATGGTATCAGAACAGGCATAGATGGTCTCACAACAGGCATAGATGGTATCACAACAGGCATAGATGGTCTCACAACAGGCATAGATGGTATCACAACAGGCATAGATGGTATCACAACAGGCATAAATGGTCTCACAACAGGCATAGATGGTATCAGAACAGGCATAGATGGTCTCACAACAGGCATAGATGGTATCACAACAGAAATGCTACTAGCCTGCAGGACAATTGCAGTGGACTGGCTGACCAGAATATTTAATGTGGCCTGGACGTCGAGAAAGGTACCCAAAGACTGGCAGCGAGCAATCATCGTTGCTATTTGGAAAAATAAATCCGACAAGCGAGAGTGCGAAACGTATAGGGGAATCTCTCTTCTAAGCCATATAAACAAGATAAATGCAAAGATACTAGACAGAAGAGCAAGACCGATACTGGAACCCCAACTAGAAAATAATAAGTTCGGGTTCAGGAGAGGAAAGAGCTGTGCAGACACAATATTTACATTGAGACAAATATAAGAACAGTGTATAGAATACGGCGGAAACAACTTATATTCATAGATCAATAAATGGCGTTCGAGTCAACAGAAGTAAACTATGGGAGATTCTGGCAAACTATGGACTACAAGGTCCTCTGCTTAGTAATATCCAAGCCATATTTCAGGACAGCCAGAGTGCAGTAAGAACTACAGAAGGTATGTCGGAGTGGTTCCCCATTTCATCAGATGTCAGCCAGGGTTGTGTTCCTTCACCACTCCCCTTTCTCACTTATATGAATAAAATCACTCAAGAGGCAAATGCAGAACAGGAAAGTACCACCGAATTACTCTTTGCAGACGATCAATGTCTGATCCACTCCAATAAACGAAACCTACAAAGTCATATTAACTCACTCTACTTGAACTGTCAAAAGTACGAAATGAATATCAATACATATAATAACAGAGTAATGAATATAGGGATAAAGCACACCACACTTGATATTCATGTGAATGAAACAAAAATAAAGCAGGTACAAGAATTTCGGTATTTTGGAGCTGTTTTTACTGAGGATCGCAGACTCGACAAAGAGATAGAGACGAGAGTGCAGAGGGCAAACGCTGTAACATACCAGCAGTATCCACTACTTAGAGAGCTCAAGGTTTCCCTCCAAGCGAAAAAGGAGATGATAAATATCCCAACCCTGTGCTACCAGTGCCAGATATGGGCATTGAATAAAGTCCAGGAACAAAAGTTAGCCATCTGCGAAATGCAGTGCATACGAAAGGTCACTAACAACACCAGAAGAGACAGAATCACAAATATGAGTATTCGGGAGAAGGTTGGAACAATTCCCTGCCTACAATACATCGATCAACAGAGAAAGAAATGGATTGACCACATTGTGAGAATGCAACCAGAACATATTGTTCATGCGACCTTCTACAGAAGAACATCAGGACGAAAAGCTAGAGGTAGACCAAGGAAAAGGTGGATAGACAGCGTAAATGAGACCTGTCGGAAAATGGGGAAAATGGCTACTCGGGCCACGAGAGAGAAGAAAGACAAATACATACCAAGACACTGGGCTACAATCCAGTAGAAAGGGAGACGACAAAAGAAGAAGAAAGAAGATGGAGAAGAACGAAATAATTCAAAATATAAACCGAATATTCTAATGAAATAATACCTAACGTAACAATATAGAAAAGTAGAGCGTACTCCAACTGATCAATGATGTCAGAATATATGACTGTAACCGCCACACACCAATGATTTCGATTGTGGACCGTCTTCTTGAGATCCACTCTTTACCCATGGATCTCATTCTTCATTGTTCTTCACTGGTCGCTCTTTGATCCTCCCACTCTTCTCTTGTCATGTCCGTTTTGTCGAGTAGATGTCTGGTTAGAATGTTGGATATTTTAGAGTTGGTGTGTTCTACTCATCTATACTCAGAGCTTGACAAAAGCGCTCGTCTGCTCGTCTGTGATGAGTAAAAATGTTGTCTTGACGAGTAAAAATGTTATCTTGACGAGTAAACATGTTGTCTTGACGAGTAAAAATGTTGTCTTGACGAGTAAAAATGTTGTCTTGACGAGTAAAAATGTTGTCTTGACGAGTATAAATGTAGTCTTGACGAGTAAAAATGTTGTCTTGATGAATAAAAATGTTGTCTTGACGAGTAAAATGTTGTCTTGACGAGTAAAAATGTTGTCTTGACCAGTAAAAATGTTGTCTTGACGAGTAAAAATGTTGTCTTGACGAGTAAAAATGTTGTCTTGACCAGTAGAAATGTTGTCTTGACGAGAAGAAATGTTGTCTTGACGAGTAAAAATGTTGTCTTGACGAGTAAAAATGTTGTCTTGACGAGTAAAAATGTTGTCTTGACGAGTAGAAATGTTGTCTTGACGAGTAGAAATGTTGTCTTGACGAGTTACAATGTTGTCTTGACGAGTAGAAATGTTGTCTTGACGAGTAGAAATGTTGTCTTGACGAGTTACAATGTTGTCTTGACGAGTAAAAGAACCATCAGTATTTTATCGTTAACGACGTTTTTAGTTGTTACTACATTAGTAATGATATTGTGGTTTAAATAGAGTGTATATAAGGTATATTATGATGGCGAATCTGCTGCTCACCTGTGTAACATCTCCTTATCAATGTTGTGGTTGTTGTTGATTTCCTGGCCTAGGTAGACGCACGTATTGACATTATCGATCGGCACACTTTCCAATCGCAGTATCACCCGTAGGGCGGTAAGAGTTAGGTAAAAATTGTGTATTCTTTCTATTTATGTCCAGCCCACCCGCCTTGCCTACTTTATTGTCCTGAAATAGTACTCTATTCCTAACAAGTCATTATAATATAAACTTAAAGTTAAAAGCATTAATATTGCAATTTTTTTACAATAAACTATTTGCAAAAAATATTTAACAAACGTTGATGATCTAATTGTGTAATTTTAAGGGACCCCATGTTTAACCTAAGACCTTTGACCTCTACCCCCAGGCTGTCAACCCTGTTTGTATCTGACATGTAACATCCGGTAACCTGCAGATTAAAATTAAACACCCGGTAAAAATTAAATGGATCTAATCCACCTGGTTTAAACCAAAAAAAATCTTTCTTATCTCAATTTCGTTCGAAAATATTCATGACTTTCTAATGGCGACCAACTCTATCCATCAAGAGCGGGTCTTCCTTCAAACACATATCCGTTCAGTGGATGTGTAATTGCGTTAACTGAACCTCCTGTGTGTGGCTAAGCGGTAACCATATATCTGGAGAAATGAGTTTGTGTCCTTGAATTGCCTAGATTTTCATCTATTGGAGATTAGATACAAATCTAGACTGAACATTTTGTAGCAACGGTTGTATCAAGATGCCTTTTTTTTTTATCAATCGCGAACAATATCCGGACGACTAGAAACATAGTCATGATAGATACAAAATTATATCAGTAAGCAGGTTACAAACGGATATGGGGTCGCTTAAAAATGGGGTTGGTAGTTTCTGAAAGTGTTATTAGGTGGAATCACCTTTACAGTTATTGTAGATAGTACACGTTGTCGCATGCACGTACGCAGTACAATAACATATTGTAGTCCGTACTTACAGAGGGATCTACCAGGGTCTTTGTGCATGACAAGTGCAAGAATAACACCACTGCCTCACAGAGAGCATGTCGCAAGAGACGACTAAATGTGTGAAATGGCATAACACTGACCATGGTTAGGGGGTTTGTTTAGAGCAGCATAGATGGCGTCTAACCAGCTGCGGGACCACTTTGCTCTAGTGTTTGAGTCTAAACGTATCTGCACATCAGTTAAAGACCTTCCGTAAGCCCTTGTCCTAACGCAGGAGAGTATTAAGCCGCTCGAGCGTAGCCCACTAAGCAGAAACCCCTTCTCCTGGCTGCATCCAGCTCATACCAGACCTGGGACCTTCACATGGGCATTTGCTCTTGTAAAAATACAGGTCGACTAAGAACTTACAGAATGTACAATAAAAGAACAACATGATGTTCTGTGCTTTTTTTTGTCAGGGGGTGTGGGGCTGGAGTGGGGGAGGGGGATGGGGTGATCGAGGGAAGGTAAGAAGGCTTTCTGCAAAGGAAATCCATAAAGAAATTTCTCTGTTTACGATGAGAAGTGTTTGTCGCGTAAAGCGGTACATAGAAGGCTAGATACATTTCCTCAAGGATGCAAATAAAATTACTGATGAAGCCAGACCAGGTCGTGCTGATAACATTTTAACAAGCTTTTCGTGCGGCGAGCGATGTAGATGATTCGAAACTGGCAGGCTAATATCGATATATAGTGTAGCAGCAGGGTGTTAGCATGGTTTAGCCAACAGCATAATGTACGATTCCAATTTGGCGGGATACGTTTCCCGAATGACGAAGTGGTTGAACGTGAATTGGTTGAACGTGAAGTGGTTGAACGTGAAGGGGTTGAACGGGAAGGGGTTGAACGTGAATGGGTTGAACGTGAAGTGGTTGAACGCGAAGTGGTTGAACATGAAGTGGTTGAACGTGAAAGGGTTTAACGTGAAGTGCAGATATTGATGAGACAGCAGTCTGAAGACTTCTATGTTGCCAGGTTTTGGTGCACTGATACAGCGATGGCATAAGTGTTTCATTGTTGGTGGAAATTATAATGAAAACTTAATGTCAATGTAATTGCAACAATAAATGGTTGTCAAGTTCATATCTCACTTAGTTGGTATTTTTTAAAGCCAATTGTAACTGATTTATTGACTTGTCTTAGAAGAATAAACAGGTAAATCTGCTTACGACTGGTTCGTTGTGTCTCGCGCTGAACTTAGTATTATTAATGACTGTCGACCTGATTTGACCCTTACATTTGTATATACAGGTTATTACAATTGTCCAGTCGCGATCTTATCCATTTCTTTCTTTTCCCTCTGGCGTCTTCTTAAAAAAGGACGGTGTGATTATGTGTCGTAGTTTACAGCTTAACTGCGATATCTGCACCTTTTGACAGCCTCATTCAGTTTCAGCATGGCAAATCTGGGACGGTGTTATTCTTCCCTCTTCGGCCCCTATTCACTTAACCAGACCACACGAACGTTGCCTGTTGAATAGGGTCTAAGCCTATTCTATGCCAGCTCATTCACTGTTGCCTATGGGACGTCTTATCTTAATCAATTGATGTACAAAATAGACACAGCGAACGCTTAGACCATTATGTTGTTAATGTGGACATCCTATCCCCGTGCGAATTCCGGGGTCTCTTCTTTTGGGATGGTAGAATATAACCAATGCAATCCAAATGCATGTCGTAAAAGCAACGATATAAGATGTGCATTTGACTAGCAACAACATCATGCAAAACAAATGACTGCTGAAATCATAATTGTAAAAGCACATCATGTCCTGCCACATACTTCCTAGGACAAGTCTAGAATAGTTTTCCAATAGTTCATAGGTAGCGAAGTTGAGAAGAAGAGGAGACACACTTTTTTTTAGTCTCTAGTTGGCTGAATCTCATAATCTCATAACAGTTGATCCGTTGAATCTAGAGATCCGGTGTTGAATTCCTGATTGCTTTCTAGGCATTTAATTTTCTAAAGTCTGATCTATCTACTTTCTGTTGTCTGGTCTATCTACTTTCTGTTGTCTGGTCTATCTACTTTCTGTTGTCTGGTCTATCTACTTTCTGTTGTCTGGTCTATCTACTTTCTGTTGTCTGGTCTATCTACTTTCTGTTGTCTGGTCTATCTACTTTCTGTTGTCTGGTCTATCTACTTTCTGTTGTCCAGTCTACTTTCTATTGTCTGGTCTATCTACTTTCTATTGTCTGGTCTATCTACGTTTTGTTGTCTGGTCTACTTTCTGTTGTCTGGTCTATCTACTTTCTGTTGTCCAGTCTACTTTCTATTGTCTGGTCTACTTTCTGTTGTCTGATCTACTTTCTGTTGTCTGATCTACTTTCTGTTGTCTGGTCTATCTACTTTCTGTTGATTGGTCTACTTTCTGTTGTCTGGTCTACTTTCTGCGTGCTGGTCTACTTTCTGCTGTCTGATCTATTTTCTGTTATCTATCTATTTTCTGTTTTCTATATACATTCAGTTGTCTATCTACTTTCAGTTGTCTGGTGCGTATACTTTCTATTGTCTGATGTATATATTCTGTGATGTATGATGTATCTATTATCTGTTATCCAGTCAATCTTTTTTTTCCTTGTTTCTTGTGTATCTATTTTATGTTTCTTGAAGTATCGATTTTTATTTGTCTGGAGTATCGATTTCCCGGGTACTTAAACTACGGTTGTCTTTGCGAGCTTTGTCGCTACTTTATTTTAACCGTGATTCAGTAGCCTGGGTTTTCAATTTTCTTCATTGGTTAACACACATGGCTAATGATGGGTCAGTGACCGGAAGTCTCTCATCTTCTCATAGTTCTGCCACTTCCTCTAAGTGTGTGATCATGCCCATTTGATTCTTCTAGAGAATCTTTAGCAAAATAACAGTCAAAGAAAATTACTGTCGCACGATTACTTTATTTCAATGGTCTGAATCCTTCACAACATGAGACTGAAAATAATACTCTTGCTGGATACTATTTTGGGCCGTCTTCTTACACTCTGCCTGCGGACTCCAACTACCTGGACCTCCTTTTTCAGATTTCTTCATCTAAAGTTCTTTAAGACTCCAGAATATTCTCTTTCCTCGTGGGTTCCAATTCAGCGCATGTCTGGTTAAGTAGTTAGTTTTCCTTGTGAGAACGTTTGCTTTTTATAGTTCATAACATGTTAGTTATGTTTGTTTTATTTTGTCGAGGCACGCCCTTTCAACCACAGACCACGTCCTTTTGGTTATATTTTTTTGATATTTATCATTTTGACAGTGCCAGCCGGTCTAAGATTGGTTGCCCAAGAATTATGTGAAATCGTAGTGTACTTGTCAGAACGTTACTAATTAAAAATGAAATAAAGGTAAAGATTGCTGTTGGGTATGTACGTATGAAGATAGATTTTCATGGATTAATGGATTAAACTACAGCCTTAGTGGGTGGGGCTGTCAGTTCCCACCCTTGCTGTTTATACCATCCCCAATTTATACGTCAGGTATCCATTTACAACTGGGTCGACTGGAGGAGCGGTCGTACCAGGAACGAACCCGTCCGGTTTTGTTTCTGTCTGTCTTTGATTTCGAACCCTGGCACAGTGTAATTCCAGTCTTTGCAAGCCAGTGCACTGTCGACTAAGCTACACGAACCACAAAATGAAATTCCAATACAATAAACATAAACAATTTTAATGTTAAATAAAAACCAAGACAGTATAGAAGAGGGACACAACCTGACACCCGAGTGTTACCGGGGCCCGGTAGGGGAGCAAAGAGTATTAACACTGTAACCCACCAAGCATGTTATAAGACACGATTAAAACGGGGTGTGTATGGGGACTGGCTACACCCTCCTGTTAGTTAGTTAGTTAGTTAGTTTTCTTTCCACTTGTGCCGTTTAGCGTCGTGGGGTGCTTAAGTCGTCTATCCTGCATCAAGTGCGTTTCGTCGATCAATGTGAGCCCTTGTCGTTGCACAATCACTCTAATGTCATCTATCCACCTACCTCGCGGTCGCCCCCTTGCCCTGAAGCCAGATCTACCAGCATTGTAAGCCATCAGTGGAAGATGATAAGGGTGCATTCTCACGAGATGACCAAACCAACTTATTTTCTGCCTGGAAATGAATTCGGCACAAGACGTAGTGCCGACCATACTTCTAATGTCGTCATTCCGCATTCTGTCTCTCCTGGTAACACCGATGACTTTCATCAAACACTTCATTTCACAAGTCGAAATTCTGCTCTCGCACGCCCTTGACAGGGGCCATGTTTGGCACTGGTAGCACAGAATCAGCATAAATATAGTGTTTATCAGCTGTTGATTTGTTGCCAAACTAAAGCTCGGGTGTTTAAGCTGATAAGTCACCGCAGATGCTTTATGGCACCTTGTCTCGATACCCTGTCGATCCTACCGCCTGCCGAAGAAATACTGCCCAAATACTTGAACTCGTGGACCTGTTGAAGAGCAATATTATTTAGACTTATCGTGAGTGGCCCAGGAGTTCTACTGATCATCATAGTTTCTGTTTTGTTCTCGCTAATTCGCATTTTGAATTTAGCACAGGTAGTCGCGAGCGCGTTCATGTATACACTTTAAACCTCAAAAACGTCAGCACATTTGGACAGGTGTGATGGCGTGGCATGTATTTCTTGAAGACTTATGCTCCACAGGGAGTTTACAAGATGTCGATTCATTGATCGATTGAGTGATTCATTGATCGATTGATTGACATAATCGTATATGCGCAGCAATCAGTTGTGTGGAAGAACATACTCCATCCCTCGGACCACTCGACCTAGCTACACACACGACCTCTTACACAATTCTAACACGCGCCATTAGGGTTGAGACCATTCCATTACACTTTGGTTGAGGTTGACCACTTAGGTCGCAAAAACTATCATACGTACAAGCAGACTCACACGCATCCTAGCACTGGTTAATACCTCCTCATATCGCATTAAAAGACTACGTTCAGGGGTCGGAGGGGTATACTTTCGTCAGTAGAGTACAGATGGGCAAATCTTTAACAACAAACAAAAAAAACAACAACAACAACAAAAATTACATCTCCGATTTCTCTCTTCACCTGTCATTTACGCTTTGTTCGTATGATCTTTGACAGATCTGTGTTCGTTTTTGTCCCTCTGACTGGGAGATTGGATTTGGGAGGGAGGCATCTGTTGATGAGGATCTGCTGCCTAGATGTGATACATCCTTGGGCACTTTGGCATTAGCCGGTACACTGGAGACAGTTCGCTACCTTGTTCTCTTCCTTAACCGTAACTCAGGTACCATTTATAGCTGGGTCGAAACGGCTTGCCGGTAGCGGGAGTTGAACCCCAAACCTCTGCCGTCAAAAGAGATTGCTCAATCACTACACTAATCAACCACTCGAAGTTAATGTAAATTCCTCAATTTGGCTTGGCTTGGCTCCGTTCGTTCTCAATCTCCCGCTACCAAACCATTTAAGGGTTTAAGTAGCAGAATGTAGTCCAGAGAACGGCATGCGTTGTGTCGTAGTTTACAGCTTGACTGCGATATTTGCACCTTTCGGTCCAACACATCCGACTTCAGCAAGCATTTTTTGAGTACCGGGTTAGCATTCCCTCTTCGATTCCTTCTCCTTAGCTAGTCTGCCTTGCTGCAGCCTGTTATCCATGATCATCACGTGGAGGTGTCTTGATTTGACACATGACTGTGAAAGAGGGTACAGATCGACAGTACCAGGTGAACATCATTAACAAAGGCCATTTTTGGATTTCTACGTGAAACCGTATAGAGAAAAGGTGATCGAAACCGGTCTTCTGAACAGGTGGACGCGGATTCAAACCATGTTTCAATGTTTTCTTATGAGCCCCCCTTTTACATCTTGGGTGTCTAGATGTTAATAATACAAAAACCGATGATTAGTCAGTTGTGTCTTCTTTGTTTCGCCAATTCATGTAGACCACTGTCGCGTAAACATTACATAACCTTAATCATTTGTGTCCGGATTGCGACTAACAGCCTGCTATTTTTTTTTTTTTCAACTGCCAATGCTTATTTTACATGCATAGCGTATACACGGGACTTCTGATCTTGTCGTCTGTCTCCGATAGGATAGGCGCCAGATGATACCTCCGCTGTGACGAGGTAACGTTTGAAACTTAAGGGAATCGAACATCCACCGTTTCAAGTTTTCGTTTCTCGAAAGGTGGGCTCTTTGCTTTTTAACTATAGCAATTCATGGTTCAAAACCTCAGTACAGTATGCGTTTATTATCTATCGGAAATTAAATAGAAATCTTCCATGTACACTATTGGAAAGGATAGGGTCACGGACACCGATCAGGTAGGAAAGTTCAGGACTACATGCACGGATTAGGCAGGAAAGTTCAGGACTACATACACTGATTAGGCAGGAAAGTTCAGAACTACATACACCGATCAGGTAGGAAAGTTCAGTACTACATACACTGATTAGGCAGGAAAGTTAAGGACTACATACACTGATTAATCAGGAAAGTTCAGAACTACATACACCGATCAGGTAGAAAAGTTCAGGACTATACATACACTGATTAGGCAGGAAAGTTCAGAACTACATACACTGATTAGGCAGGACAGTTTAGAACTACATACACCGATCAGGTAGGAAAGTTCAGGACTACATACACGGATTAGGTAGGAAAGGGCAGGGCCACGGACACTGGTTAGGTAGGAAAGTTCAGGACTACATACACTGATTAGGTAGGAAAGTTCAGAACTACATTCACTGATTAGGTAGGATAGTTCCGGACTACATACACAGATTAGGTAGGAAAGTTCAGGACTACATACACTGATTAGGTAGGAAAGTTCAGGACTACATACACTGATTAGGTAGGAAAGGTCAGGATTTGAACATTGAGCATGCATAAAAGGTCAGGGTTTGGACATTGATCAGGTAGGAAAGAACCGGGTCACGGACATCGATCAGGTAGGAAAAAAAAGGGCCACAGACACCGATCAGGTAGGAAAAGACAGGACCACGGACACCGATCAGGTAGGAAGGAACAGAGCCTGGACATAGCTCAGTAAGGAAAGGTCAGGGCTTGGACATTGATCAGCTAGGAAAGGTCAGGGCTTGGACATTGATCAGGTAGGAAAGGTCATGGCTTGGACATTGATCAGTAAGGAAAGGTCAGATCTTGTACATTGATCAGGTAGGAAAGGTCAGGGCTTGTACATTGATCAGGTAGGAAAGGTCAGGGCTTGGACATTGATCAGGTAGGAAAGGTTAGGGCTTGGAAATTGATCAGGTAGGAAAAGTCAGGGCTTGGACATTGATCAGGTAGCAAAGAACAGGGCCACGGACAACGATCAGGTAGGAAAAGACAGGGTCACGGACATTGATCAGGAAGGAAAGGACATGTCCTAGACGTTGATCAGTTAGGACAGGACTGAGCTACGGACATTGATGAGTTAGGAAAGGACAGGACCTAGACATTGATAAGGTAGCAAGGTCAGGGCCTGGACAATGATCAGGTAGGAAAGGAAAAGGCCGCGGACACCAATCAAGTAGGAAATGACTGGGAGGGCCTGGAAATTAAATACAACCCTATTATGTACATCGCATGGCCATTGTTTAGACAAATTGTTTTTATTCGTCGCCCTATAAATTATTCTGATGGTCCTCAGCAGTGGAAATAAACAATCTAATGGAAGCAATTTAATTATATAAACAACTTGGACACTACGTCGGAACAGAAACATCTACACAGCCACTGTTACGACCAAAAAAGCCTTCATCGTGGACAACCAACAAAAACAAATGAAAACACCTAACAACAAGTAACGACAACGATATTCCTGATCGAAGATTTACTTATCTGAACGCAGCTCATCCTAATATTCTTAAATTTTTTGATTAACAAAGTGATTTCCGGTATCCCAGAGTGGCTCTGTCATTCCTCTAATTCCCTAGGCTCTCTGTAGTCGCCGTATTAATGTGTACACGCCTCTTACCAATGTTGACCATACTTCCTAGTCAACTTCGAATACTTTTATCTTTACAGACAAACATGTCTGCTCGTGGGGGAGTTATCACAGAGCCATATTTACACAGTGTTATCCCCTCTTCAAATGCAAATAGCAAAAAAAGGGGAGACGTGGTTACTGATCAAGATTCTACGGACCGTTGTCGGCCCGAAAAGATTCACGTAAGACTGAATATATATATATATATATATATATATATATATATATATATATATATATATATATATATGCCATTGATAATCTTTGTGTTAGATAAGATATAAAGATTAACACTGCAAAGCCTGAGCCAATGAAAATCAGCAGAATAGAAAAGACACTAAATATGCAGGTGAAATGCAGAAAACTTACAGGTCAGATAAGTCAAATACTCGGGTAGCGTGCCCACACACGATGAAAGGATGGACACAGGTGGAAACAAGAATCAAGAAAGAAAATAGTTTCTTCTCAGCTCTCCCCATTATTAAGACACAAACACATCCTAGTGGAGACAAGGAGACAGTTTATTAATATTAACTCTCTGCTACCAGTGTCAGACATCGATTCTCACCAAGACACAAGAAAGAAAAATCATCGTGTGCAAAGTGAGGTGTTTCAGAAAAGCGGTCGGGGTCACAAGGCTGGACAGAGAATTGGACCAAGGAATTATAAAGAAGGCGGGTGTAACATCACGTATGGATTACATGAAAAAAGGAAAATAAAGTGGTTCTGTTACCTGATAGGAATGCAAACAAATCTACCAGCTGTGCGAATCTACAAGCCCAGGCAAGATGGCTACAGAATAAGGGGAAGACCAAGAAAAAGATCGATAGATCGTGTAATCGAGACACTGAAGAAACAGGGAACAACAACAGCATTGATGACACATACATACATACATACATACATACATACATACATACATACATACACACATACATACACACACATACATACACACACACACACACACACACACGCACGCGCACGCACGCACGCACGGATGCATGCATGATTGGCATCATGTCAGTCTCGAGAGACAATGGACATCACGCTGGAGAGGGGACAGTCAGTTGTTGCCATAGCTTTCGCCACAAACGTTTGTAGTCTGCATCTTGACGCATCTTATCTTCCCCTTCCTGCAGACCAACACACAAAGCCTGCCTCCAGTCTGGTCTGTCCTTGACCCATCTTGTCTTCCGATGCCTCCAGTCTGGTCTGTCCTTGACGCATCTTGTCTTCCCCTTCCTGCAGACCAACACACAAAGCCTGCCTCCAGTCTGGTCTGTCCTTGACCCATCTTGTCTTCCTTTGCCTGCAGACCAACACACAAAGCCTGCCTCCAGCCGGGTCTGTCCTTGACCCATCTTGTCTTCCCCTTCCTCCAGTCTGGTCTGTCCTTGACGCATCTTGTCTTCCCCATCCTGCAGACCAACACACAAAGCCTGCCTCCAGTCTGGTCTGTCCTTGACCCATCTTGTCTTCCTTTGCCTGCAGACCAACACACAAAGCCTGCCTCCAGCCGGGTCTGTCCTTGACCCATCTTGTCTTCCCCTGCCTCCAGTCTGGTCTGTCCTTGACGCATCTTGTCTTCCCCTTCCTGCAGACCAACACACAAAGCCTGCCTCCAGTCTGGTCTGTCCTTGACCCATCTTGTCTTCCCCTGCCTCCAGTCTGGTCTGTCCTTGACGCATCTTGTCTTCCCCTTCCTGCAGACCAACACACAAAGCCTGCCTCCAGTCTGGTCTGTCCTTGACCCATCTTGTCTTCCCCTGCCTCCAGTCTGGTCTGTCCTTGACGCATCTTGTCTTCCCCTTCCTGCAGACCAACACACAAAGCCTGCCTCCAGTCTGGTCTGTCCTTGGCAAGTTCCTCCCAGTTGCAGTTGTTCATATCCAACACTTTCAGGTCCCGCTTGCAAACATCTTTGTGGCAGAGGGATGTTCTACCATTTTTATGCTTGCCCGGGGGCAGCTCTCCGTATAGGATATATTTTGGTATTCGCCTATCCTCCATTCTGCACACGTGACCAAGCCACCGCAAGCGGCGCTGGCGGATGTTCGCAACTAAACTGGCAATCTTTGCACTGTCGAACACTTCGTTGTTTGTCACTCTGTCACATCATGAAATTCCAATTAAGCATCTCAGGCAGCGCCTATGAAAGCAGTTAGCCTTTATTCATGTGAGGCATACAGTGTCCATGTTTGGTTGCCATAGAGCAGGGTACAAATCACACATAATCTGTACACAGCAACCTTTATGGAGATGGTCACAATGTTGTTATTCCACAGGCTCTGTAAGAGTCTGGCAAGTGCTAATAAGGCCCTTCCTAATCGTTTCTGCAGCTCTGCGTCCAGTGAAAGGTTGTCGGTGATGATAGATCCGAGGTAGCTCAAGTGATTTATTACCTCCAGATTGTATCGTTTAAGGCAATGTCTGGAGGATCTGCACCCTTGCCATCACTTTCGTCTTTTGTACACTGATGGTGAGTCCAAACAGAACACAGAATTTTGCCAACCATTTAATCTGTAATTCAGCTTTGGTGTGTGCGACCAGGAAAGCATCGTC
This sequence comes from Ariolimax columbianus, assembly GCA_036924085.1. Lineage (NCBI taxonomy): Eukaryota > Metazoa > Mollusca > Gastropoda > Stylommatophora > Arionidae > Ariolimax > Ariolimax columbianus. Next base: position 105,698,866 of record JAVGWX010000003.1, read on the forward strand.
TGCGAAGAGCATATACCGTATGACAGTCTCCCTTCTCTTACTTTTTGCTCTCAGTCTGGTTAGATTGAATAGTCTCCCATCTGACCTAGTATGCAGAAAGACTCACTCTGTAGCAGTTCCAAAGGCGTGTCTAAGCACGATGGCAAAGACAATGGCGAATAGAGTCGGAGCCAGGACACAACCTTGTTTAACTCCACTGTTAATGTCGAACGCCTCAGATTTCTGACCGTCATACAGCACTGTACCTTTCATTCCCACATGAAAAGACCTAATCATGATCAGTAGTTTAGGTAGGCAGCCAACATTAGACAAAACTTTAGAAAGACCCTCTCTGTTTACTTGGTCGAATGCCTTGGTGAGGTCGATGAAGGCAAAAGATAGTGGTCTGTGTTGTTCTCTGCACTTCTCTTGCAGTTGTCTCAGTGAAAAGACCATATCAAAGGTGGACCTTTCTGCGCGAAAACCACACTGAGACTCTGGATACACCCTGTCAGCCATCTTTCGTTGCTCAGGATGTTGCGAGCATACATTCTGTCTACGGTGTTGAGGGGCGATATTCCCCTGTAATTATTGCAGTCTCCTCTGTCTCTCTTATTCTTGTAAAGAGTAATTATGTTGACGTCTCTCAAGTCCTGTGATACCGCCCTCTCATCCCAAGACTTGCAGATATGTTCGTACAGGTATTAAAGAAGTACGCCCCCCCCCCTTTCCCCCCCCCCCCCCCCCGCCTCCTCGCATTTGATGATTTCTGCCATTTCTACCAGTTGCCTTTCCTACTGGCATGCCCACGATAGCCTTTTCCAACTCTTGTATGCTCTGTTTATCGTCAAGTTCCTGCAATACCTGCATAATCTCATTTTCGTTGAGAGCACCACTAGATTATTACAGGTGTAGAAGACTGAATAGTGTTCTGCCCATTTCTTCATTTGCATATCCCTGTCAAGAATAATCTTACCTGTCGCAGATTTCAGAGGCTCGGTATACTTTTACGTTGGTCCAAATGCTTTCTTTATACCATCATACATTGCCCTGATGTTACCAGTATCTGCTATCGACTGTATGGACTTACAGAGTTGAAGCCAGTAGTCATTTGCACATTTCCTTGCCAGTCTCTGTACTGTACTCTTTGCGGATTTGTAAGCCTCCTAGGTCGTGCTGCTCAGAGAAATCTTAAGCTCCAGGTGAGTAAATTGGCGCTTTCTAATGACTGGTGCACGGATGATAGACCCACCTTCAAGCCAGTCATGTCTGCGTGTTGTCTTTCCAAACACTGACAAGGCTGTGGTGTGTATTGGTCCTCCGACGTGTTACCACCTTTCTGTAGCGCTTCCAATAGTGCGCTGTTTTGCCATTAATTCAGTTAGTGTGTGATATCTTCCACCCTTTCAGAAATATCAGTTCCTTATGTGTCTATCCGGCATTTACTCACATATCTTGTGCGGGGGATCTTCTTGGGCTGGAGTCTCCTTTTGCAGCAGACTAGTGAGTGGTCAGTTTCACAGTCTGCCCTGTGAAACGTGCGCGTTTGCAAAACATGTTTCAGTTCAGACCGTTTAGGTATGACCAGGTCCAGCTGATGCCAATGTCTAGAGCGAGGATGTATCCAGGATACTTTGTGTTGGGACTTTGTTTGGAAGAAGGTGTTAGTGATGCACAAGTCGTAGTAGGTACATAGCTCCAATAACCGCTGTTCATTTTCATTCATCTTTCCGACACCAAACTTTCCCCATGCACATAGGCCAGGAGTCGTGATCGAGGCCCACCCATCCACATAGGCCAGGATTCATGATCGAGGCCCACCCATCCATATAGACCAGGAGTCATGATCGGCGCCCACCCACCCACATAGACCAGGAGTCATGATCGGCGCCCACCCACCCATCCACATAGGTCAGGAGTCATGATCGACGCCCACCCATCCATATAGACCAGGAGTCATGATCGGCGCCCACCCACCCACATAGACCAGGAGTCATAATCGGCGCCCACCCACCCATCCAAATAGGTCAGGAGTCATGATCGACGCCCACCCATCCACATAAACCAGGAGACGTGATCGACGCCCACCCATCCACATAGGCCAGGAGTCGTGATTGAGGCCCACCCATCCACATAGACCAGGAGTCATGATCAGCGCCCACCCACCCATCCACATAGGCCAGGAGTCGTGATCGAGGCCCACCCATCCACATAGACGAGGAGTCATGATCGGCGCCCACCCACCCACATAGACCAGGAGTCATGATCGGCGCCCACCCACCCATCCACATAGGTCAGGAGTCATGATCGACGCCCACCCATCCACATAAACCAGGAGACGTGATCGACGCCCACCCATCCACATAGGCCAGGAGTCGTGATTGAGGCCCACCCATCCACATAGACCAGGAGTCATGATCGGCGCCCACCCACCCATCCACATAGGCCAGGAGTCATGATCGACGCCCACCCATCCACATAGACCAGGAGTCATGATCGAGGCCCACCCATCCACATAGACCAGGAGACGTGATCGACGCCCACCCATCCACATAGACCAGGAGACGTGATCGACGCCCACCCATGCATTGAAGTTCCAAAGTAGAATCAGGTGTTTCTCACTAGATATCCTTGTGATGAGGAAGATCAGCTGCTGATAGAACTCATCCTTGGAGTCACTAGTGGCACCAAGTGTAGAAGCATACAGGCTGATCAGAGTAACTATGGCATTGGATGTTCGAAGCGAAGAGATAAAAACCGCTCTGTGCTCTTTTGGCATATCTCTGTCGATCCTAGAAGAGAGTTTTTAACGGCAAAGCCGACGTCAAATTCTCTGACGTCCTCCACTCATGTCCCTTGCCAGAGAAACGTGTTGTCCTTTTCCATGAGAGGCCCAAACGACCAAACGCGTTTCTTGGAGGGGTCGACTCGAAGCCTTTTGAGTTCCTGGTTGATAATTGATGTCTTGCTAACATCGCTTAAGACTTGGATGTCCTCCGTCATACCTGTGGTCATGGTGCGTACGTTCCAGCAGCCAAGCCTCATTGTAGGCTTCTTTGCTATGGGTTGAGTTCTGACGTGAACGCTCTCTAATGCCTGTCTGGGCATATTGATGTGATACATACATACATACATTATACATACATACATACATACATACGTACATACATACATACATACATACATTATACATACATATATACATATATACATACATACATACATACATACATACATACATACATTATACATACATGCATACATACATACATACATACATACATACATACATACATACATACATACATACATACATACATACATACATACATACATACATACATACATACATACATACATACATACATACATACATATATACATACATACATATATATATATATATATATCATCATCGTCATGTAGCATGTCCTTTGTAGAACGTCGCTCCCATCACAGTCTGTCTGAAAGAAACTCGTTCTCTTGTCAAAGCTCCAGCCTTCGCCACAGTCTTACCTAGGCATTCCTTGATATCTTGGTACCATCGTCTTCTTGGTCTACTCCTTCCTATTTTGCCTGTCACCATCCCTTCCATCACCGTTCTCACGAGACCGTTGTGTCTCTTGATGTGACCAAAGCATTTTCATTTTCTAGCCAAAAGGGAATTGATAAACCAGTTCTCCTCTATGCTCAACTCTTGCCGAATGTCTACATTTGTTTTTTTCTCTGTATATATATATATATATATATATATATATATATATTAAGATAATTTTATAAGGCGTGGCCTAGGGGGGAAACTCGCTTGGTTGTCACAATTCCAACGTACCGGGTTCGATTCTCACTATGTCCAGTTTGGCAGACACTGGTTTTTTTCTCGGGCGATTAATCCCCCACGAACAGAAAGTAATGGCCACCTACCGTACTGCACACTTGCAAAGAATCTTGCTACTTACTTGATATATATATACATAAGATGAATGATGAAGCAAATATTGATTTTTCTTGTTGGCGTTGTTCTAGTCTAAAAAAATATGCTCTTTTGCGGCAGTTTGAATAACTTGACTGTTGCTGTTTCCATTTTCAAAGATATAAATGTCACTGCAAGGGCGAGTACAATACTGATATCATTTCTCTATGTGGCATTTCAAGACGTCGATATTTTCACTAACTACGTCACAGTCAGTAACAACCTCAAACTGAAATGTTCTAATTCATTCCGAAATGTTTGTGAACGTCAGCGAATGTGTATTTTGAAACTACCGGTAGAAAGTATAGGTCACATTTTTAAGTTTAGGGAAAGTTGTTATTGAGCAACGTTTAAATATAAGTATGGCAATACATCGGCTCTTTAACAATGTAAGAAAATGTGTGAGCCAATACGTCGGCTCTATGGAGTGAATTACTTCTGGATTTCTTTTGACTTTGAAAGCCGAGTTCAAAATCGACCAGAGGACTTCGTTCTGCAATAAAGGCGACACCTTTAAAACCTGGAAATTTGAATTGAATCAGTTTTAACGTACATGCTGTCTTTTTTTAGATTTATATTCGAGCTGCAAATCCGCGATTTCACTGTTTTTCAGTTTTATTACCAGCATATCAATTTTCTGACATATAACGCTTCTTAGATTCTTCAAGGTACTTTATATGTTCATGACGGGAATAAGCTGAAAGGTCAGCTGTTTCATATGGTTACTCGAGTAATGGACACTAGGCGTTCTGCGTGTTTCGGCCAGCCATTTTGCTGTGCAATGTTTATGAAACAGCATTCTCATCTACTGGAACGAGTTATCCATAACGGTTTTTGAAATGGTTTTATCATGTGATGATTTGCTCGAGCTATCAGGCAACGAGATATAGACAGATATTCTCATGGACGCTTAGCACTAGAGCTTGTTGCTGTTAAAATCATGTCAATAGCCATAGTCGTGGCTGCTTTGTGCGAAAACTGTTCCCATGATTCAGGAGTCATCATCGTGTAGCATGTCATTTGTAGAACGTCGCTCCCATCACATACTGTCTGAAAGAAACTCTTCCCCTTGCCAAAACTCCAGCATACGCCACAGTAATACCCAGGCATTCCTGGATACCTTGGTGCATCGTCTTCTTGGCCCACCACTGTCTCTTTTGCCTGGCACTATATCTTCCATCACTGTTCTCTAAAGACCGCTGCATCTCCTGATGTGAACAAAGTATTTACATTTTCTGGACATAATAGAGTTGATAAACCAGTTCTCGTCTATGCTCAACTCTTGCAGAATGTCTACATTTGTCTTTTTCCTCGTACAGGGTATTCTGAGGATCTTTATGTAACATTTCGACACGAAGAATTTCATTCTTTATTTAAAAGTTTCAGTAATCGTCCATGATTCGTAGCCATAAGCTACCACAGGAAAAACACAGACTCTCAAGTCTTTTACTTTTGTCCTTTTATTGGTGCTCTGCCATAATTTCTTCAGGCTATTCAGTCTTTGCATTTCCATGGCTATTCTTCTCCTGATTTCTGTATATATATAAATATATATATATATATATATATATATAGAGAGAGACAGAGAGAGAGGGACAGAGAGAGGGAGAGACAGAGATAAGAAAAGCTGTATATGTTTCATTACACTGACTGTAAACGATATAGAAAGAACTACTAAGTGTATGATGTAGCAGAAACCGGAAACCGTTCACATCTGACACCATTGTTGTTGTCCCTTTCACAGGAGCCCCTAAAACGGAATACTTCCATGTCCGCTCTGATCGCTACATGTGCTTCCAACCGTCACTTTCTTTGGCTTCATGTCATCGGTTTGGGGTTTTAATCTGAGCTCAGAACTTCATTCCCACGTTTAAAGTGACAGAGAAACGCGGGAACGATGTGAAAGACTTTATTAAATCATAAACGTCGCTCGTTCTCTGTGACTGCAGCTGTGTACATGCTAAACCCTAAAATACCGCACAACCCATAGAATCTTTTCCGAACACAAGATTGCACCCGACAACAATATATAATCAGCTTCATCTCTGATTCTTGGTTGACGTTAAACGGCGGGAATCCTTGAATTGTCTTGCTATGTGACTCTTTAGAATGCCAGCGAATCACGTTTGCTCGTATTATTAATCCTATGAGATTTGACTAGGTCGCTTCCGTGTGTCTGTCTTATGTATATTAATTTAGATAAATGTTTGAATGTATTTAATTAAGTGAATCCTAATGATGAAATAGCCAAAAAGAAAGGAGATCACTGTTTTATCAAGTTTAAACACATGCAGAATACAACGTAAAGATAAAGCATGAAAAAACAAACAGTTCCTGATTATTGGTTCACTTTGTTTTTAAAAAAGAACTACTGATATCTGCTGTTCTTTTATAAACAAAAGTTTTATTTCAATGTCCACTTGTTTATTTATAAACAGAAGCTTATTTAAAAGTGCACTTTTCTACTTAGAGGCTTATTTAAATTTGCACTTTTATACTTAGAGGCTTATTTAAAAGTGCACTTTTCTACTTAAAAACAGATGCTGTATTTAAATGTGCATTTTTCTACTTATAAACAGAAGCTTATTTAAATCTGCACTTTTCTACTTATAAACAGTAGCTTTTTTAAATGTGCACATTTCTACTTATAAACAGAAACTTATTTAAATGTGCACATTTCTACTTATAAACAGAAGCTGTATTTAAATTCACATGTGTCCATTAATAAACAGCAGATGACATTTAAATAACAACATCTTCACTTATGAACAGAAATTGGTATTCAAAGATACACTTGTTCATTTATAAACATAGGTTTTCATTTAGTGTTCACATATCAATTTATAAGCGGAAGTTGTAATTAAATGGTCATTTATCTACTAACAACTGATCTACTGGTCTTTAAATATCCGTTTGTCTGCTTATCAACATGAGTGGTGTTTGTTTATAATCGGGAGGTGTTTAAATAACCATTTTTCTGCTTATAAACATAATTTAGTTTATAAATGTCCACTTGTCTTAACAAGAGTTGCCACAATTATCAGTAGATTTATAGTGGCATGTCATTTCCTAGTCCAGATACATTCAACATTGTGTTTGTTGTTGTAGATTTGCTCTCTTATTTGCAAGATTTTGTATTTTTGTAGGTCTGCTTTGCCAAACATGAAAAAGATCTGGCATTTTTGGGGTCTACTGTGTCACTCTTAAGAAATATTTAACATGTTTAGTCTAGTTTATCGCTCTAAAGAAAGATCTAACACTGTTAGTATACTTTATCACTCTCAAGAAAGATCTAACAATTTTTAGTCTGCTTTGTCCCTCTTAAGAAAGATCTAACATTTTTAATCTACTTTGTCACTCGTCAGAATAATGTAGAATTTGTATGTCCACTCATACGAAATAGTTAGCATTTTGTCATTTGTTAGCATACTCGTAATAAATATTTGATATTTCCTTGTCTATGATGAAAATGAGTTTGAACATTTGGTTAACTGATATCAAACACATCTTATGTTTGATTGAATGCCAGCATTACAGATTACAGACAGATGTTACAGAAACTATCCCCATAAGAGCTTACAAAGTGCTTTTTAAGTCAGGGAGCCACAAATCCCGGCGTCAGGTCGAAATGGCGCCAACAAATTCTGCCGTGGCGTCTATAAATTTTACTGTAGCACATAACCTTCAAGGATCAGTGTCCTATTTACTCTCACAGTTTCTCCTATCTCGTATATCCAGCACTTTGTCTGGCGCCTCGATGTTTTTTCCATGTTTCATAGATCCTAAACAGATTTGTCATCCCGTGTTGTAAGATGACATATATATAGTAGTGTTCCTATGCTCCATATGGAGCAGATTGGAGAAAGAGAGCCGTAGATTGAGCAGTGAATGAGCTGACAGCAGACAGTGACGTATTTGGGTACGTTTGTCTTTACCTGGCTCTGGCTGTGTTTTAATTTACTCTACTGATCCACTCGGCTCGGGCTGTGTTCTACTTTACTCGACTGCTCCACTCTGCCCGACTGTTTTCTACTTTACTCGACTGCTCTAGCTGTGTTCTACTTTACTCGATTGATCCACTCTGCCCGACTGTGTTCTACTTTACTCGATTGTTCCACTCTGCTCAGGCTGTACTGCTCGGCACTACTAGGCTTTGCTCATTTCTACTCGGATCTGCTCGACAATACTCGACACTACTAGACTCTACTGGGCACTGCTGGACTACTCGACTCTAATCGCAATCGGTCGACTGTGCCGCTCTATTCAACTGTGCTCGGCTCTGCTCGTTTTTTTTCTCTTTTCGGCTCGATCCTGCTCTACTCTACACGGCTCTGCTAAACTCTGCTCGACTAGGATCGGGTCTACTCCACTCGGCTCTACTCAATTCTGTTCTTCTCCACTCGGCTCTACTCGGCTGGGCTCTACTCGGCTGGGCTCTACTCGGCTCTACTCTACTCGGCTCTACTCTACTCGGCTGTACTCGACTTGTCTCTACTCGACTCGGCTCTACTCGGCTCGATCTACTTGTTTCTGCTAGACGTTGATTTTACATTTTTTCCAGTGCACAAACGACCAATCCTAATTTCGCACGCAACTAAACAATGTCAAAATTAATAAAGAAAATGTACACGAGCCGTTAAAAGAACTCAAGGTTTAGTCAACATAAAATTATAAATTATGGAACACCCAAAAGACATTAGCGTCGATAATCAAACTATGAATCGGGATCAAGATGCTGAGCAGCACATGAGCTGCAGTGGTTAACGACCCATAGCTGACTGCTAGCGTCAGGGCCAGCGAACCATAGCTGCAAAGACCCGTCTACACCTCCATGCGGTGATCCTGGATAACAGGCTGCAGCAGGGCAGACTGGCTAAGGAGAAGGGATCGAAGAGGGAATGCTAGCCCGGTACTCCAAAAATGCTTTCTGAAGTCGGATGTGTTGGACCGAAAGGTGCAAATATCGCAGCCAAGCTGTAAACTACGACACAACGCATTCCGTTCTCTGGACTACATTCTGCTACTTAAGTCCTTTCAGGGTTTGGTAGTGGGAGATTGAGAACGAACGCAGAAGAAGAAGAAGAAACTATGAATCCAGGCAATTGCGTACATAATACATTATGCATACTGAACTAAAATCATATAACTTGCTCTAATAACCCAGTCCTGTAGAACGATCAGATTATCAAATTATCAACGTATACCATGCTCATCCCAGAGTATGTAGGCCGATATGCAGACTACCATAACTGGCCGGCGCTTGAATTGGGTCGGGCATGCCCCAAGAAGAGAAACGCGCACCCTATCAGAATCATCATGTAACTACAGAAGAAAGGTGACAGAGACTGATCAAAGACAAGTTAGCGAAAATCAAAGACGCTGAAATTGAGATCATGGACCAGAGAAGGGGCATTGCAAGATGTATGGCCACGACAGGTTGAGCTGAAGGCCGTTCATGTCTTTGCTGTTGTTGAAAGAATGCCCACAATGGGAAGTTTTACTCTTTTGTGCGTCCTAAAAAGGACGTTTAGTTTCGGTTTGCTGTAGCTTTCCTGACATTTCTGAGCGTCCTCCAGACGGCTGCTATATGATAGGCTTCACCTGCGTGTCGCTTATTACCACGGAGATCACCTCGATCGATAGCCAGGCTGCCATGAGAACAGCCCGTTTTCAGGAAGCTACGGGAACATCGAGATGAGCGTCTTGACCAGTACATTTTCCCTGATCCTGACTAACATGTCTGGTCAGTATGTTTTGGCTGACCAGACGTAAGTCGTCCTTCACTTGATACTGTCCTAATAGACATTACCAGGGATGAGGGCCACTGATCGCTTTGCCAGTGCTTGACCAAAAATATCTGAAGAAAATACTAACCAGGACATTCCACACGATCATAAAGAAAACAATCATATAAACAAGAGAAGAGTGAAGATAAACATACTAATCCCACATGTTAGTCAAGGTCTGGTTAAATATATTTGCCAAGACCCCCATCTCATGTCCATTGAGTTCTCTCTGGAAACATACATGTTTCATGGTCTGGCTACTAACAAGGACGGAATCGACATGACACCAGTAGTAGTGAGTGACATACAGTTGAAGCCGAGCATAACACAACAACCTGTAAGACTCCCACCCATCTTCATCAACACGCGCGAGATGTGATGAAAGCCACTGCAATCTGTCACCTAACGCCATTTTCAGGGCGCACAAAAGAGTCAAGTTACTCATCCTTGGCATTAAACCCCAAAAGCGAAGATGGAAATCCACAATTTGGCTTTCAAAGGAATTACTCTACCAGAGAATCAATATTTGTACACTGATACTAGCAGATCAAGCAACGTTAAATATCTAGGAGTGGTAATAGACAGCATGGGAGGAATCAAAGAGGAGTTAACTGCACGAAGGGCAGCAGCAGGTAGACTGTTCCCTGCAATAAACAGAGGTTTCCTCAGTAGAAGAGAAATAAGCAGGAAAACAAAGATGGATATATATTGCTCGACCTATGGGCCTGTCCTGACATATGGATGTGAGTCATGGGCAAAAAACTACAGCCCAAGAAAGGCAATTACAAACATCCGAAAGGAGGTACCTAAGAAAGGCGGTTCAGGTGACGAAAAGGGACAAGATCCGTAATCAGACAATACTAGCAGTCTTGAAGTTCAATCCCTGCAGACACGAGTGGAGCAGTCCCAACTACAGTGGTTTGGCCATGTCTGTAGAATGGAAGAAGATCGGATACCAAAGCGCTCATGTGAGATCAAAAGTCAAGGACGCAGACCCCGAGGACGTCCCAAAGTACGTTGGGAAGACAACATACGACAGTCTCAAAGTGATGGAGGGATGGATTGGAAAGAGGCCAGGAAAAAGACGGCGGATAGAGCACTGTGGCGTTCTCTTTGGCAAACCTCTACACCTCACGGTAGAAGAGGAGCGACTAAGTAAGTAAGTAAGTACTAGCAGATCAAATTTATACAAGCACCCTCCCCCCTCCTCCCTTTTTTGCCCGTAACATTCGTGTCATGGTTAAATGGTCACTAGGGGTTTCTATCAGCCTATTGGCGGTTGCATACCATCCTCTAAGGCATCACAGAATGTCATGTCGTCTGATTATTTTTATGATTAAGCGTCGCGGGACGGTGCAATCTACTTTTGTCCACCATTTGTGTGATGGTTGTTATTTTTCATCTATCTATAATGTTTAGCGTATCACTATCAACCCATCTTGTTCTTGATATCTTTGCTCTGAATCTAAGCCGTTTGACATCACAGTCTGTTGCTGTGCGTATGCTTGGGAACATATATAACATGTTATAAAAACATTCAATTCTCTTTCTATCAATATTTTCAATGGATGACATAGGTCTCACGTTCTGTAGAATTTTTATATTTTGTTTCATTAAAGATTTGCCTTTCTAGTTTCTATTGCTAAATGCCCGACCGTAGCTCTTTATGCGATATAAGGCGTTTGGCAAGTGTATGGATGCCTGTGTATATGTTTGTTATGTGATCCACTAGGGTAATTTTGCAGTACCGTAGTCCCGCAACCTTTTCTGAACGTAGAGAAGTGGTCATACAGAGAGAAATCCCCGACATGACCAGTCAAACTGGATACGAATTGATTTCTAACTGGCTATGTTGGTATTACAAACCAAGCTTGGACTCGATGCACACCCCAACACCACGAACTATCCTCCTCTCCTTTCTCTGTAGGATTTCTACTGTTCTCACGCCGTCTTTTGTAGTGACCCTGACCACTATTCGAGAACCTCATTTAACACAGCAAGATATCTGGCCTTTTTGCCTTAGTCTGACACTGATAATAGAGAGTTGATATGGATATACAATTGATCACCTGTTCTTTTTTTCTACACTGTAATATTTGTTTGTTTGGATTCACCACTGCTCTTATCTGAATTCTTTACGTTAAATGAGTTTATATGGCTGCAGGCTTGTATAGTCTCTTCTTACATTCAGAGATGTTACTAAGACAGAAACTATTGCAAACTTCTGAAGCGCGGAGTGACGAGTGGCTATGTGTTAAGAGATGTAGAGTGACGAGTGCCTATGTGTTATGTGGAGAGGCGTAGAGTGGCTATATGTTAAAGGGCGAGGCGTAGAGTGTCGAGTGCCTATGTGTTAAGTGGAGAGGCATAAAGTGTCATGTACCTATGTGTTAAGAGATGTAGAGTGACGAGTGCCTATGTGTTAAGTGGAGAGGCGTAGAGTGTCGAGTGTCTATATGTTAAATGGCGAGACGCAGAGTGTCGAGTGCCTATGTATTAAGTGGAGAGGCATAGAGTGTCGAGTGTCTATATGTTAACTGGCGAGGAGTAGAGTGTCGAGTGCTTATGTGTTAAGTGGAGAGGCACATAGCTTAGAATGTCAATGTATTAAGTGGTAGAGCACGAAGTGTAGAGTGTCCATGTGTTAAGTAGTTTGAGCACGGAGTTCAGAGTGTTCATGGGTTAAGTGGAGGGAGGGCTGCAGAGTGTAGAGTGCCCACGTGTTAAGTGGAGGGCTGCAGAGTGTAGAGTGCCCACGTGTTAAGTTGAGGGCTGCAGAGTGTAGAGTGCCCACGTGTTAAGTGGAGGGCTGCAGAGTGTAGAGTGCCCACGTGTTAAGTGGAGGGCTGCAGAGTGTAGAGTGCCCACGTGTTAAGTGGAGGGCTGCAGATTGTAGAGTGCCCACGTGTTAAGTGGAGGGCTGCAGAGTGTAGAGTGCCCACGTGTTAAGTGGAGGGCTGCAGAGTGTAGAGTGCCCACGTGTTAAGTGGAGGTCTGCAGATTGTAGAGTGCCCACGTGTTAAGTGGAGGGCTGCACAGTGTAGAGTGCCTACGTGTTAAGTAGAGGGCTGCAGAGTGTAGAGTGCCCACGTGTTAAGTGGAGGGCTGCAGAGTGCAGAGTGCCCACGTGGTAAGTGGAGGGCTGCAGAGTGCAGAGTGCCCACGTGTTAAGTGGAGGGCTGCAGAGTGTAGAGTATCCCTGTGTTAAGTGGAGGGCTGTAGAGTGTAGAGTATCCCTGTGTTAAGTGGGGGGCTGTAGAGTGTAAAGTATCTCTGTGTTAAGTATTAGGACAGAAATAAATACTTAAAAAAACTGTTCAGAGTCAGAAGTACAATTCCAGACAATAAAAACATTTTGATTATACGGATTAATGGATGCAATCGTTTCAAATATAAGTAAAACAAATGGGAATAACAGAAGTAAGAGAAATAAGTAGGCATATACATTACAGGAAAAGAAAATAACATTACAACCTAATATAATATATGATCTATCTTACCGCTACATGCTATATCAATGTTCAGATAGTGGAAAGGGAGACACATAAATACAGCAGGGTAACGTGTATTGACAAAACGAACAACACTGGGAACATAACGATACAACTCAGTGATGACAAGATGGTAAAGATAGAAACACGACAACAATGATGCTTAAGCAGAAGAAAGAAGAAGAGATTTCATTTGTGTTGAGCAGTAAGGACACAGGAAAGTCAAATGGAAGAAATCATTAAAAAGGTCAGAATTTTTGTAAACAAAACTCTGTATCTGAGATACGTTCTTATCTTATCGATGTCTCTATTAGTACTTGCACCGACTTGCCTCTGATAATGTCCTGTCTGGATAATCTCTACTGTTCTAAGACAAGAACTATCACCTTGTATTAAATGGGGCGTTTGTTTGCATCACCCTAGGAGATTAATTTGACATCAATTGAACATAATGGCTGGTTGTCTAGGACTTTGACTAAATAATGCATTCGTATCTGGAATACTTAATAGTTTCTTATCCATCTTCTTCTTCGTCTTCTTCGTCTTCTTCTTCTTCTTCTACTTCTTCTTCTTCTTCTTTTCTTTGTTCTTCATGTTCTTCTTCTTTTAATCTTACTGCTACTACTACTGGTACTACTACTGCTACTACTACTGCCACTAATACTACTGCTACTGGTACTACTAGTACTTCCATTACCACTACTACTATTACTACTACCTTTACTACTACTATTACTACTACTGCTACTAGTACTACTACCACTATTATTAATACTACTACAACTACTACTATTACTATTACTACTAGTACTAATACTACTACTACCACTACTACTACTATTACTACCACTACTACTACTGTTACTACTATTAGTACTATCACTACTACTACTACTACCACCACTACTACTACTACCACCACTAATACTAGTACCACCACTACTACTACTATCACCACTACTACTACTACCACCACCACCACCACTACTACTACCACCACTACTACTACTACTACCGCCACAACTACTACCATCTCTGCAACTACTACCACCACTACTACTATCCCCACTACTACTACTACTACCACCACTATTACTACTACCACCACTTCTACTACAACCACCACTTCTACTACTACCACTACTTCTACTGCCTCTACCGCTACTACTACTACTACTACCACCACTACTACTACTCCTACTCCGCATACTTGCAGATGTCAACTTGAACGTAATGAGTTCAAGGAGTAGTGAACATCAAGAGGTTACTGGTATTTTCAAAGAGTTTGTCCAGAAATGTATTTGGGATGACTATTTGTATCTTCATTTTCCCTCAAATGTTTGGAACTTTTCCCTGCGAACTTCACTACAATGCAATTAAAAATGGTTTGTTTCGAATAAAAAAAAAAGAAAAAACACAAATATAGTAGGGAAATATAAATTTTGAAAAACAAAATAGAGTGGACAGATTGATTCAATTTTATGAGGAAAATCATTTTATTATGTACAACACTTTTTGTGCAACACTTTCCCATATAAAAGTTTATGAGATCGAACAAGGAATAAAAATCGACCTCATATTGATGGAAGAATGGAATCGGATATGGTTCATAGAATCGATTTCAACGCACACAGGCGCACCCGTAAGCTTTGTTGAAAGGGTCTAAGACAGCACCAACTAATCAAACTATACATGATAACACGCTTAGTGACAAAGATCGCTAGGGGACACGCTGGATGGTTCAAAGGCTGTTTCATAACACGTTTAGTGACCAAAAGATCGCATGGGGACACGCTGGATGGTCCAAAGGCAGTTTCATGACACGCTTAGTTACCAAAATACAGCATGAGGACACGTTCGGTAGTCCAGAGACTTAAAAGGACACGCTCAATGATCTAAAGACTATATGGACACCGCGTGAAATTCCCAAGGGCCGTTTGAGGAGTACCCCACGATGGCCTCTGTAGAAAATTCAAACGTATGTATATCATTAAATTATTTTCCGAATGCATCAAGATTATGCAGGGGTAATACGATTGATCGATCGAATCCCGTGATTCTCGCTTGGGGTCCGGTAAGGTTCAAGGATCACATTCCGGTCGAGTCCTAATCTTTTTTTTCCTCCTAATTTGTTTGTTTAAAATCTGATCAATACATTCCATTATATTATGGCGTCAATAAATAAATAGTTGAGATCGGGAAACAGCTGCCTTTTGTTTATTTTCCGCCCGTAAGCGCGACCGAATTGACATAGCTGTAGAACGAGCTCATTTTTTTAAATCAATAAAGCTATGTCCTTTTTTTTAAACAAAACGTGTTTACAACACTATATACATCTTTTGCGAAACTTTATTTTTCAGCAGCAACGTGGTCTAGGGTGATAGAGGTCCGTGGTTCAAATCCTAGACGAGTCTTTGATTTGTTCTTCGTCTAATATTCTGTTTAGAAACTGATTCAAACTTGTATCAATAGTACAGCTCCACTGGCTGGCAGATGTTCTGCCAACGTTTGCTAGCGTAGGCCCATATTTTCTTGACCAATCGTCGGGCTAACGTGGTCAGCCTCACGCCCGCCGCCTTTACTTTCTAAACTTGTTCTGGAACCCAATTTTTTTTAGGAAGGTTAACCCCGGAAGCCATTTGCGATTCAATAAATATACCGCATCTAATTTGGAATTGAATCGAGATAGTTCTGTTGAGAAGCAAGAACACTTACCGGTATGGTACCTTCCCACCTAAATCTCAGCCATGCAAAAAGGACCCATATTAAAACGTGTTAATGGTGCCGTACGAAAAGAGAAAAAGAAGAGAGAGAGAGAGAGAGAGAGAGAGAGAGAGAGAGAATGAGAGAGAGAGAGAGAGACCAAAATACGCACGAAGAAAGCAGATTTAGACATACATATAACAATTGAGCAGAACTTGGAGAGGACAGGACAAGATGACTTGGCGCGTAAATGTTTAAAAACTGTGCTCCACCTGCAGCTGCAAGATTATGATTGATTAATTTATGTTTAGATTGATCTATGTCACGTAGGCGAACCATTTGGTTTAATTGTCTTTTGATGAGGTCTAGCACAGGTGTTGTACCTGCTTGTCTCCTAATATCTTCGAGGATATTTCGGGGACATTTGCCCAAACATTTGACGCCAAAACCGAGATAGTATCCCTCCGAAAACTTTGATTTACAGATACAATAGATACAAAGCCAAGAGATAGCAGAAATAAAATAAGCAGTGAATCTTCCCATGTACAAGAAACCGCTTCATAAAATGATGCTAAAAGGCACTAACAAGACAAACAAGCAAAAATAAATAAAGAAATTGACCATTTAGTTCCTCTTTACTAATGCTAACTGGCACTACACGATCGTTAGCTGAACATACACTTTAAGTTTGAGATAAATAGATGGAAAGAAAGCATGAACTGATGAATACTTATGTCCGAAGCTGCTGTAACTTGATTTTAATCATTCTGCAATTCTCAGAATTGTGTGTGCCACCAGATGTTGTCATTTCCGCCCCGCCCAGCTGCGCACATCCGCTACTCCGCTGATAGAAGAGCTATAGTCATGACCTTGGTTTTCTTCTGTAATATTCTAACTATGGCTGGAGCTAACGACAAAGTTCAGGTAAGCTGTTTTGAAGTATTTTTTATTTATATTAAAAAAAAATTTTTTCACTCCTGTTCTTGTTTTGATCCTTCTTCTTCTTCTTCTTCTTCTTCTTGTTCTTCTTCTTCTTCTTCTTCTTCTTGTTCTTCTTCTTCTTCTTCTTCTTCTTCATCTTCTTCTTCTTCTTCTTCTTGTTCTTGTTCTTCTTCTTCTTCTTCGTCTTCTTCTTCTTCTTCTTCTTCTTCTTCTTCTTCGTACGCAGTCAGACAGTAACCATTATTTTTTCGAAAAAAGCGGCGGTCATCCTGAGGCTGTCGCCACTGCCATAGAGCTTGTCTTGCAGTTCCACTGGTGATGGCCACATCTCCTCTCTCTGATCCTCGTATGTCGGGCAGTTCTGCAGCAGATGTTTAGCGGCCATTTTACCGGTACCGCACGGGCATTCGTCGGTACCACCTATCTTCAATTTGTTGAATAGGTGGTACCTCAGTCTATTGTGGCCAGTACGAAGTCTGAAGACAACGACCTGCTCTCTTCGGTTCAACTGGTAATAGGCATCGTTTTTGGGTTTTGATCCAATATTGATTTCCTTATTCTCGTGTTATATATTACGTGTTTATTTCTGTATATTTTTTTGTCATTATGGATCAAGTCAGCCAGGAAGGGAACAATACACTCCCCATCCCCCCTTAGTTAATATCATTATGGATCAAGTCAGCGAGGAAGAGAACTATACACCCTAGATAACATCATTATGGATCAAATCACGTTAGCTGTCTCATGCGTCATCCTGTACAAAAATACGTTATCAGAAAAAACGAAGAAGAAGAGGAAGAGGAAGAAAAAGAGGAAGAAGAAGGGGAAGAAGAAGTAGAGGATGCCCTTAAATAGATATTGTATAATCGATAATCTTATAATTTATGCTGCTAAATACCAATCTATACTCTGATTTTTTGTTCCGGAAGTATGACATGGGACTAAGATTATCAGGAGCGAAGAGTAATCAGGATCAGGTGAAAGAGGTTGGTCAGGACCCCACCTTATATTCTCATTCGGAAACAGGCTGCGTCACAGCAGTCTGACCAACGATGTAGTGATCGAAAATGTAATCTCCATGGTGGTGAACTTAGTGAAACGCTTCGCATTGCACTACAGCAAGTAGGACCACGGTTCACATTCTCACGTACTTCTTGGGGTGAACGATGAGCCACTGTAATCAACTACAAAAGAAATGTTGTCAAGAGTTGACTCAACTCAGCACGAGTAGCTTCGTACAACAACAACAACAACAACAACATAACTCTTCCCGTCTAAGAACTTTGGTGGTATTAACAGAAGTGATTAATGCAGGTCGTTTGGTCCTGCAGACTCCAAGCAGTGTGTTTACAAGGTGAGAAGTTCACACTTGATAGAAAAATGGTCTACCCCGGGAAACTCGTCTGACAGTGTAAACATCAAAAATGAGATCACAAGAAGACGAAAGAACAACACCTGGCACGGTATCCTTCACACAAATATTTTCACGAACGATAATCACTAGTTCAATTATTTAACTCGGAGATATGATATGCAGCACAGATTGTTACATTCACGGCACAGGCTTTCGCCAACATTTCGTCGCATTTAGACGACGTACAACGTCCCCTAACCTATCTCAATTTCTCTTGCAACTAATATGACATGACGATCAACACAGAAAAGTCCGAGACTATGATGATATCGAGTGAACACATGCAGAGAATTTTCCGCAGCAAGGACATAAGTATCAAGCAAGTAAGGGAGTTCAAATACCTAGGCAGTATGTTCACTGATGATGGCAGAGTGGGCAGAAAGATTGCACCTCGAATTGTCCCTTATCAAATTGTACCGATTTTAAAACACCCTAAAGTGTTTCCATCAACTAATAGGTGGCTGATAAATGCACCGATTATTTCTACATTATGTTACCAATGTCAATCGTATTCCTTACTAGAAATACGTAAGAACTATGAGATGCTCTGTGTGAGAAGCGCCGGATAAACAATACAAAGAGTACAACAACCTCCAATACAGCTGGAGATTAGGTATTGAAAGTGAAGATGGATAAGACACACCCTCAGAAAGAATCATGAGAATCAAACAAGACATAGATTGATTGAAGCCCCAGGGGAAGTGAAGATTGGGGAGGCTAAGGAACACCTGGTAAAGAATGGTGAAAGAGAAGGTCAAGAAAGCTTGATTTTATTCGTGAAAGGGGCTCCAGACGATTGCAAAAAATGGAATAAGCAGAGAGAAACTGGTATTCAAAGTGTCAATACCCGGATGTGGATCCTGGTGGTAGCAGTACCCGGATGCAATTCCTGGGGGTAGCAGTAACTGCATCATCATAGAACGGTCTGTTAACTACGAGACGCCAGCCTTGAGTGTTAGATTTGTTTGAACATCAGACGATCGACATCTCCGCCAGACTTTGGTGCTACTAGTCGTCCTTCAACGTACTCGAATCGACGTTCGAATGGCTATCGGGTTCAACATTGTTTCTCTCCCTGCAGGGCATGACAGGAAACTGGGAAGCATTGTGCCTGGATCAGACAACCTTACTTTTATTTAAAATACTACTGAATTTGCGCTGCAAAAATATGGATCCAGGATTTCATGAAGGTTGGTTTGGGTAAAACCAAGCCCAGTGTTGGACCTATACTCAGATATCTAAAGTGACAAGACAATGGTGATGATCATCTGTTGCAGCCAAAAATACTAAAGAGAACCAGATGGATCATTTAAATTACAATGATATCTAAATAACATAATTCTCGCCGTTTTTACGTCGGTCACAGCACCACGTGGTCCTCAGCCTCAACTCGTAAATCTGAACAATAAAGACAATGAATTGGAGAACCTGTTACAAGCCCTCACATTAGTCCGAGTAAATATCTCCCATTCTCATGCCTGTTGTAATGTAAGTCGAAATGAGGAAGGATAGCACCTGAAGACAGAGCAGCATATAGCTACTGGCAGAGTGGGTCGCTTTACATCCAAATTTGCATAGTGGAATTCTATTTCAACAGTTGGCAATTCGATTCTCATTTGCGAGTAGAGGTTATTCATTTGAATTTAGTTCTTAACTAATCATGAACACTTGAAGGCTTTTGTTAACAACACTATTTATTCAAGGAACAGTCTTTGAAAAAATTAATTCGAACTTTCACCAAAAAATGTTGGTATCAAATGACTTTGAAATTGACTTACAAATATTTTCAAAATATGTCAAAGCGTTTTTATTCATTTCCCAAATATCGAAGGGTTGTTCTACTTTTTCTACTTCCATCAACATGTGCCATTATAAGAATTGTGGTGGTGTATTCTCTTTCGTGAGCCAGATGTGTTGTTAGACGCCGTGGTGAGCTGTAGTTCCTGTACGCGTGACAGGTGTGTTGTTAAACACCATGGTGAGCTGTAGTCCCTGTACGTGTGACAGATGTGTTGTTAGACGCCGTGGTGAGCTGTAGTTCATGTACGCGTGACAGGTGTGTTGTTAGACGCCGTGGTGAGCTGTAGTTCCTGTACGCGTGACATGTGTGTTGTTAGACGCCGTGGTGAGCTGTAGTTCCTGTACGCGTGACAGGTGTGCTGTTAGACGCCGTGGTGAGCTGTAGTTCATGTACGCGTGACAGGTGTGCTGTTAGACGCCGTGGTGAGCTGTAGTTCATGTACGCGTGACAGGTGGGCTGTTAGACGCCGTTGAGAAGTGCAGTTTTCTTTCGTGTCATAGATGTGTCGCAATGCTGTTGTCGTTTCGTATTTCTTCGTTATCTCACTTACATCGTCTATCCATCTTTAACTTGATCTCCCTCTCGCTATGCAACCCATCTTTTCTGGTGAGTTAGATCCGCACAGCTGTTAGATTTAGTTGCATTCTTGTCAAGTGTCCAAACCACTTTATTTTATGCCTTTCCATGTAACCCATGCACGATGTTACACCCACCTTTTTTTTTTTAATCCCTTCGTTCCGTTCTCTGTTCAACCTTGTGACTCCGACGGCTTTTCCCAAACACCTCATTTCACATACCATGATTTTTCTTTCTTGTGTTTTGGTGAGAGTCTATGTCTGACACTGGTAGCAGAGTGTTGGTTTAAAAATATTATTTATCAACCACCACTTTAGCTCCACTGAAAAATTGTTAGCTATCTGATAACTGATGTTTACTTCTGAGGTACATCTCGCATGTGAATATATAGGAATACTCCTGCTTACAACGTTATGAACTTGTTTGAGTAGCGCAGAGGCTCTCAATCTTGGCCGTTATCGTAGACCGCTTTGAAATATATTTTGTTAGCAGGAACCCTCAGATTTCATTTTTCCATATAACAAAATGTTCAAGAACTAACTATCTGTGTGCTGACAATTGTAAACAATGTCTGCAGTTGAAAATGTTAATGGCAGTGTGTTGTTAATAAATTTTAAAAAACATAATAACATGAAAATTTAATCTCTTCCCACTGCAAATCTATTTTCATTATATATCCATATTTATAAAATCTAGAAAAGTACCATCAGTTACTAAGCACAAGTAACATTTTAATAAAAGTGTATAGTGTTCACAGCGTGAGACGGAGCCGATGACTACTAATGTTCACTTTATATTAAATTATATTTATCGAATATATATCCTTCTGAATCAGTGTTACTGGTACTGTGCAATCTTCTTCTTCTTCTTCTTCTTCTTCTTCTTCTTCTTCTTCTTCTTCTTCTTCTTCTTCTTCGTACGCTGTCAGACGTCAACTTGAATTTGTTCGAAGAAAGCAGCTGTCATCCTGAGGCTGTCGACACTGCCATAGAGCTTGTCTAGTGTTGCCACTGGTGATGACCACATGTGCTTTCTCTGGTCCTCGTATGTTGGGCAATTTTGCAGCAGATGTTCAGCGGTCATTTTCCCTTTGCCACACGGGCATTCGTCAGTTCCACCTATCTTCAATTTATTGAATAGATGGTACCTCAGTCTGTTGTGGCATGTGCGGAGTCTGAAGACCACGACCTGCTCTCTTCTGTTCAGCTGGTAGTAGGCATCATTTTTTGTGAAGCCGTACTGGGCAATCTGTGTTCTCTTATATTATGTTTGTGTTTACTTTGAGGCTTAGTCGATGGTCATGCTCCAGTGTAAAAATATGTTGTAAACTCAACTGAACTGTTAACTTTCTTTAATGAGAAGGTTGACACTGCATTTCACTTACAAGTCTTGTTAAATCGGGGTTAATAGTTGAAATTTGTTCTGAATGCTGACTGTAGGTTGTTTTTTTAAAAACCGGCATCTATAATTACATGACATTTAACATGAACGGCAGCAGTTGATGCAATGACGACACAATGTACTATAAGTTGATGGTGTTCACTGTCCATATCTTTGCACAGCTGCTCAAAAGGTCTTGAATTAAGTGATTTGCTTTTATTATTATTATTATTAAATTGACATTTGTGACTGAATCATTCAAGTCTGTTTTAGTTGTTCTGGTATCTTCTTAACAACTTATGCTTCCCTGCTGTGTATGCAGTAATGGTCCGGTCACCGACGGCATGATTTCCTGAATTCATTCTACAAGTTCAGTAAGCTTTTTAAACATTGCACTTGTGCTATTTCTGTGCTAATTCCAACGCATTTTAAACCACTTATGTCTCAATATGTGAAAAACGTGTGTGAGCTATCAACTACTTCTTCAGCCGTGTTGTGCACCAAATAGAACATGAACAGTAAGTCTGAGAAAATATTTTTCTGTTGTTTATTTATAACGTAGAACAAAAATAGTTCTTACAGACGTTAATCTGTCCTTTAGTTCAATCGCACAGAAAAATAGGGGGCCATGCGAACTCTTTTTAATAACTGTTCCTTAATATTGGCCGACAAAGCGTCGGTTTTCATCTAAGTTGTGTCATTTGACAAAGTTACTAAGGAAAGGTCCTTGACAGTTTTCTCGATGATCAAAGCAGAGACCATGACTTTAGGAGCTGGTAATATAGAGACCATGATTTTTGGAGCTGGTAATATAGAGACCATGATTTTTGGAGCTGGTAATATAGAGACCATGATTTTTGGAGCTGGTAATATAGAGACCATGATTTTTGGAGCTGGTAATATAGAGACCATGATTTTTGGAGCTGGTAATATAGAGACCATGATTTTTGGAGCTGGTAATATAAGTTCAAATATTGTGTGTAGTTTTCCGATTCTTGCTATTAGCTGAACAACTTCAAACAAGGTCCTCGTTGCATTTGTATTGCTACAACAAGTTGCAATCTTTTATTTCACTATTTTCTTAATTTATCCATGCTGCCGCCCTTTACTTTTGGAAAAATGTATTTTTTTTTAGTCATATTCTTTATATTTTCAATTGAGATGTCTTCAAAATGTTGACTGTTTCGTCGTCTTGTAGCAGGTTGTGTTCCTAGATTAATTAATTGCCCATGAATTACTTTCATCTCTGACAAAAAATATGTTCAACTCGAAAAATTATTTCTTTAGAATATAAAAACAATGAATTTATTGTGTTGCTTAATTTGATATGATCACAGCAATACAAAACTAGGTTATCTTTATCAAAGCTCAACTCACAGGCTGTTTGCATTAGCAAGATGTATCCTGTGTTGTTATCTATTCCCAGGCTCGCAATCATTTGATTAATTCTACTATATTTCTCTTTCTACCACTATAGACTACTTATTAATTATGTTTTTGTTTCTTGTTTCTCATCGTTCGTAACGTTTCTGTGATTTCTGATGTTCTGGTAGCTTCGTCTAGGTTTAACGGTTGAATACAAAGATTTCTCAAACTCGTTCTTATGGGATACAATTCTTGTTCTTATACATTTACCTTTCTCTTTAGGATATTGATGTCAGTGTTTTACAAACACTTTTCTTTCCCAAGACTCAAGGTACCGATGTCAGTGTTTTACAAACACTTTTCTGTCCCAAGACTCAGGGTACCGATGTCAGTGTTTTACAAACACTTTTCTGTCCCAAGACTCAGGGTACCGATGTCAGTGTTTTACAAACACTTTTCTGTCCCAAGACTCAGGGTACCGATGTCAGTGTTTTACAAACACTTTTCTGTTCCAAGACTCAAGGTACCGATGTCAGTGTTTTACAAACACTTTTCTGTCCCAAGACTCAGGGTACCGATGTCAGTGTTTTACAAACACTTTTCTGTCCCAAGACTCAGGGTACCGATGTCAGTGTTTTACAAACACTTTTCTGTCCCAAGACTCAGGGTACCGATGTCAGTGTTTTACTAACACTTTTCTGAGCCAAGACTCAAGGTACCGATGTTAGTGTTTTACAAATACCTTTCTGAGCCAAGATTCAAGGTACCGATGTTAGTGTTTTACAAACACTTTTCTTTCCCAAGACTCAAGGTACCGATGTTAGTGTTTTACAAACACCTTTCTGAGCCAAGACTCAAGGTACTGATGTTAGTGTTTTACAAACACTTTTCTGTTCCAAGACTCAAGGTACCGATGTCAGTGTTTTACAAACACTTTTCTGTCTCAAGACTCAAGGTACCGATGTCAGTGTTTTACAAACACTTTTCTGTCCCAAGACTCAAGGTACCGATGTCAGTGTTTTACAAACACTTTTCTGTCCCAAGACTCAAGGTACCGATGTTAGTGTTTTACAAACACTTTTCTGTCTCAAGACTCAAGGTACCGATGTCAGTGTTTTACAAACACTTTTCTGTCTCAAGACTCAAGGTACCGATGTCAGTGTTTTACAAACACTTTTCTGTCCCAAGACTCAAGGTACCGATGTCAGTGTTTTACAAACACTTTTCTGTCTCAAGACTCAAGGTACCGATGTTAGTGTTTTACAAACACTTTTCTGTCCCAAGACTCAAGGTACCGATGTCAGTGTTTTACAAACACTTTTCTGTCTCAAGACTCAAGGTACCGATGTCAGTGTTTTACAAACACTTTTCTGTCCCAAGACTCAAGGTACCGATGTCAGTGTTTTACAAACACTTTTCTGTCCCAAGACTCAAGGTACCGATGTCAGTGTTTTACAAACACTTTTCTGTCCCAAGACTCAGGGTACCGATGTCAGTGTTTTACAAACACTTTTCTGTCCCAAGACTCAGGGTACCGATGTCAGTGTTTTACTAACACTTTTCTGAGCCAAGACTCAAGGTACCGATGTTAGTGTTTTACAAATACCTTTCTGAGCCAAGATTCAAGGTACCGATGTTAGTGTTTTACAAACACTTTTCTTTCCCAAGACTCAAGGTACCGATGTTAGTGTTTTACAAACACCTTTCTGAGCCAAGACTCAAGGTACTGATGTTAGTGTTTTACAAACACTTTTCTGTTCCAAGACTCAAGGTACCGATGTCAGTGTTTTACAAACACTTTTCTGTCTCAAGACTCAAGGTACCGATGTCAGTGTTTTACAAACACTTTTCTGTCCCAAGACTCAAGGTACCGATGTCAGTGTTTTACAAACACTTTTCTGTCCCAAGACTCAAGGTACCGATGTTAGTGTTTTACAAACACTTTTCTGTCTCAAGACTCAAGGTACCGATGTCAGTGTTTTACAAACACTTTTCTGTCTCAAGACTCAAGGTACCGATGTCAGTGTTTTACAAACACTTTTCTGTCCCAAGACTCAAGGTACCGATGTCAGTGTTTTACAAACACTTTTCTGTCTCAAGACTCAAGGTACCGATGTTAGTGTTTTACAAACACTTTTCTGTCCCAAGACTCAAGGTACCGATGTCAGTGTTTTACAAACACTTTTCTGTCTCAAGACTCAAGGTACCGATGTCAGTGTTTTACAAACACTTTTCTGTCCCAAGACTCAAGGTACCGATGTCAGTGTTTTACAAACACTTTTCTGTCCCAAGACTCAAGGTACCGATGTTAGTGTTTTACAAACACTTTTCTGTCCCAAGACTCAAGGTACCGATGTTAGTGTTTTACAAACACCTTTCTGAGCCAAGACTCAAGGTACCGATGTTAGTGTTTTACAAACACTTTTCTGTTCCAAGACTCAAGGTACCGATGTCAGTGTTTTACAAACACTTTTCTGTTCCAAGACTCAAGGTACCGATGTTAGTGTTTTACAAACACTTTTCTGTTCCAAGACTCAAGGTACCGATGTCAGTGTTTTACAAACACTTTTCTGTCCCAAGACTCAAGGTACCGATGTCAGTGTTTTACAAACACTTTTCTGAGCCAAGACTCAAGGTACCAATGTTAGTGTTTTACAAACACTTTTCTGAGCAAAGATCTAGAATACCAATGCTATTATTCTAGAAATACGTCTCTGACACAAGCCACAATTTATTTACGACCGATATCGAGACACTGACGTTCGACAGATCCTTGCTACAATTAGTCGATCAGTAGTGCCAGCTAGAGAAATTTGGTGCAGGCATCGGCTTCATGGCAGTCTAAGTACCGTCAGGTCTGGTTTTGATATCTCCCAAACGACCCTTTTGGACGATCAGAAAGATAAACCCTTACCCACAATTTCAGCTAAAAGCCATGAAATAGTTCCCAACTTTGACATGTTAGGTTCACGAGGTCATCCTTTAGAACAACCAAAATAAAGACTACATAATAAGAGTCGATAATAAAAGACAATAATCTCTGTCCGTTACCTTGTCAACTTCCCTTGACCTGATTTGTGACAATGAAAAGTTACATTACAAACAAGGCCAGGCTTTGTCTGATATGACTGAGATAGAGTTAAATTGTGTCTGAACTGTGAGTTAGTCATTGTTTCTCACTCATCTCTTTCTTTCTCACCTGCCTAGTTTAGAGTGACTTATTTGAATCAAAATAAACAGAATTACAATTTGCTTTAAATGGACTCTTTGTTCGGGTTCCCTGCTGGGATTCATGTAACCCTGTCACATCCTTGTCGGATGGTATATCGTATCACAATACACATTGAGGTAGCTAGTTAATCATCTTCAGGACCTATACACGTGATACCAATGGGCATATATACCTTGCTATAACGGTCGTGCTATAAAATAAGTCTATAAGAAAAATCATTTTGCACTGGACAGAATGCACTTCAATCATCATTATCAGTACGTTTACGATCTAAATTTAGCGAGCAATTCATGTTCAGTGTCAATCAAAATGTATTTTAAAGAAATTTAATGCAATAGTATTTATCCTATCTTTCCCAAAATTGTTTAAGCCAATCGTCTTACCGAGTTTGATTCTTCTAGGGACCAATGACACTGGATGCTGGCTCCAATTTCACCGACCACGGAAACTTTAATCTATCGACAGGTCTATTTTGACTCTGCTTGTCCGCATCCTTTAATAATCAGCTCAGTGATTTCAGAAGTCTGTAAGCACGACCAACAGTCATTTGTGATATCCGGTCACCTGCCACAACCTCTCAAATTCCCATCGAAACGTCCCTTTAATCGACGTTTATCTAATTGTGTGAACGTTGTCTAAATTAACTTCTTATGTGTTTGTCCTTGTTTCTGTCTATCTATTTTGTATCTTTCTTTCTACATTTTTATTGTAAATACGAAAACTCATAACATTTATTCAAGTCTTCGTGGATCACTTGAGAGGAAGGACCTCGCGAACCCCGAACACAGGTTAAGAACCGCTTGAATAGTGCCCACTTCACAGTGATCACCCGAGTGGAACCCGTGTTGGAGGAAAAGAACATACCTTCCAATCAAGCAAAGAAAGAAAACTAAAGAGGGTTTTGTATGGAACCAACAACATCATCATGTAAAACCATTACACTTAAAACTGTTACAGGAAATGCTCGGATACATGCTTCCTGTACAGAGGTTGACTGTAGTGATGGCCCTAAGCAACAGCCCGTAAACAAAATTAATTTATGTGGAAACAGCTTACTGTGGAATAATGATTCGTCATGAATATCAAACTTCCGTCTCCTTGTTATTTAGACTCGGTGGTCTTTGTTGAGTGTCCAGCTCTACCTTACCAAACAACACATGTAGTTCTTTTCGGGGATGGCGTGGCCTAGTGATTAAGTGGCACGGCTCACAATCCGAAGGTGCTGAGTTCGATCCCCATCACAGCACCGGCCGTTACCCCGGGGAAGCAAACCCTTATAAAATGCAGGAGGATGCAGACCCTTACATAAAATACATGCTGAAGTCGGATGCACTGGGCCGAAAGGCGCAAAATAAAAACCACAGTGCAACGCACATCCGCCTTGGGGAATAGAGAAATAAGTCGAACGCAAAACAAATGAAAAAAAACGGTCTTGTCATTATATGTCTGGCAGGGATCAAGATGCTGAGCAGCGCATGAACTGCAGTGGTCAGCGACCCGACCCATAGCTGACTGCTAGCGTCAGGGCCAGCGAACCAGAGCTGCCAAGACCCGTCTATACCTCCACTAGGTGATCCTTGATGGGATATGATGGGATATGAGTTCGAACCCTGGAAAGACCTAGGTAATGTTTTCTAAAGCGGGGATGACACAAAGAATCCCGTATGAACATTGTGCGGCGACTTGTTGAAGAAGCGGGCTATTTTGCTCCGTGCTTAATAAATTCTCTCATGCTCAAATAGTCGCAATACTGGGGAAATGTCATAATTATAGATTACAAAAGGTTTCTAATATGCGATTATTAAACTGTTTGACTACGTCGTCTTGGTGTGGGGGAAGGAAGGGTTGTGGAGAGATTTAAAAGGCAAACAAACAAAACAACAGTGATATATTCGTGTCATCATTTCAACATAATAACAGCTTTAAGAAATGGATAAACATAGAAACAGCACACAAGATAGCAGCTGATTTAGCTGAATGAATTCCGTTTGATGATTTTTAAAGTGTAAAGATCTGGAAATAGAAAAACCTTTAAAAATCAATTAATTAAAATATAATAAAGTAAAAACCTCTATCAATATATCATCAGGGAGTGACGCAGAAAGTTGAAAATGTCAACGTAATAGGAATTGTATAAAGATGTAACAGGAAATAGGAAACGAGATAAAACTGTGAGGGTTTGTGTAGAAAAGGACGGACAGAGGTAATTAGGCGGAGAGAGAAGATGTTTTAAACTCGAGTGTGTACGGATTTATACTATGTGAGAACGTCGGGGAGAAGATTAAGCGGAATTTAAAAACAAACGGTGAACATACGAGGAACATAGAAAGCAAGACGGACAGGTTTTGTGAATTAATAAATATTTATCCACTGACCACTGCTTTCTTTAGTTATTATTTCAGCTGACAACTGAAATTGGAAGAAGTAGAGGAAGAAGAAGAAGACGTCGAAGAGGATGATTAGGAAAGAGAAAATAAAGATGAATGAGATGATCATAGTAAACTAAACTTACCTTCATTATACTGATTTTAGGTGTCTCTACAGAGTCTGTATACAACCAGTTTATTTCACTCCACGGATAGCGAAAATAGTGTGAGCATCCAATCTATTTTTGAATACATTAACTGACTCTGACTCCACCACATCCTGTAGCAATCCATTCCAATAATTCATCGCTCTCTGACTAACAAAATATTTCCTAATATATAATCTGGACCTGTCCTTAAACAAATTGTAGCAGTGACCTATTGTTTTTGTAGCCGGTAGTATTTTGAAAAATGGACTATATAATTTATCCTTTCAAATTATTAATTTATAAACTTGTAATAAGTCACTTCGAATTCTTCTTTGTTTTAGACACTGAAGATCAGTGTTTCTTGTTACTCTTTCCTCATAACTATAATTCTGAAACCCTGAGATCATTTTTGCAGCTCTTCTTTGTACCTTTTCCAGCATGTTTGTATCCACTCTATGATATGAACTCCACACCTGAACACATAATCCAATTTAAGTCTCACCAATGATTTATATAGCTTGATTGTTACTTCCTTGTAGTAATGATGATACAAATAAAGAAAGAAGAAGTTGATGAATAAGAAAAAGAAGGACAACAATAAGAAGACAGTCAATTGTTTTGTAGGTTCGAGCATGGACACCAGTAGCTTAGACACCACGAGCGCTTCTGGAATTCAATCAGCGTGACTCAAAATAATCAGATTTTTTGCAAATGTGACGGTTAAGTTTCCACTATTTAGGACTCAATGCAAAGCTTGCACATGGTGTAGATAATTCTTTAGGGACTCAAATAATCTTGTGTTTCTTTTGTTTGTGTTTTTTGTTTCGTCTGAAAGATGCTACGATGTCTTCACCGCGTTGCAGAGATTTACACCATGTATCGCATTAAACTATCCACAGCCATAATGTGTAACAGAATCGTGCTACCCCGTTGCTTTTGGTCTCCACAGAACAAACATCTTAACGTTGACCATCCGATCTAATGCAATCCCCACTTCTTCAACCAATTTTCTTTTTCTTCTTCTTTATCTTCTTCTTCTTGATCTTCTTCTTCTGTCGCTGCTGAATTTCAGCACAATGCGCGTACTTCGTAGCACCGGCGAGGATCCTGTAATAGCTTGGGTAGATTAAAAACATCATTTTGATATTAAGCCAACTCTTCTCGATTCCCAACTGCGAGTTATTATTAGCGTGCGCTACACTGCACACGGGCGTCCGATCTCTACTGCCCAGACATCTGGGGAAATACCAGAAAGTGCACGTAAAATAAAATTACGTTCTCCACCGTGATTTTAACCCGCGACCTCCAGCACCTGAGACCAACGTCTTACCTCGAGACCACCCAGTCAACCGTACCGCAGCCGCCTCGCCTTTTTTTTCATTTAATTTATACTTTCTGTAATGGCGGCGGTGGATGCACAATCGTCTTACTCATAGATGAATCTCTATGCCTACGGCTTTTAGCCCAACCATTTCAGCGAGTGATTCAATCTATTGTCATCAATGATGAACATGAAAATGATCTTTTACAGACTACCTGCCAGGAAAATAATGTACTTTTCATATTTACAATCAGCAGCCATTATAAGCTAATGGCGTAAATATTGGAGGGTAACCTATGTGCTTATAGACAAATATAGACATACAGAGAATATAGGTAGATTTGGTGGCATAGTGGTTTGTAAGCTTGGTTTACAATGCCAACATACCAAGTTCAACTACAGATCAACGGATTGATGAAATAACATCTATCTATCTTCAGTCCACTTGTGTCGTTAGACGTCGTGGGGAGGTGCGATCTCCTTTGTTTCTAATTTTTTTTGGCAGGTGTAAATCCACTAGTGACTTGCCATGTCAATCCAAGCATCTGTTAGCACCTGGAATATGCGATTGCCTATTTTTGAGACTGGTGTAGGTGGAAGCATAAATTATAGCAAGGTAGACCCGCAGGCTGTCAGGCGCCATCTAAGCCGCTCCGCTAACCCCATGACCAAGATATATTGTTATGGCCACAAAGTCCCCCTCCCCCACCTTTTTTGCGACATATTCTCTGTGGGGCGAGAATCCCTAGAATAATTTGAGTAGATTTTTAATTTGAATTTTGCACGAGCATCGGGCGTAAGGCATTCTCTTTTCGATTTCTAACTGCTACGATATTTTTAACGTGCGCGCCACTGAACACGGGTGTCTGATCTCACTATTCAGACCACTGCTCCCCCCCCCCCCCTTCCCCGTGAAATATTTACTATCACTTAACGGACGCCACTGACAGAAGATCGCGCCTCCGTGGCGAACAACCAACGTAAGTGGACTGATGAGATGCGTACACGCGAGCCAGACATCAGACAGGTGGTGATATTGTTGGGACAGGACAATCCTCACGGCGCGGGTCAAACACAGAACAGGTAAACAGACACGTGAAACCGCCAGACAATTATATTTATTGGACACGAGAGCTGTTCCATGATCCAGCATTGCAGTGGTAGGTTTCATGCTCACCGTCTGAAAACGAGTGCAGGCGAGCTGAGACGATCAACAAGGAGCAAAATAGCACACCGTTTGTTGTACGGTAATCTCATGACAATCAGTGACCTCTTTGGAATAAAGGTCAAGGTAGTTTCATGACTTACACTGCCGTCGGGGATCAAGAATTGCATATTTTATTGTATGAGGTCTGATCTTATGTAAGATGGGATTGTGGTAGTTTAGGAGGGGGGTGGGTGTGAGGGGTGGGAGGGGGGGGGTGGTTGTGGTCAGTTTCCATTTCCTCAATGTCTTACTTCACTTAACTGTAAGTCAAGTACCGATTTATGCCGGGTAAACTGGACACTTGACTCAATTGGTCGTGGGCGAGGGTGGGAGGAAAGCGTGAAGGGCCTAGAGAGTCGTGAGGATGGATAGCCGTTGAGGTGGTTAATTGGGAACTGATTACCTATAATTGGTTTGGTGTGTATATTCTTGTATGTTGTCTAGAGTGGCTCTTATGGGTACAGGGAACAAAGAAATAACCACTTTAACCTTCCAATCATGTCGTAAATAAAGTTGTGCTTGAGGCTAGCAACCTCAATATGCTAAACAAATCATTACAGAAGCTACAGGTGGTAGAGCACACGTAAGAGCTTTCGGTACAGACTTCATGTCAGGTGGTCGGTTGCAGATGTCTGTCGTTATGCTCCATAAATACGGAGTCAAATAGTGATAGAAGAAGATTCACACCGACGCCTGGCCATATTGAATTCGTCCATTTTATTGCCTGCAGTGAAGCCTATCTATCTATCTATCTATCTATCTATCTATCTATCTATCTATCTATCTATCTATCTATCTATCTATCTATCTATCTATCTATCTATCTATCTATCTATCTATCTATCTGCCTGGCTGCCTCCATACATACATCTGTTTGCTGATTGTCCGTCCGTTCGTCTGTCCATCTGTATGTCTGTTCGTCTGCCTGTCTGGTCACCATCCGTCCGTCTGTCTGTCACCTTCCGACCGTCTGTCTATTTGTCTGGTCGTCCGTCCGTCCGTCTGGCCTTCCGTCCGTCCGTCCGTCCTGCCGGCAGTTTGTAAATCTGGCCTTCCAATGCACCTGTGCTACAGGGAAAATGATCGCTGAACATCTGCTGCAAAATTGCCCGACATACGAGGACCAGAGAAAGCACATGTGACCATCACCAGTGGCAACACTAGACAAGCTCTATGACAGTGTCGACAGCCTCAGGATGACAGCTGCTTTCTTTGAACAAATTCAAGTTAACGTCTGACAGCGTACGAAGAAGAAGAAGAAGGTCACCGTCCGTCTGTCTGTCTGATCGCCGTCCAACCGTCTGTCTGTCTGGCCCTTCGTCCGTTCGTCCACCCGTCTATCTGTCTATCTGGCTGTCGACCTGTCTACCTATCTGTCTACCTGTCTGTCTGGTCTCCGTCCGTCCGTCTGTTTGTATGTATGTCTCGGATGGAAAAACACAAAGATGAAGCCCTGACAATAATGAATCCTTACACTCTCATCTCTATCGGCAGTATTCAGCAAGAAGCCACCTGCTAGCTAGAAATTAAAATAATGTACCATTGATGCCATCTACGTGATATAATGATTACACTGTTAGTCTCTCGTTGCAAATTAGTCGAATACATGTCTGGCCTCGACACATACCAGTCTACCTACTGTTAGAGGAAGCAAGGTGGAGAAAAAAATGTACTGGGTCTCAATCCGATGATAAAGGAAACCTTTCGACATATTTTCCAACACTTAATCGGTCGATGGCAGGATCTGTTGATTGTTTAACGATACCTATCTGCCTAAGTGTATGTAAGTGTGAATGTGTGTTTAAAATGTAAGAATATGTGTTTGATATGTCGAATGTGTACGTTTCGTTACGTATTCGGACGTTTGCTAAATTTGCGTTTAAGACAGCACGTCATCTGTTGTACATACTTGTAAGATTTTCTGTTTAGCGTGCACCTGTGTGAAGATGTTTGGGACAGAATGAATTTACGCGTGTTAATTTGTGAAATAGTTGAATATGTGCATTCGTATGTGAATTAGTCAAATGTGGATGTGACAGACTTTGTCTTATTGTGAGAGTGTGTGTAAATTAGTTCAGTGGACACAGTGAGAGTTTGTGTAAATTAGTTCAGTGCGTATCTGTGTGGATGTGACAGAGTTTGCCTCATTGTAAGAGTCTGTGTATTAATTCAGTGAACACAGTGGGAGTTTGTGTAAATTAGGTCAGTGAACACAGTGAGAGTTTGTGTAAATTAGTTAAGTGGACACAGTGAGAGTTTGTGTAAATTAGTTCAGTGGACACAGTGAGAATTTGTGTAAATTAGTTCAGTGGACACAGTCACAGTTTGTGTAAATGAGTTCAGTGTGTATATGAGTGGATGTGACAGACTTTGTCTCATTGTTAGAGTTTGTGTAAATTAGTTAAGTGGGCACAGAGACAGTTTGTGTTCATTAGGTTCGTTAGCACAGTGACAGTTTGTGTAAATTAGTTTAGTGGGCACAGTTAAAGTGTGTGGAAATTAGTTCATTGGCACAGTGAGAGTTTGTGTAAATTAGTTTAGTGTACTCATAGAGAGATTTTGTCAATCAGTTCAGCGGTAACAGTGAGAGTTTGTGTAAATTAGTTCAGTGGTTACAGAGAGAGAGAGAGAGAGAGAGAGAGAGAGAGAGAGAGAGAGAGAGAGAGAGAGAGAGAGTTTGTGTAAATTAGTTCAGTGGTCGCAAAGAGAATTTATGTAAATTAGTTTAGTGGTCACGGTGAGAGTTTGTGTAAATCAGTGCAGTGGAACCAGTGAGCGTTTGTGTAAATTAGTTTAGTGGGCACAGTGAGAGTTTGTGTAAATTAGTTGAGTGTGTGTGTAAACAAGTTGAGTGTGAATGTATGTGTGAAGATAACATACTTGACTGCTATGTAAGAGTATGTGCTAATGGGAAAGTATGCTTCACAATATGTATGGTTTGCGGGAAAGCTCTGGTTCTGACAGTAAAAAACAACCGTCCTGTCAAAATTGCAACATACATTAAGAAGTAGCAGCGATGACAATTTCTTCTAACAAAGAAGATTCTCCAGCTTGCCCCTTGCATACATGCACTCAAATCGTCAGTTTACAGCAAATTTCTTGGTTTGAAAGAAAACTCTGGACATATCACGACGATTCACTGTTTTATTCTAAGTAAAGCAATGAGCCATCACTGCAGTTGACCCCTTTGCAGGAAGCCTGTATCATAGAATTTCAAGTGATGATTTTAAAAGCAATGATTTTATAAAATGAGGTTGCTAACCTCTGTGTAGTGGTATTGTACAACATGCTTACAAAGTTGCAATGGTCATTTTGTTTTTATACCTGAGTAGCAGTCTTGAAAAAAATTAAACTTTATCTGAGATGTCAACAAACACATGGCGAAGAATAAAGGAAGTCAACTGCAGTTTCATTGGGTGAAATTCAGGAAGAGGTCCCAAAATAATAATCAACGAAGTGTCGCCGCCGTTACAGACATGTTGAATTGTTGTATTGCGTAATGCCAACAAATTGGTAATTATACTTTTTTGTGCACACCGAAGAGGGAGTTAATTGGCGAATTACAATAGCTTTACTCATATTCTTTACTCTCTTCTGGCACGACACATATGGAGCAGACATGAACCAAAGAAGATTACACGGAGACCAGCGACACGAAAGGCAAGAGACGAGTTTCCTACCTCTGACGATCAGATGGTGTTTCTCTGCCCTCAGTGTGACAGACGCTTTCGGGCTCGGATTGGTTTGATCAGCCACTTACAAACCCACTCCAGGATTGACAGATGACAATGTGGTCCTCTTCGGAAACGATGAACAAACCACAACTCATATCTCAAGCGTGCTGGTGAAAGTAGACTTGGATTCTCCAGACGGTTCCACTATACTCGACATAAACTGCGGGAATCACTTTGATCTCCCCATCTGGTAAGTCAGACTACCACGAACAAGGCCGTTTACATGGAACATTTCGTCCAATTGAGGTGGGGGTCATGGTCAGTATATGTTACTTGACGCAGACTAGCAGTGTCCGATCAGTACGCATGCCTTACCAAACGTTAGTCTCCTCTTCCTATGTATATGAAATAGAATGAAAGCCGATGTGAAACGATACATCTTGAATTTGTAATTCCAACAGTTCGGTCGACGAGCTGTAAACATCTCAGCCATGGAACAAAAGGAGAGAACTCTTGAGGAGAATATCAAATGTTTGAAATACCTCACTCAGCAACTAAAAACAGCTACAAATGGTGAGTATCACTCGAATCTAGCTTCTTCTTCTTCTTCTTCTTTTTCTTCTTCTTTTTCTTCTTCTTCTTCTTCTTCTTCGTCTTCTTCTTCTTCTTCTTCTTCTTCTTCTTCTTCTTCTTCTTCTTCTTCTTCTACTTCTTCTTCTTCTTTTTCTTCTTCTTCTTCTTCTTTTTTTCTTCTTCTTCTTCTTCTACTACTGTTACTAATACTACTTCTTATTTATTCTCTTGTTCTTCGTGTTATTGTTCTTGTTCTTCTTTTTCTTCTTCTTCTTCTTTTTTTCTTCTTCTTTTACTTCTTCTACTTTTACTGCTGCTAACACTAATCTTTTTTTATCATGTTCTGTTTCTACTTCTTTTTCTTCTTCTTCGTCGTCTTCTTCTTCTTATTCTTATTATTATTATTACGTTTCTACTAATTTTACTACTACTACTACTACTATTACTACTACTACTACTACTACTACTACTTTTTCTTCCTCTTCTTCTGTTTCTACTACTACTATAGTCGACTTGTACTTCTACAGGAACATAAGCTCCTGTGCAGGTTACACCTATGATGTGATCTGGATGTAGCCAGGATGAGGATTTCCTGGTAAGCGGGCTAGGCTCGAGCAGGTTAACGGATGTGCGAGTCCATCGTAATAGACTCAAACACTAGAGCAACGTAGATCCACAGCCTGTTAGGCGCCATCTATGCTGCTCATAACAAACCTCCTAACCATGGTGTTAGGCCATGTCGCACAGTTAGTCGCCTCCTACGACATGCTCTTTGTGGGGCATTGGTGCTATTCTTGTCCTTGTCATACACATATACCCCGGCAAACCACTACTACTTCTTTTGTTCCATGTTTTTCTTGTTCTTCTTGTTATTCTCCTTCTACATCTTCTTCTTATTCGTCTACATCCTCTTCCTCTCTGCTCCTTTGAAGCTCTCTTTGTGTTATGTACCTTGTGCCACATTGTACACCAATCTTAGTTATAATGTCTTCGTCTTTCAGCCTGGCACATTTAATTTAGATTAGGTCTTCTTATTCGAGAGAACTCGTTATAGCCTTTTGTTGTAACTCGGCTTCCCGTAAGGCAGCGGATGATGTTTGAGATCAAGAGTTGTCTGTCTCCTAAGTGAGTTACCATCGATGATGTCGGATATTAATTGAGTCGAGTCATTCTGTCGCATCTTTTAGTTACAAAAGTTATTGCAGCGTAGAGGTCAGGAGCTGGTAATTGGTTGTCAAAGGATGGTTGCACTGCATGTCAATTTAAAAAAATAGTTGACTTGAGAGCATTTAGTTAGGCTTGATAGCATTTACTTAGACTTCAGAGCACTTAGACAAGAGTATTTAGTTAGAGTTGATAGCATTTACTTAGACTTCAGAGCACTTAGACAAGAGTATTTAGTTAGGCTTGATAGCATTTACTTAGACTTCAGAGCACTTAGACAAGAGTATTTAGTTAGGCTTGATAGCATTTACTTAGACTTCAGAGCACTTAGACAAGAGTATTTAGTTAGACTTGATAGCATTTACTTAGACTTCAGAGCACTTAGACAAGAGTATTTAGTTAGACTTGATAGCATTTACTTAGACTTCAGAGCACTTAGACAAGAGTATTTAGTTAGGCTTGATAGCATTTACTTAGACTTCAGAGCACTTAGACAAGAGTATTTAGTTAGACTTAAGAACATTTAGTTAGAGTAGAAATCGTTTAGTTAGACTAGAAACCGTTTAGTTAGAGTAGAAACCGTTTAGTTAGACTAGAAACCGTTTAGTTAGAGTAGAAACCGTTTAGTTAGACAAGAAACCGTTTAGTTAGAGTAGAAACCGGTTAGTTAGACTAGAAACCGTTTAGTTAGACTAGAAACCGTTTAGTTAGAGTAGAAACCGTTTAGTTAGATTAGAGAGCGTTTATTTAGAGAGCACAAAAGTGTGTGAATTGTCGTATCGTCAATCGACAGATTAGACGTCGCACCTCACCTCTGCTGGTTTAGGTGAAGAATATTGTGTGGAGAAATTTCGTCCCACAGGAAACTGTAATATGTTTTGAATATATTATAAAATCAATTGTAAAGTTCCACTTGAATTAATAAATGGCGTTTTACATGTCAATGTCAAATTATTATCAGAGCACACACACACGCACACACACAAACACACACAGATACACAGACAGACAGGCACACACAGACACACAGACAGACAGGCACACACAGACATATATATAGATATATTCCGCTCTTGGATTTCGAGATATCCTAATGGGTACGGCGAACGAACAGGTTCAAATGTGCCCTAGTGTGCATATTGCATTGTACGAGTCAAATTGAATGGTTGTGCATGGGGTTGACGACCTAACAATGTAACAAAAGATTAAATGAGCACAAAAACCACCACTACAATTACATCAATCAATTGAAATTCAGAATTCTTGTAAGGTTGTCAGTTGTAGTGGTTGCTTAATGCCACCCCTGGACTAAAAAGGGCTGTACAATGATGGTATTTCAATTAAAAAAACGCATGTAGAATTGCTTTTTGTGTGGTAATAGAAACGTAGGATCCTTTCGGTTATTCGAGGACACGTGGTTTACTATGTATAATCACCGGGTTACAGGGCTATGGACGGACGCACGCGGTACAACTTCAAGAACTATGAGAGTTTATACGATTTTAATCTCTGTTCAACGCAATCCGATGAAAATATATACCTTACTTATTGTTAGTTGTGTTGTTCTCCGTGTTTCTGTGTCATACAATGGAGCTGGCATTTTTGTATGTCTTGTTTGAATTCTTCTTTTTCTTCTACTTTTTCTTCTTCTACTTTTTCTTCTTCTTCTTCTTCTTCTTCTTTTGTCGGTCTCAGTTTCTACCGGGTTATATATATCCCAGTGTCGTGCTATGTATTTGTATTTCGCCTCTCTCGTGGCCCGAGTGGTATTTATCCCTACTTTACGGCACGTCTCGTTTACGCTATTATCCACCTTGTCCACGGTCTACCTCTGGCACTTCTTCCTGAGGTTCTGCTGTGGTCTGGTTGCATTCTCACAATGTGACCAAACAAATCCATTCACTGTTGCTCGGTGTAATGTAGGCAAGGAATTGTTCTAACCTTCTACCGAATATTCATATTTGTTATTCTGTCTGGTGTTGTTAGTGACCTTTCGAAGGCACTGCATTTCGCTGGTGGCTAACTTTCGTTCCTGGGTCTCATCCAATGCCCATATTTGGCACTGGTAGCACATGGTTGCGATAAAGACACTATTGATTTATTTTGAATTCCATAAGTTCCAAAATACATCAAAGCTTCTCTCGTCGCTTCTATTCTGTTTTGTATATCTTTATGTGTGTCTCTTTCATTGTTTATATTACTACCACGATATGTGAATTACTCACGTTTCTGTTGGAATGTGTCTTCAAACAAGTTGTGGATGTCGATAGTTGCATTTATTCTCATCATCTTAATTTTGTATCTGAAAATTCTCAGTTCTAATTTCTGTGACCTTTCATCAGTCCTAATTTCTGTGACCTCTCATCAAGCATAATTTATATGACCTCTCATCAAGCATAATTTCTGTGACCTTTCATCAGTCCTAATTTCTGTGACCTCTCATCAAGCATAATTTATATGACCTCTCATCAAGCATAATTTCTGTGACCTTTCATCAGTCCTAATTTCTGTGACCTCTCATCAAGCATAATTTATATGACCTCTCATCAAGCATAATTTCTGTGACCTTTCATCAGTCCTAATTTCTGTGACCTCTCATCAAGCATAATTTATATGACCTCTCATCAAGCATAATTTCTGTGACCTTTCATCAGTCCTAATTTCTGTGACCTCTCATCAAGCATAATTTATATGACCTCTCATCAAGCATAATTTATATGACCTCTCATCAAGCATAATTTATGTGACCTCTCATCAAGCATAATTTATGTGACCTCTCATCAAGCATAATTTATGTGACCACTCATCAAGCATAATTTATGTGACCTCTCATCAAGCATAATTTATGTGACCTCTCATCAAGCATAATTTATATGACCTCTCATCAAGCATAATTTATGTGACCTCTCATCAAGCATAATTTATGTGACCTCTCATCAAGCATAATTTATGTGACCACTCATCAAGCATAATTTATGTGACCTCTCATCAAGCATAATTTATGTGACCTCTCATCAAGCATAATTTATGTGACCTCTCATCAAGCATAATTTATGTGACATCAAGCATAATTTATGTGACCTCTCATCAAGCATAATTTATGTGACCTCTCATCAAGCATAATTTATGTGACCTCTCATCAAGCATAATTTCTGTGACCTTTCATCAAGCATAATTTATGTGACCTCTCATCAAGCATAATTTATGTGACCTCTCATCAAGCATAATTTATGTGACCTCTCATCAAGCAGGCTTATTTTATTTTTCATCTGATTGCCATTGTGGGATAGAAGAGACAAGTGACTGACAAAGTCTCAATCACGAAGTTATTTTGTTTAATTCTATTACAATTACCTTCCATTTATGTTGGTTGGTATTTTTGTCTTCATAGCCCAATCATAAAGTGAAATAATGATAAAAGACATCAATGTCGCACAGTCTTAGGCATGCTTCTTAAAAAATAAACTAACTAGTGATGACCTCCATGCTTCTATTCAAAATGAATAAGCAAGACTGGGAAAACAGCCATCACTAAGGTGTTTATTTCTACTGCTCGTGTCCTCGTAGAGGACTTATAGAACTGAAGAATAACGCAGTTTTCTCCTGCAATTACAACGCATGCGCAAGGATAAGAATTCATTTCACCAGCGATGGCAAAAGATAACAAAAGATATACCTTACCAGGGATCTGAACAGGTATCCACTTAATTAGAAGACGGCACCCAAACTGCTCAACATCTCAAGGTAGAATTGAGAATGCTTCAAATTCTAAATGTATGAGTTAGTATCGCCTACATGACTATCATTTGCTGCATGTGCAATCACAGGAAACTAGAATTTGAAATTTATTTGTCTCTTA
The DNA here is from genome assembly GCA_036924085.1 of Ariolimax columbianus. Lineage (NCBI taxonomy): Eukaryota > Metazoa > Mollusca > Gastropoda > Stylommatophora > Arionidae > Ariolimax > Ariolimax columbianus. The sequence continues at coordinate 105,739,818 of JAVGWX010000003.1, forward strand.
GTTAATCGCCCATGTATTACCAGGGAACGACAATGGAGCAAAGAATACTAACAATTTAACTTGCATTACAAATGATAACGTAAGTGGCGACGAAAGCCAATCTACACTTCCTGTTAAAACTATATGCCAAAAGAAAAAGAAAAGAGGTCATATATACTCCCTGGTAGAATATGAGTGAAAATGTGAAGCGAAGTGAAGTGAAAGTCTCGGCTGTTATCTTACCTCACTTTATTTCGTAATGACATTTTGAGCCAAAAGTACTTAAACGTTTTCTGCACTTGGACCTGTCTTGCTCATTTGATTCCATTGCGTCATAACGCTTACTCGCAGTCTATAATTCTATCCTATGTTACCCTAGGCCCTTCATTTTCTCTGGAAGTAGTTCAGGAACTCATCTCCTGTATTTTCTGTGAATTATACATTCGAACGTCAGTTTTTCCATCATTGATTGTGTCAGTAACTGTACTTGCAGTCAACTCTGTATTATACTTATTCGCTATTCAGCCCCCACTGGTTCAGCTTTAGACAGATTGGGTCCAATCGTGAAGTCTCGCACGCTGGAGGAACAAAAATTGATGGGTTAGTGACTGAGTACTTTATTGGACGACGCTAAGAAGCTAATTTAGAGCCTCAGACCATGTTGACACACATTCCTCCTTTTTTCTCTCGAATTTGAAAGATTTTTAATGAGATCTTTCGTTAATTCCATCAAATTAAATTACTGAGGACAATCATACCTGAGATTGAAGGTAGAGGTTAGAAATAAATATTATAATAACATTCATAATGACATTAACCAATATGCGTAATAACGTAAACAAATGTTCAATAATAACATAAACAAAAACGTTATAATAATATCAGCAAACATTCATGAAAACGTAAATAAATTTTCTGTAACAACATTAATAAATATTTATTATAACATAAACAAATATTTATAATGAGCAAATATTCATAATAACATAAACAATTATTCTACAATAACAAAAAACAAATATTCTAAAATAATTTAAACAAATATTCAACAATAACATAAACAAATATTCTATAACAATACACACATATTCATAATTACATAAAGAAATATTCATAATAACATAAACAAGTATTCATAGCAAACAAATATTAAACAATAACATAAATAAATATTCAACACAAACATTTTTAAAATATTAAACAATAACATCAGCAAATTGTCAACAATAACAAGCAAATATTCAACAATAACATAAACATATATTCGACAATAGCATAAACAGATAGCCATTTACTTTTTTGATCTAATGCAAGGTATAGATAAGCCACAAATGCAGCTCTCTCCCTCTCTGTCTGTCTCTCCCTCTCGTTCTCTCCTTCCCCCTCTCTCTCTCTCTCTCTCTCTCTCTCTCTCTCTCTCTCTCTGAAAGATACCCCGTTTCCAAGCATTTTCAACCATTCACATTTCCTCTCTAATGTAATGCGTAGGCTTCAATTGCATCTGGTTCCTTGTAGTCTGTGGCCTAGCTTTTGTAATGGCTGATATAAGTAATTTTATACATCAAGAAGTTGCTAATCCCAATTAAAACCCTCTTTATTCGCCTTTTACGACATTATTTGATGGTGGCAGTGGTTATATTATTTTCATATCGGGTACCAGAAAACGAAAATGATCGGCTGCAACAATACTGAGTTAGTGGGAATAAGAAATATCATTATCCAATGTTGGACGGAGCCAATCTTGTCATATGGAAGTCAATCAATTAATAAAACATTCACATCACTGGAGATTACAGAAGCGTTGCTTCACATATAAATGGTCAGGGTCCCATGGACAGTTACACACAGGCTTATAACGATACCCTAAAGGAGTGCACCGAACAAGGAATACACAAGTGATATAGAACTGTGTTCGTTTGGGGAACTTGTGCGAAAAGGAGCATTAGAGCACATTGTGACAGAGAAGATATTTCTGAGAAAAGTGACAGATGAAAAGTTGTGACAGGACATCATGGAGATGGGTCAAAGTGGAACTGATAAGTGGCAACATAGATATGTCTGAGAGAGAAAGAGAGAGAGAGAGAGAGAGAGAGAGAAAGAGAGAGAGAGAGAGAGAGAGATAAAGACGATCATTAGAGCCATTTAACTTGGCACTTGATGATGACGATGCTTCCCTCATATCTTCTCAAATTACATTCCACGTGAACTCTTGAACTATGTCGGTACTACTATCAATCCATTACAGACTCCTCTCCTTGAGTCACCATCCTAAATCAAGTAGTGTAATAGCATCCATAAAAGTCTCAGCGTCAAGAGCACAAGTAATACAATCATGATCATGCCAGAATCATTATAACACTAAGCACTTGTCCACAAGAAGAGAGAAATCTCAGGAGAGATCAACAAAGAAAACAATAAATGTCAACCGAGACAAATAAAGAATTTTCAGAAGTTTTTTGTTGTTTTTTGTTAGCTCAGGGACAATAAAGTATGCAAACAGTAATTACGGAAATCTCTGAGCTAGCAGAAAATGTCGGATGAATAATTGAGATAAATAAAACAATTAACAAATAAAACACACGCTCTTCATCAAATGGCATGCCATGGGGCGTGTCTACTAACCCCTTTATGTATGTGACGTGTCTACTAACCTCTTCATGTCATGTGACGTGTCTACAAACCTTTTTATGTCATGTGACGCAATACAGAATGGAGGGGGAGGAGTATTCCTGAGCCTAACAAATGGTAGAAAAATAACACTGTCAGTGGCAACTGGAAAATTCTCAAGCAATTTCAGAGCGGAGGCAGAGGCACTGAAGGCTGCAGTAAAAGCAATGCTGACAGGCGAAAGCAATGAAAGCCAGATAGTCCTGTTTACAGATGCCCTGGCGTGGTTATAGCACTAAAAAGCCAGAAAATACTGAACTTAATGATTTAAGAGCAGTACTCTGTCAACTATGCCAGCAGTCCGACCCAAAAAGAGTAGTGGTACAGTGGGTTCCATCCCACTGTAACATCCAAGGCAACGAGGAGGCAGACAGACTGGCAAAAGAAGGTGCAAGACTACCACAACCAGATTATAGTGTAACCTACGAGGAGTCCAAAAGGTTTATTAGGGCCAGAAACATGGCCAAATGGGAAACAGAACATACTGGCTACACAAAAAATGATGCCTATTACCATTTGAACAGAAGAGAGCAGGTCGTGGTCTTCAGACTCCGCACACGCCACAACAGACTGAGGTACCATCTATTCAATAAACTGAAGATAAGTGGCACTGACGAATGCACCTATGGTACAGGGAAAATGACCGCTGAACATCTGCTGCAAAATTGCCCGACATACGAGGACCAGAGAAAGCACATGTGGCCAACACCAGTGGCAACACTAGACAAGCTCTATGGCAGTGTCGACAGTCTCAGATGGCGTGGCCTAGTGGTTAAGTGGCACGGCTCACAACCCAAAGGTGCTGGTTTCGATCCCCATCACAGCACTGGCCGTTACCCCGGGGAGGCAAACCGTTAGAAAATGCAGGAGGAAGCAGACCCTTACATAAAATGCATGCTGAAGTCGGATACACTGAGCCGACAGGCGCAAAATAAAAACCACAGTGCAACGCATACCGCCTTGGGGAATAGACAAATAAGGCGAACGCAAAAAAGACTCAAAAATTTTTTTTAAAAAAAACCTACATGTCATGTGACGTACCTACAAACCCCTTCTTGTCACGTTGCGTGTCCATTAATCCCTTCATGCCACGTGACGTGCCGACTAACCCCTTCATGTCTTGTAACGTGCCGACTAACCCCTTCATGTTGTGTGACGTGCCGATTAACCTCTTCATGTCGTGGGACGTGCTGACTAGTCCCTTCCTGTCCTGACGTGCCGACGAACCCCTTCATGTCCTGTGACGTGCCGACTAACCCCTTCATGTCGTGTGACCTGCCGACTAACCCCTTCATGTCTAGTCCCATCTAGAACCATCTGTTCTTACAGCAGTCCAGATGTTTGTCATTTCCAACCCCTTTATTATGCCGACCAACTTCTTCTTATGTCTTCTCCGACTTCTCGTGTCTTCCCAAATTCGTATGTCTTCCACCATTATGCATGTCTTCCCGGACCTCCTGGATCACTGGACGATCCGTTCTTCAGCGGCGGTTACACCGTTGTGGGTCCCAATTTTCCTTCCAACGGAATCTGTCTTGGGTCACGGCGGACCAGTGGATAATGAGTCGATCATCTGTGGCATCCTAAATGTTTTTGCAGGATGTCTCCGACTTATGCAGTGCTACAGACCATGTATTTGCGTAGCGTCACATCTCAAAACCTTCCAAATACATTTCTTATCTTTTGCTTATAGTATGTCTCCGACCCTGCATCTCGTAGTCGCCCCCTAGTCGTCTTGCCCTTGACTTGCCACTGGGGTCGGGCGGCTCGAGACGAGAAAGGGAAAATAAAAAGTAGCGCAGTTAATCCTTACTAAAAATACCGCTAGTAAATAACTTATGCCACCATCGTCCGCTATAGACGGCGGCCTTTACCTTTACTTTTTATGTCTCCGACCCATACAGTGCTACAGACCAAGTTTATCGTTTGATAATCATTATACGGAGGGGATAGTTGTACTTTTCGCCATAGCGATTCAAGCTCTTAAATCGGTATGGCTACAGACTTTCTCTGTAACAATTTGCCCTTAATATGAGAACTTGCTCACTCGTTCACTTCGTTAACCTTATATGTGGAGCATGTAGCCTAGTCGACAGTGAGCTGGTTTACTAGACTGGGATTACAGCTTGCCATGATTCGAGTTCACGGAAGGGATGTATGATTTGAGGAAGGTAAAAACTATAAGGAGGACAACTGACACCCCCCCCCCCCCCTCCGCCACACACACATAGGTTACGATTTGGTACATGAAGAGTTATCTACCTTTCCGACGGTATTTGTTGCCATGGGACTGACCTTTGCCGTTATCTCCTTTGAACATTCTATAAAGTCGTTTGTCTTGTGTTCAGGCAGTCTGGGTTCAAATTCGGCTGAGGCAGTCGGCTCATGATGGCAACTTTTTTTCGGAGATCCCTGGGTTCATCGCTGGAGATCCCTGAGTGCATCGCTGGAAATTCCTGGGTTCATCGCTGGAAATCCCTGGGTTCATCGCTGGAAATCCCTGGGTTCATGGCTGGAAATCCCTGGGTTCGTCGCTGGAAATCCCTGGGTTTATGTCTGGAAATCCCTGGGTTCATCTCTGGAAATCCATGAGTTCATCGCTGGAAATCCATGAGTTCATCCCTGGAAATCCATGAGGTCATCGCTGGAAATCCATGAGTTCATCGCTGGAAATCCATGAGTTCATCGCTGGAAATCCCTGGGTTCATCGCTGGAAATCCCTGGGTTCATCTCTGGAAATCCCTGGGTTCATCGCTGGAAATCCCTGGGTTCATCTCTGGAAATCCCTGGGTTCATCGCTGGAGATCCCTGGGTTCATCGCTGGAGATCCATGAGTTCATCGCTGGAAATCCATGAGTTCATCGCTGGAAATCCATGAGTTCATCGCTGGAAATCCATGAGTTCATCGCTGGAAATCCCTGGGTTCATCGCTGGAAATCCCTGGGTTCATCTCTGGAAATCCCTGGGTTCATCGCTGGAGCTACGAAGTTCGTGCTTTGTGCGATGCTCTCGGCAGGCGACACACCGTTCTAGATAGAGGAAGGGGGGGGGGGGGGGGGAAGCCATATAGGGAGACTCGTGTCGAGGAAGTCGAGCCCTTGCATCTTCTGGTTATAATTAATTCTAAATCTTTCCTGAAATAATCATGACTTCCATCTTCTTTACGTACGAGTTATGAACCTACTAATATCGGAGTTTATTTATTTATTATCAGCAATAAATTGTGTTTTTTCTATCTATCTATCTTCAGTCCACTTATGTCGTTAGACGTCGTGGGGATGTGCGACCTCCTTTGTTTATTATTTTTTTTGGCAGGTGAAAATCCATTGGTGACCTGCCAGGTCAATCCCAGCATCTGTTAGCACCTGAAATATACGATCGCCTATTTTTTAGACTTATGGAGGGGAAAGCGTAAATTACAGCAAGGTAGACCCGCAGTCTGTCAGGCGCCATCTAAGCCGCTCCACTAACCACATAACCAAGACCTGTTGTTATGGCCACAAAGTCTCCTTTTTTCGCGACAGATTCTCTGTGGGGGCGAGAATCCCTATTATAATTTAAGTAGATTTTTAACTTTAATTTTGCCCGAGCAGCGGCCGTTAGGCCTACTCTTTTCGATTTCCAACTGATAAGATATTTTTAACGTATAATATATATATATATTTATATATATATATATATATATATATATATATATATATATATATATATATATATATATATATATATATTATATATATTATATATATGTATATATATATATATAAATATATATATATATATATATATATATAGATAAAGAAAGAAAGAAAAATGCTAGAAAAAAGGGAAGAGAGAGAAAGAGAGAGAGAGAGAGAAAGAGAGAGAGAGAGAGAGAGAGAGAGAGAAAAAGAGAGAGAAAAAAACATGCAGTGCATCATTTGTAAAGGTTTATAATGAAGTCTAACCATGAGACGCAAGGAATGCCATAAGGAAGATTCAACTATTCTCGAACTCACACCAGTGTCGATCATCAATAGGGCATCGGTGACTCAGATATCGATCTTATCCTATCGTCAAGGACTATTAAATGGTTAGCGACCGGAAAGCCACAGTTACTGAAAAATCACTTAGGTGTTGGCGGAAGGGGGTACGAAGTACAAAGCCAGTCACCCCGAGGTAAAAAGAAGATGAATAACAAATATAGTCTATTAATTGCATAACACTTTCGTAAACCACTGTCCGCCCTTTGTCCACGACTATGAACTAAGTTGTGTCATTTTTTAATCTGATTAATTAAATTAAATGTGAAGTTTCGTGATAACGTTACAGACTTTTCTAGAAACCCTTACTGTACAGTATGTACTTATTTCACTTATTATATGTCTGTGTTGTGTGTTGTATTCTTTTAGGGAACTATATTTCTGATGATGTGGGTGATTTGTGTTCATTTATTCATTATTCAAGATTCAGCCCCTTAATGGAATAATGCGTATATATAGACCATCAGAATCTGAAACAGAAAACTTTAGAGATCGATTACGCCTAAACTTCGATGCAAAGACGCCACTTGCCACTACTCAGTCATTCAAACTGCCAAGAACCTTATTCTAAGATGCCAAGAGTAATCATAAAACGGGGGAGGCAGTGAGTACTTGTAAATAATCGATTACATCTGGTGACAGACTGATCTAAGCTCATCAAATATTTACATATCAGTTAATACAAACCTTTGGAGCACCACGGCTATCATGTCTGGACAGTAACGTCTGCACTGTCATATAGATTCTGGCGACAAGAGACCTGATGTGACTTTTACGATCCAGGAAAAGAAGAAACAATTTGATGTCATCTAGTGAAAAGGGCGTTTCTGTGATTCTTTAGTGAACACGATGCTTGTTTGGTCTTATTAAAAGATGTGAGGGACTGGTTCAGAAGATGAGCGTCTGAACAGATAGTGGTGGATTTTTTCCTTCATAATATATGATTGGTTCATGATATTAGAATATCAGACTTTTAAAGGTTTGTGTGTGACTGGTGAAGGATTCGTTTTTATGATATAAGATTTTACGTGACTAGTGATCAGAGAATGTGAGTGACAAATGAAGGATTGGTTCATGAGATGGGATTGTGAGGGACAGGTAAAGGGTTGGTTCATGAGATGAGATGATTGTGATGGGCTAGGGATGGATTGGTTCAGGAGATGGGATTGTGAGGGACAGGTAAAGGATTGGTTCATGAGATGAGATTGAGAGGGACAGGTAAAGGGTTCGTTCATGAGATGAGATGATTGTGATGGGCTAGGGAAGGATTGGTTCAGGAGATGGGATTGTGATGGGCTAGGGAAGGATTGGTTCAGGAGATGGGATTGTGATGGGCTAGGGATGGATTGGTTCAGGAGATGGGATTGTGAGGGACAGGTAAAGGATTGGTTCAGGAGATGAGATTGTGAAGGACAGGTAAAGGGTTGGTTCATGAGATGAGATTGTGAAGGACAGGTAAAGGGTTGGTTCATGAGATGAGATTGTGAAGGATAGTGATACGAGAATATAAATGACTAGTGAAGGGTTGGTTCATGAGATGAGATTGGGAGGGATAGGTAAAGGATTGGTTCATGAGATGAGATTGATAAGGACTAGTTAAGGATTGGTACATGAGATAGAATTGTGATGGACTAGTTAAGGATTGGTACATGAGATAGGATTGTGATGGACTAGTTAAGGATTGGTACATGGAATGATAATCGGAGGATCTGCAATAAACCTGAGTACCAATGGTGATTGGAAGAAAAGTAACGTTAAAATGTATTTGTGTATAACGACAGAGACGACAAGTATCGCTGTATCGAGAATTAGATGCCGTTATCAAAAACTAAATTGGGGACAGGAAACTAATGTCTGATCAGACAAAACATATTGATCGGGCAGAGCATATTAGTCTGGGTCAGACAATACATGCTGGTCGGACGTGGTAGTCATTGTCAGGCAATACATGCTGGTCGGACATATTTGTCAGGGTCAGAAAATACATGCTGGTCGGACATGGTAGTCAGGGTCAGACAATACATGCTGGTCGGACATATTAGTCAGGGTCAGACAATACATGCTGGTCGGACATATTAGTCAGGGTCAGACAATACATGCTGGTCGGACATATTGCTCAGGGTCAGACAATACATGCTGGTCGGACATGGTAGTCAGGGACATGTAAAATATACTGGTCGGACATGTTAACCAGGGTCAGGCAATACATGCTGGTCGGACATGTTAATGAGGAAAAATATACTGGCCTAGACCCTCACCTCACTTATAGGCAGGAATCCCAGGAAACGAGCTGTTTTCATGGCTCCTTGGCTAACGAGGTGAAGATTGACGTGATCATTGTAGTAATGGGCGAAAGGCAGATGCAGTAAAGCATCACAACCTACTATAGGACCTTCATCAGCATGCGCGGGATGTGAGGAAAGCTACTGAAATCGGCTACTTAATGCACTTTTCAGGGCGCTAAAAAGATTATTCATACTCATTGTAACAACAATAACAGGAACAAGAAGAACTGAACAAATAACAGCTGCATTCAATGCAACTGCTGTCAGTCCATGTTAAACAAACATCAATATAACGAAATAACAATTTTAAAGTATTTACGGGAACACAAAAATAAAATACTTCCACGACTAACCTTCGACAACATATTTGCTTGTAACTGTAGACAATTTGCATAATTTGATAATGACTTTTTGATACTGTAAGTCATTAATCATTAAGCACCGTTATATTGCGTGCTATTTTCGCTTGTCATTACCCGACAAGGACATTATGTGCCGAGAATGTGAAATGACATAATCTTTGCGATTGTGATGAGGTTGTTTTTATATATTGAATGTTATGTGGTTCATTTCGATTGCCAAACATGATTATATTTGTCTTTATCGGCGAATGTTCTGTTATCGCATGCCAGTTTGTGTGTGTGTGTGTAATTCGATATTTCTCTTTTATTGTAATTTGACTATCGTTATGTAGAATCGATGGGGAGTTTAAGCAGACATGTATGTATTATTCGAAATCTGTATTTGTGTTACTAAATTAATATGCTATTCTAATTTCTGAATTTAAGTTTCTAAAATAATATTCTATTCTAATACCTTAATTTGTGTTTCAAAATTAATATACTATTCTAATACCTGTATTTATGTTTTATTGTTAAGTTAATGTACTATTAGCAATTCGTATTTATGTTTCTAAATTAACAAATAATTTGATACACGAATTTGTGTTTCTAAATTAACGTAATATTTAATATATCCATATTTATGCTTCTAAATTAATGTACTATTTTATATTCCTAATTATGTTTCTAAATTAATGTACTATTTTATATCCATATTTAGTTTCTTAATTAATATTTAATTTGATATCCATATTTATGTTTCTAAATTAATGTACTATTTTATATCCATATTTATATTTCTAAATTAATATATTATTCAGTATCTGTATCAGTTAATGTGCTATTCGAATATCCGTATTTATGTTTAAGTTTATGTCATATTTGAATATTCGTATTTATGTTTAAATTAATGTAATATTCAAATATCAGTATTTATGTAAAGGTTAATGTAATATTCAAATATATGTATTTATGTTTTATTGTTAAAATTAATGTATAAGTAAAATAAGTAGGTTCTTCATTTTGCATTGTTCACTCACTGCGGCTTACTAGATCTGGAGGAAGGCAGATTTAGTGCTGGGTAGAAATTGTATTACTGTTTATAATTTTTGCAGAGACAGCTGCTAATAGCCTGCTATCATCGACAATGTCCGAATTTATAATTGTTATTGTTAAGTTATTATACTATTGGAATGCCCACATATATATTTTTTATTGTTCAATTATTATACTATTTGAATGTCCGCATTTATATTTTGTATTATTAGGTTATTATATTATCAACTAAAAGAAACCCTCTACAGGGGGCAGCAGGCAGCGTCAGAATACACGGTGAAACCTTAGATTGGTTTGAGATACACAAAGGGGTCAGACAGGGCTGCATTCTTTCACCATACCTGTTCAATATATATGCAGATAATATTATCAGGAATGTAAAGGCAGAGCCAATTTCTACAGACTTCGAACCTTTCACAATAGGAGGAAAGGAGATTCCGGAAATACGATATGCCTACGACACAGTTTTACGCTCGAATTGCACCAAGGGCCTAGAATAAATAATTACATCAGTTCAAAAATTTAGCGTAGCCCAGAATCTCTAACTGAATACAAAGAAAACAAAGATAATGACAACTGTTAAGATAAAACTTCAACCTAAAATCGAGATAGATGGCGAAGAGACTGAAAATGTTGCACATTTTGAATATCTGGGATCAATACTGAACAACAATGGAGACTACAAAAGAAGTAAGAAGACGACTGATTATGGCAATACATTAGATAAGGAGTATGCAAAACCTATGGCATAATACGAACAAAGAACTAAAACTAAAGAACTTAAGAACATGTATTTTTCATGTAACAACTAATGGATGTGAAACATGGACAATTACAAAAGCAATAAGAGGGAAGATCGGTGTTTTTGAATCACAGTGCGTATGACATACGAAGAGTCAAAACGGCTTATCAAAGCCAGATACATGACCAAATGGGAAACCGAACATACTGGTTACACCAAAAACGATGCCTATTACCAGTTGAACCGAAGAGAGCAGGTCGTTGTCTTCAGACTTCGCACTGGCCACAATAGACTGAGGTACCACCTATTCAACAAATTGAAGATATGTGGCACCGACGCATGCCCGTGCGGTACCGGTAAAATGATCGCTGAACATCTGCTGCAGAACTGCCCGACATACGAGGATCAGAGAGAGCAGATGTGGCCATCACCAGTGGAACTGCAAGACAAGCTCTATGGCAGCGGCGACAGCCTCAGGATGACCGCCGCTTTTTTCGAAAAAATAATGGTTACTGTCTGACTGCGTACGAAGAAGAAGAAGAAGAAGAAGAAGAATCACAGTGCTACAGAAGCGTCCTGAAAATCCAGTTGACAAAAAAAAAAAAAAAAAGAAACAAATCCATCCAAGACCTGAATGTGGAAGAGAATTGGCTCAACAATGACGTAATGACCCGAAAACTGAGGTTTTCTGGGGAAAACTGGACACTTCAAACGACACAACGGACTGGAGAGAGTGGTTATGGAAGGCTTAGTCACTGGGAAGAGAGGCAGGGGCAGACCGAGAAAACGATGGACCCAGGACATCAAGGAGCAGCTGGATTTAACCTTGGAGCAGGCTGGAAGACTGACGAAAGATAGACTTTCCTACAGACAGGTTGTCATGAGAGCGACGTTCTGCAAAGGACATGCTACAAGATGATGATGAAGTTATTATACTAATTGAATGTCCGCATTTATATTTTTTATTGTAAGGTTATTATATTATCTGAATGTCCGCATTTATATGTTTTATTGTTAAGTTATTATACTTTTTGAATGTCCGAATTTATGCGTTATTGTTCAGTTAACGTTTTCTTCGTGTTATTCTGTCCGTGCATGATACAGTGACTGTTAAACTGTGTTTTTTCCTCTTCCTGCAACATCCTCCTTATTATTATTCCTCTCCCTCGTTCTCTCTCTGTCTTTCTCTCTCTGTCTTTCTCTCTCTCTCTCTCTCTCTCTCTCTCTCTCTCTCTCTCTCTCTCTTTCTCTTTCTATTTATCTCGCCTTGTTCGCTAGTACTGTCTCTGCCACTCTCTCTCTCTCTGTATATCTCTTTATATATTTATCTCGCCTTGTTCGCTCGTTCTGTCTCTGCCTCTCTCTTTCTCCCACATTATTCTTACATAATGAACTTCACTTACTTCCTGCTACAACAAAGATAACTGGAATGTTTCAAAGATAGTATGAATGTGTGGAGCTTATGGTATTAATATCCCTTGGGTATCTTGACACCCATTGCTGCTTTTAAAACAAGATTTGCCAACGTGGTTCGATACATGTTGTAAAAGACAAAACAAGAGGGATGTGCATCAGGCCAGAAAGATAATTATGTTGTTTAACAGATTGTTCTAGAAACCATAACTGCAAGACTGAACAATGTGCTTTGGTCCAGCCTTTCTGTAAGCAGGCATCAACAATGGTGATCCATGCATCGTATTTCTTTTCTCACTCTCCTCTTCTATCATTGGATTCCAAGTCATCTGTTATTTTCTCACTCGCTTTCTCTTCTTTCATGGGTTTTCTGTCCTCTGTTATTTTGTCACTCACCCCTCTTCTATCAAGGGATGGCTTCTGTTATTTTGTCACTCACTTCTCTTCTATCAAGGGATGGCTTCTGTTATTTTGTCACTCACCCCTCTTCTATCAAGGGGTGGCTTCTGTTATTTTGTACTCACCCCGCTTCTATCAAGGGATGGCTTCTGCTATTTTGTCACTCGCTCCTCTTCTGTCAAGAAATGTCCGCCCTCTGTTATTTTTTCACTCGCCTCCTCTTCTATTAAGGGATGTCCAAATCCTCTGTTATTTTCTCACTGACCCCTCTTCTATCAAGGGATGTCCGTCCTCTGTTATTTTCTTACTCGCTCCTCTTTTATCAAGGGATGTCCGTCCTCTGTTATTTCTAACTCCCTGATTTTCTGCCAAAAAGATGTCCAAGTCCTCTGCAATTTCTGTCGCTCCTTTTTTACCTTGGATTATCCGTCTGCTATTTTGTGCCTGAAGTTTTTACAAGGACGCGAAAGTTGATCCTATGCTCAATTATCTTCGCCTAGCAGGTTACAGTGTTGCACTGTTTGCTCATTTCATTAACCCGATAATCTACTCAGCGCATTATAAGGAATATGTTTCTCATTTACTTTGTTATTCTATGGCGGAGTGTGTTGTACTGTGTTCTGCGCATAACAGCCCAGTTCACCCGACTTCAGCACACATTTCTTTTACGGGCTTAAGTTCCACATGGGGACGACCTCACTGTTTGGTGAATCTGGGCAGAAGTAAGTTTGTATTGTGAGACGTCCCACTAAAAGCATTGCCACCCAGTCCCCTTCCGTAAGGAATTAACAGAGGAACAAGAGAAAGTATAAAAAATATGTTGTTAAAGATGAAATTGACGTCACAGAACTTCAGTTAACGGTGGAGAGGACACACATAAAATGTTGCTTTCTCTGTCTGTCAGTCTGGCTATATGTCTGTATGTCTGGCTGTCAGTCAGTCTGCCTGCCTGTCTATATGTCAGTCAGGATGTCTGTCTGTCTGGCTGTCTGCCTGCCTGCCTGCCTGTCAGTCAGTCTGTCTGTCTGCCTGTCAGTCAGTCTGTCTGCCTGCAGGTCTGTCTGTCTGTCTGTCTGCCTGTCCGCTTATATGAATAAAAACAAAACTACCATATTTTTTTTCTCCACAAAGCCACGTTCTGCCCCGGGACATGGGATGAAATTCTATGTTGGCCGGACACACCTGCCGGTAAAGTGGCCGTCCAGCCATGCCCGTCTTACGTCAACGGGTTCAAACCTTGGGGTGAGTAGATGCTTGCAATCACCTGCTCATGTTTATTTATCACTGTGCCTAACTATAATAATAATGTTCGCCTAGGCGTCAAAGGCCGTTGCGTTGATCGACCACTACTATGTCCAACTGCTTAGGCTATATGTCAATGCGCAGCGTGTCGACCGAAATTCCTACAGACTCCCCAGTTGGAGCTGGGTATATCCGCAGCCTTGGTATAAGGGTCGCGAGGAGTGTGTTAGACCAATGTTTGTGTCAAGCTTTCCATGTCTGTCCGTGTCAAACTCCCTGTTTCTACGTGTCCCATCGCCGAGGCTTCTGACTGTGTCCACCTGTTGGTCAGCGTGACCCTTGCTGTGCTGGGAATACGAAGTTAGGAGAGGTATCGTGTAACCTCCGGTAGAGAGAGGGGCGGGCAGGAGGAAGTCGGCTTCAGTCCGAGCAGAAATGTCCTTGAGTAGTGATAATCTGGACTGAATTCTTGTGTACAGTTAAACGGGACGTTGAACTCCGCCATGGACTGGTTTCCCACGGCTTGAGTCAGGCATGAAATGCAAGGAAATGCAGCAAAACGAACAGGATAAACCGATCGAAAACACATCAAATCCACATAATAAAGTCCCTGATACCACCTGGTGAAGGAGTTGTGAAATATAATCCGAACAGGAACCACCAAACGTCGGAAAATTCGACCCAAACACCAGAGTCGAAAGCGCAGCCACTAAGGCGCATCCATCTTACTTTTCTGCTCAATAAAATCATCAAATTTTTTTCACTAATATATAAGCATGGAGTTATCATTGCAATCCGCTTTTTTCCTAGAAGTATTTGCCGGAACATCAAAATCATCGTGTACAAGTCGTTTTTGTGGCGCATTGTTTTACATGAAGAGGTTGCCAACCTAAGGTACAATCATAATGCATTGTCTTTTTAGTCATGCGTAGTAGGCGACTCTACGGCGCTTCAAGTCGTCGTCTGCTTCGGTTTTTATTCAAAATCCAGCTTAGAATTGGTAGGGATAAGGGGAATTCTAATGTCTATTTTAAAAAGCACTAGTGTCTGCTGGGTGTTGTCTCTTTGCAGTTTCAATCAATCAGTGGCGCAAGACATCAATCTTAACAGTTTTGATTGAATGGTGTGTTCGTGGGAGGTTCTTTGTTCCCCGGAATGCGGAAATAGAAATGCCATGCTTGTAATTCACCCGAGTAATTCTCAGAGCAGCTAGAATAGAACCAGTTTCCATCCTTCTTTGTCATAAGAGGCAACATAATATATTGTTCTTGAGTTTGATAAACATGTTCATGTAAGGCCATTGCTAAAGTACCAAAAAGCTAATATCTGGGTTCTTCTTCTTCTTCTTCGTTCGTTCTCAATCTCCCGCTAATAAACCCTGAAAGGGCTTAAGTAGCAGAATGTAGTCCAGAGAACGGAATGCGTTGTGTCGTAGTTTACAGCTTGACTGCGATATTTGCACCTTTCGGTCCAACACATCCGACTTCAGCAAGCATTTTTTGAGTACCGGGTTAGCATTCCCTCTTCGATCCCTTCTCTTTAGCCAGTCTGCCCTGCTGCAGCCTGTTATCCAGGATCACCGCGTGGAGGTGTAGAAGAGTCTTGGCAGCTATGGTTCGCTTGCCCTGACGCTAGCAGTCAGCTATGGGTCGCTGACCACTGCAGCTCATGCGCTGCTCAGCATCTTGATCCCATATCTGGGTTCAACTGGTAAGGGAAGCCAAATGCAGTGTTGGACCACTGTTTCAATAAATGGAGCTACGGAGGGGGTTAAGATGGGTGGTCTAAATTGCATGGTCGTGAGAGCTCGCTCCCCACAGCAAAGGCACCACGTCCAATCCTAATTTATCGACACTCTACTGTCGACCCATCTGTAAATATCTACCTAACCTACTGAAGCTAATTAAATTGTGTTCCGTCTTTGCCTATTTCGGTCATCTAGCCAAGTAGGATCTACGGTAGTAGATAAGAACTTGTGTCTATTCCTTTTCATCTCTATCGTTTAGATTAGTAGGTTATTTCTTCGCCATCGTCAATAACGATTCATCAATGTCTGCGGACATGGTAAAGATGGCCGTGGATCCCTTTGTTGGCTGTTTGGCCCAAAACCAACAACATATATACATACGCGGACGCACACAGACACCCTCACGCACTAGAACATGCACACATCCACACACAAGAAATTCATTCATTAACACACATAGCACATCAGCACAGCCACACAGGCGTGCCCACACACATACACATACACAAATATAATATATATATATATTTCATATTTCCGCTTGGCAGAAAATGCGACCAAACGCTGTATGGAAGACGGAACTTGGTATTTCGATATTGTTCACAACAGAACCTGGACTGACCTCCGCTTCTGTTCTACCAAGACAGATGACGAAGCTTCAGCGAGAGCAGAATTTATTAAGGTTGGATTTCTGATTTGTTTTCTAGCACTCGTTTTACGTTGTTGCTGGGGTTTATGTTGTTGTTGATGTTTTTAAAAGTTACATCTTCATTTGCACGGATCTAACAAAGAAGGGCAATCAATAAACGCAAATCAGAACGATGTTACAAATTAAATAGTCGCTTTTATTGAACTGCATTGATGTAACAACATGCTGTCCATTTCTGCTCTTAAATCGTAAAATTCGCATCTGTTATTAATGCATGTCTCTGTGTACATTTTCTTACAGATTTTTATGCTGGGCTTTAAATGTCGTTAGTTATGATTGTATGTGCCATAATTACGTATGCCAGCTGATCTGTAAAATTGAGGTGCAAGCTTTTATTAAAACTTTTTTGTGGGAAGGGAGGGGTGGGGGGGTGGGGGGGTGTGTGTGACTATATGGTGTGAGTTTAATTTAATTTTGGTGTTTCTTTGGTGAATTGGTGTATTGGCGCGTTTGGTTTTCTTGCATTTAAGGATCCGTCAAAATGGTATTTGTCGCACTAGTAGAGGCTGTATTCAAAATATCAGCTCTCTAGGTTATGGGGACATTGGATGAAATAGGAGAAATAGAAGTCAACACAATCGGACAATGGTCAGATGTCAAGTTAAATAAAAGCTTGAAAAAAATCAGACTTGTGATTGCAAACTGTAACCAGGACTAGTCATCATGATTTTACTGATTTCTTTCTTTAAAATAACATTTTGATATTTGACAAAAATGATACCGTCAGAAACAAGTGTGTGGCTTTTGTCCTAAAACATCATCATAAAGTGTCATACCTAGTGTCTGTTTGATCATCAATTCCTTCCACAATCATGAGTCTACTTACCATCAATTCCTGCCACAATCATGAGTCCATTTACCATCAATTCCTTCAACAAACATGAGTCCACTGACCATCAAATCCTGCTACCATCATGATTACACTGACCATCAATTCATTCCACAGTCACGAGTCCACTGACCATAAAATCCTTCCACAATCATGAGTCCACTGACCATCAATTCCCTCCACAATCATGAGTTCACTTACCATCAATTCCCTCCACAATCATGAGTTCACTTACCATCAATTCCCTCCACAATCATGAGTTCACTTACCATCAATTCCCTCCACAATCATGAGTTCACTTACCATCAATTCCCTCCACAATCATGAGTTCACTTACCATCAATTCCCTCCACAATCATGAGTTCACTTACCATCAATTCCCTCCACAATCATGAGTTCACTTACCATCAATTCCCTCCACAATCATGAGTTCACTTACCATCAATTCCCTCCACAATCATGAGTTTACTGACCATCCTTGCTTTCTTCTTTATGTTTACTAAGCAATGTGCGACGCATTGCATTTACGCCTTCTGATCCAGTGTATCTGATTCAATACGCGTTTGTATGTGTTGACCACCATACGGATGTGAACCTGTTATGTTGAGAATCAAAACCTGGCAAGCTTGTTGGGCTGTGATCAGCGTTACTACCTGTATCACTATCTCTCACCTACCAGAGAAAATACTGCCACTAAACAGTTAACACTCTGAAACATAGGGAAGCCAAGGTAACGCAGTGGTTAGTGCTCTGGCATCACGGCTAAGCGATCTGAGATCGCTCCCCAATTGGAACGGGATTTTTTCGAACTAAAAAAAAACCGCTTCCGGGGTCAACTCAGCTTCAAAAAGTGGGTACTAGAATAATTTTTGAAGTAAAGACGGCCGGCGACCCTAGTGTGTGGTTGGCCAGGATAATATAGGTGTAACGCCATATTCGCAGTCTGCCATACAGACGTGTTAACAAAACATGTACTTTACTTATTTACTTTGAAGCAGGATTCAATTTACAAACAAGAATCTCCTGCTATATTTGTAATGTCCGCTTTGCGAAATTTCCACTATGCGGTGGGCAGCCAGCAGAGGAAACCCGTATTATACCAGGTGTGTTTTGTCTGTTGCAGTCTCACATGGGCAGGATCAGACTTATGTACAACGTTGGCTATGGCATCTCGTTGGCTTCTCTGGTGTTGTCAGTCATCATTATGGCAAGTTTCAAGTGAGTAACATTTGTATATTTCTGCTTGACGGTCTTTACAATCGTTATAAAAGGTGACTTAACTTAACATAACGTTTATTATACTGGTTTAGAAAACTCATCAAATTCTGTAGAGAACCAGTTACATCTGCATTACCCTGCTCTAAAAGCTATGCGCATACAATGTATTCTTAAATGCATTCACTGTGACGTCAAACTTAGATTCGCATATGAACAAATGTAAGTTTTACACTGCTCGAAATGCAAACACATTGCACGTGGTACTGATATTGATCAGAATAGGACCACTGTAACCATTCAAGCATGTTGTAAAAACCGAATTAGAAGAGTTGTGCATAGGACTAGCAATTGATGATATAAAAATCACTGCTCCTTAAAAATCCAAGGGTGGGGGGGGGGGGGGGGGGGGTGTGTCTTTTATTTTTGGCGTTCGCCTTATTTCTCTAATCCCCAAGGCGGTGTGCGTTGCACTGTGGTTTTTATTTTGCGCCTGTCGGCTCAATGCATCCGACTTCAACATTCATTTTATGTAAGGGTCTGCTTCCTCCTGCATTTTCTAAGGGTTTGCTTCCCCGGGGTAACGGCCGGTGCTGTGATAGGGATAGAACTCAGCACCTTCGTGTTGTGAGCCGTGCCACTTAACTACTAGGCAACGCCGTCCGATTTGGCGGGAGGGGGGGGGGGGAGGGTCTGACAACAGTCAATGAGATTTGACAAAATGAGAGCCTTCTTTGTGACTATAAGGTTTTGCCAGGGTCAAAGGTCCAGCGACGAGACCAGTTAACAAATGCCAACGATTAAGATGGAAACAAATGACGCATATCTCCAGCTTCTTCTTCGTCCATATCCCCTCTGGGATCAACACTCCACAGGTTGACAGTTCCTGTTCTATTTTCAATTTCTTTCAGCTTGATGATGTCTTTCTTGTATCTTCAGGTCTCTTCTCAACGCATTCTTTGGTCCATGACAGAGATTGTCTAGCAATACTGGCTATGGATTTTTGCAGTGTGTGTCCTCTCCCATTGGCAAGAAGCTAGTATGGGACATTGGGAATAAGGTGTTGATCTCATATTTTATTGACCAACGGCAGACTAGTGGTCATTTGGTCAACATCGTGGTGGCCACCTTTACTTTTCCAGATTATTCTGGTACCCAATTTATGAGGCTGAGTCGATCACAGGCGCCGTTTTGCGATCTGAAAAAAAATCCTACACCAACTGCGGGCGGAATACCAATTGCTCGCCTGGAAAACCAATGCACTAACCACTGCGCTAACTCGGCGCTCACGTGTAGCCTATCCAGAGTCGTATTTCTGCTAAGATTTCCTGTTCCGCCTGTCTTTGTTCTGCTTTCTCTCTCTCTCTCTCTCTCTCTCTCTCTCTCTCTCTCTCTCTCTCTCTCTATCTATCTATCTATCTATATATCTTTCTCTCGTAAGCTTTACTCTCTCTCGTAAGCTTTACTCTCTCTCTCGTAAGCTTTCCTCTCTCCCCCCACCCTCCCCCCTCTCTCTCTCATAAGCTTCCGTTTGTAACCTTCTCCAACCACTGTAGGCCCAGAATCTTATCAAGGCTGTGTTCATAAAGCCCTTTGGTCTCTAAATATTGAATTTATTCCCCAGACGTGTCTCTGCTCAATATAAAAGGACCGACTTCCCATTGCCACACAAAAAGCATGTTGCAAGAGGCGACCAACAGTAAGATATGACACTAGTAGGGTAGATGGCGCTCCAATTCATAACATTACACTTCATGCCATTCACACAGGTTAAAACCTTGGCAATTTTGTAGTAGCTATCTGGCTTTGGTAGAAAGCTCTGAGATCAATACCCCCCCCCCCCCCCCCCCCAATTACACCTAAATAAAAGGCTGCATTAAGAAGTGTTAATGAAGATCTGACGAAAACAATGAGCGCTTGCATTTTACAACCTTATTCTTAGGTTATGCCTATTTGCTGATAAGAAGTACATGACAAAGAAAACAGATTTAAGAAAATGTGATCTTTCGTTTCTCACAGAAAACTTCACTGTCCAAGAAACAGCATACACGTCAATCTGTTTATATCTTTCATTTTGCGAGCCTCTATCTCGTTCATGAAGGAGAATCTATTGGTCGATGGTGTGGGCTTTCCCAATGACGTCATCGAAAACGAGAGTAGTCATGTTATATTCAAAAATGGAAGTTTGGTAAGTCTGTTGTAATTAATCAACTTTATTAAGATGTTTGTTACATCAAACTTAATGACATGTTGGTTAATTTATGTTTAATTAAACGTGCGTCATACTACGAGGGCGATTCGATAGGTTTTCCCCTCAGCGCCATTACTTTGACAACAGTTTTCAGAGCCACGGGACACCTAAGTGAAAATAATCTCTAATGAATTTACTACAGGCATGGCCTGCTTTAGATATGCGGTCTGACTCACCTGGAAATACCCTTTGAAACGTCACATTATAAATAACGTAACTCATATTGTACCAAGGTTTATAATGAATCCATACTCTACATAGAGAAATGAAACAAATTGACGGTAAAAGACACAACAAATCACTGTTGAGGGTGATCTTTTCATATAATCCTTCCTTGAAACCAACGGTATATCCATCATTTTTTCCCGAACACGCTATTATAGTTGTACTGAAAGTTGACATATGCAAGTACCGTTATTTAATCAGCCGTGGAATGTGACGTTTCAAAGAGATTTCTCCGTGAATCAAAAGGCCTGTATCTACAGTAGGTTGTGCTATAGGGGTATGTAGTTGCATGCTTCTGGAATGCGACGCATGCATACATCAGAAAGTAAAATTGCGGCTTACACAGAAAAATAGTTAACCAGCGTGCTGTGATTGCATTTTTATGATAGAAGGTTGTGTGCCAATCGACATGCATCGAAGAATGACTGCGGTATATGGTAACGCCTGTGTGGATGTCAGTACTGTCAGAAGGTTGGTATAGACTGTAAAAGGTGACAATTCAGTCGCGACGAACCTACATGACAAGGCTCGTAGCTGACGGTCGATCACAGGTAGTCGTCTTGGCGGGAAAAGTGATGATGACCATCTTTGGACTGGGAGGCCGTAGTTCACATTAAATATTTGGAGCACGGCTATACCCTCAACTCCGATCGATACATGAAAACTTTAGAGAAACTTCGAGCACTATTGTTGCGTGTTTGTGCGGGCAAACACGCAATTCTTCGGCACGAAAATACTCGCCTACACATGAGTCGACAAACAATGGCTGCATTGATGCATCTCAAATCTGACGACATTACCGCACACATCGTACATCCCCGATCTGGCACATTGTGACTTCTTCCTCTTCTGAAGTCTGACAACATTACCGCACACATCGTACATTCCCGATCTGGCACATTGTGACTTCTTCCTCTTCTGAAGTCTGACAACATTACCGCACACATCGTACATCCCCGATCTGGCACATTGTGACTTCTTCCTCTTCTGAAGTCTGACAACATTACCGCACACATCGTACATCCCCGATCTGGCACATTGTGACTTCTTCCTCTTCTGAAGTCTGACAACATTACCGCACACATCGTACATCCCCGATCTGGCACATAGTGACTTCTTCCTCTTCCCGAAGCTAGATAACACATCAAAGGATATCGTTACGCTTCTGACGAGTAGGTGCAAGCAGCGGTGCGTACCTGGTTAGGGAGAAGATTATTGATTGTTTTCCTTGATGGTATGCAAAAACCTGTCCTACAATCGCGTGTGTGTGTGTGGACTGGGGATGGTGACTAGGTTAACAAATAATGACACATGCTATAAACGACATTCAAAGCTTTAAGAAAATGTATAGCTCTTTGTAGATCTTGCGCATTAATGAAATCATCTCATCAAAGGTAAAACTTTTTAAATCGCCCTCGTAAATGTTCATCAAATAAATGTAAATAGATGTTCGTCATATTAAAACCAAATTATGTTCGCCACATTGAAACCTAATTATGTTCGTCACATTAAAACCTAATTATGTTCATTACATTACATTTAATTTGATGTTTCATCGCATTATTGTAATTTGATCTTTCTTCACCTTAAATTTCATAGATGTTTGGTTTCATTAAATGTTCCCCCGTATTACACTTAATTCGACGTTCCTCATGCACAACTTCGATGTTCATCATAGAAAACTTAGATGTTCATCATAGACAACTTAGATGTTCATCATAGACAACTTAGATGTTCATCATATACAACTTAGTTCAATGCTCATAACATTAATCTAAATGCTACAGTATTGCAAAGCACATTCATTCTGTCATGGGCTGTGGTTACGTTTCACAAAGCACAAAATACCAACGTCTGACACGACGCTAAAGGCAAACTCTACGTTGCATCTCATTAAACTTTTGATATTTCGCTACATTACTTTTGTAATAATAACCTAGTCATATTAATTTGTTTCTTTTAAGTTAGAATACGACATCCACTGATATTCGGTGTTTAATAATTTGTGTATTTATCAATTTATCTGCGGCTTAAATATAATAGAGAGGCCTGCCGGCACAATTTGAATATTATATTCTCTATGTAATGGTTGGCGAAAGAGGCATAATAAAAATATGTCAGTTCTGTTAAAAATTGTATTCAATAATAAAGAAAAATCATGATTCTCATATCTAGTGTCACCAGGAGAATTTATTTGTCTGAGGAATAAAGGCCGCTTGCTCAGTCGATACACAGTGTGCAAACTATGTTTTTATTGTACCACATTAGAAGAAAACGTATCTCTGACCAATGATTTGAGACCGCGTCATATTAGCCAGTGAACCGGTATACAAACCATTTGATCACCTGCTTATTTAAACAGATTTACGCAAGTAAGTCAATAAGTAAGTTACAATCTACCAGGAGATAGCTGAAAAAACGTGATTGGTAACTTCGAAAGGTACCATTAAGTGGCAGCTATATCCAGCATCGTGGTTACTATAGGTAACAGACTCTAGGTGTTTGCAAGTACATGCACAGTAGCTCAGATACAACAGCGTGTACAATCAAAGGAAAGCGTGTTGTTGCGCGTTTCTTTTTTTTCTTTTTTTTTGAGCAACAGGACTTTCTGCAAAATATATTTATAAGGAAGGACCTACTGTTTAATGTGACAAGTGTTTGTCGCGTAAAACGGCGCATTACTTGGTCAATACATTTTCTCAATGTCAGTCAAAAATGTCTCGACCTGGTTGTCCTGTTCAAAGGTATATGTGCGTCAGGTGTGAGAGATGACTCAAGCTGACAGGCTAGTAGCGATATTCAGTGTAACAACTGTAATAGGGTGCTCGCATAGCTTAGCCTGCAGTATAATGCGTAATCGAATGAATTTCCAGAACGTGTACTTTTGGTGGATACCCAGACAACTGTCTGCCGAACACAAAATGTACCGAATCTGCCTGTCCTTGTGCTGATAAACTTCAGTAATACATGGATTTAAAGTTCCCACCTTTTCGGTTGTTTTTTTTAATAGCCATATCCGGCCTCATAAATGATTACTATTTAATTTTTAATAATTTTTATCTGCAACAAAATCTGGATTTTCTAGGCCCATTCGAAATAGAGGTGTCGAACAATCCCCTTTCAATGTACAAGCAGTATTTGTAGTTGTTATACCTGGGAAATAAGACGTAGTGTACTGGCTAAGTTTTTATCCATACAAAAATTTCAAAAACTAAATTTTACCGGGATTTGAATCCATGTCTAATTGATCACACTGCTGTTATCAAAACCGTTCGGCCACTTCTTCGTTTATGTGATATAACCGCAACTATACGAAACACAATAATTCATTTTGGAAGGTTTCAGAAATAAAAACTGAAATTACACAGAGAAAAAAACAAAAAAGATTTTGGACAAGCTCCAGTTTACCATGCAGGTTATGGATATCCGATGTAGTTAGGTAGGACAGGACAGCGATAAAGGGAACTGATCATCCTCGCCTTATAAAAGAATGAGACCTAGGTCAATGAAGTCTGTCACACTTCATCATTGATGGCAGTATTCTCTATTGGAACTCGCTTTTTTTCACTTTACCCCTACTCACACAAGGTCTCACAAACATCCTTATAAGTTGAACTGTAAAATGGCAAGAGAGAAAGTGGAAACTATACAAGGATACACTTAAAAGATCACTGATTCAGTGCAGTATTAACCATGTTGGCTGGATAAGATTCGTCACTAATCGTACATGTTGTGGCTACACGATTACTTAGGGCATTCAGAGACATGGGGCATCAAAAATACATGAGACTATACACAGAGACAATCGCTCTGCAAGTCAGGTCACGTGAACCCTTCTTCAACCTCGGCGGACGGAGGTGTCATATTTCCTTGTACTAAGTGCAACAGACAATTCAGGGGCTAGATTGGCTTATTTAGCCATCTTCGAGCTCATGCACACAGCGAATGTTGACAACGTGGTTTTTATCGATTACGATGGACGAACACCACCAGGCCACGGATTGCCAAGCAAATCCCAGTCACCAAACAAATTATACATCACTCTGTACCTCTTTGAAATGCATATCTCGTATTTACTTATTTGAAGACGGTCAACTTAATATCAATGAGCGTTCGTGGAACCGCTCTCGTGTCCGTCCATTACACGTTATTGTCTTGAGTTTCAACTTGTGTGTTTGTTTGCTTTTGTACGTGTTCTGTGTTTGGCTTTGGCGATCCGGATAACCTTATGATGATAATAACCCACTTATCATCTTGTCTGGCTGGTGTGTACACAACAGGGAGAATCTCTTAGTTAAACCCAACAATAGTCAACATGCATGACCTTAAAAAAAAACTAGGACGGCAAATATGTGGAGAAAGATAAGCAAATATTGTGAGAATAAATAACAACTAACGTCAGCCGGATGACGCTGGGAGATACATTACTGCAAAATGTGAAATCATTAACATATCTATACCGCAATGTAAGGACATTAGAAGAAGCATTAAATATACTCCATAATTTATATAGCACCACCCGAGAAATCGAACGAGAAAAGCAAGAGCACGACCCAAGGCACCCAATGTTTGGACATCAGGTAGAAAGAGTACGACCCAAGGCACCCAATGTTTGGACATCAGGTAGAGAGAGTACGACCCAAGGCACCAAATGTTTGGACATCAGGTACAAAAGCACAAGAAAATCCAGACATAGTTTCCTAAAATCAACACATCCCATACAGAAAAACCCCGAAAGTCGCCGTTTCAAGAGATGGCACGAATTGATGTAGGCCCCAGAGATGGAACTTCGGGAGGAAACTGCCCCCGGACATCATCTACAATACACAACATGGAAGTCGCTGAACAGACTACGAATTGGTGTATCACGGTGCACGAGAGATACGAAACTGTGGGGATTCACATATGATAACACACGTGACTGTGGCGCAATACAGGACCAATACGACATGAGGACCTGCTCCAACCTTCAGGAAACATGCAATTGATGCATGGGAACCAGTAAAGTAGATGTTTATTTTACACCACCAGACGTATTGGTCACTAACCGTTTTGGGGTAGAATATTCAGTGAATTGGAAGACGGCAGGCAGTGGCTCAAAGTTTACTGCTTGCGTCAAGGTCAACGAACCAGAGCTATTCAAGACCATATGCCACCTTCAAGTCTTTGGTCTGCTGTGTCAGCCACATTTGCACTTCACGTTCCACATTTTCGTCATTCGCGAAACGTCTGCCGCCGAGGTCAGATCATATATTTTGCTATAGGCTAAACCATGCGAACACCGTATTGCGGATGTTACACTGTCTATATTTACTAGTCTGTCAGGTCGAACCATCTCCCCCTCCTCCTTCCACCCTTTCATACCCCCCCCCCCCACCTCACGTCACACAGATACGTCTGTTGCAATCTCCGCAGAACACGACTGGACCGACTTCCTTAACAATTTTGGAGCACTGCTTAGATGTATCGACCTAGTTATGCGCCGCTTTACGCGGGAAACACTTCTCAACGCTAACGGGAAACATTTCCTTATGAATATCCTTTGCGGAAATTCCTTTTGTCCCCCAAAATGATGTTCTTTAATTGTACACTCTGTGAGCATGGACGCCATTTGCATTTGAGCTGTGTCCGAACATACAACACCTAGCATCTGATACCTACAGAAATAAATAAAGCTGAGTGCTGCTGCCACATAATGACACCTTTTGAAACTGCCAACTAAATTTTTCAACTTTACCATATCAATTTATGACCTACTTATTAACTTACCCTCATACCTACTTCCATGACAGCAGGTAAATCATTAACTCCGCCATCTTTCTCCTGCTCCCACTAAATAGCATTGGGAATGCAAGCTATTCTTCACTTGCTTTCACTACATCCTGGGAGCCAACTACATGTGGATATTTGCTGAGGCACTCTACTTGCACATACTTATATCTGTGGCAGTCTTCTCGGAGAGGAGTAGCGTCAAGTGGTACGCTCTGCTCGGATGGGGTGAGTATTTCACTTAGTGTATTAACTAGGGGGTAACGGTCAAACGTACGATTAGCTTAATGTTAGTGCAATCGCTTTTCACGGAAAATGTACGGGATTGGAATCCCGCTTTCTGTACATCCCAGTCAAGCTAGTTGTAAATGGTTACCTGGAATACGACCAGGTAAGTAAAAGGCAGATAGGAAAGAAACTGTGACCCTAACTCAGACAATCCTTGACTTAGTATACTAAAGTCTCTAACAACTTCATTCCCCGACAGCAGTGCACATACAATGAGACAAACCATGACTTAGTATACTGAAGTCTCTAACAACTTCATCCCCAACAGTAGTGCAATTATTATTGGCCAAACCCGTATTTTAAAAGATAAGCTCAATGTAGTCGCATGACAGACTGCTGACAGTGATGAAGTGTTAGACTTGTTGTATTTAGTCACCTTGTTGTTTATGCCGGGTACTCAGGTCCCTTCCTCGCTGTCTTTCCTTCCCTGACAGTAGATGAAGTCCCTAATTACAGCTGACTCGATTGGAACGTGTCGATAACAGGAGATCTAACCCCAAAAATGTTGTTGTGGATCTATCAAACGTACATGTAGGCTTTCTCGTATATTCTAACCAGATCTTCTTGTGCTCTATACCCACAGTGGTAATTTGTCCTGTTGCCTTCCTATGGAACAATCATTTAGTTTGCTTTTTTGTCACTTATGTTGATGAGCGCCTCGAGAAGTTAAAGTCGCATGTACTGCGCCAAGTGCATTGCGTCGTTCGTTGGGAGCCCGCGTGGTTGCACAATCATTCAAATGTCATCTATTCACCTGCTTCGTGGCTGCACTCTTGCCTTGTAGGCAAAAGGACCAGCGTTGTAAAACATCAGTGGAAGTTGATGAGGGTGTTTTCTCATGAGATGAGCGAAGCAACGTATGTTTTGCCTAAATACGTACTCAGCACAAGACATAGTGCCGACCATACTACGAATGGCTTCGTTTCATAGTCCATCTTTCCTGGTAACACCGATGACCTTCCTCAAATATTTCGTTTAACGCGTACAAATTCTGCGCTCACTCGCCTTAAACAGGAGTCATGTTTGGTACCGGTAGCACAGAGTCGGCATAAATATACAGTTTATCAGCTGTAGCATTGTTGCCAAACAAATACTCGTGTGTCTGAGTAGTGGGAACAGCTGATAAGTCACAGCACATGCTTTCTGACACCTAGTCTCGATTTCTCTGTCGGTCCTATCCACCTTCTGCCAAAATAATATATAAATATCTGAACTCGCTGGCTTGTTGACGAGCAATGAGATAACCAAACCTTTTTGTCTTTTATTGTTTCTGAATTTCTTTGTACTCTTCTTTTCTTTTCGTTTATTCAGTAATGCGACAAGTAATGAATAGATCTCTAGAACGGGCCCGTCTGTTAGGCTCATGCACAGTGGCATCCACCTTCTCATATATTTCCGTAATCTACCTTTTCTGTGGTCTGTCTTTTGTCATTGAATCCGTTGCACCTAAATAGCATTGCTTGTTGGGGTGGGGGAAGGTGGGGGAAAGGGGGGGGGGGCTGTATGGTGGTAGTCGTGTTATGTGACCAAACCATTTTAGTTGCTGTCTTTTGATGTAGTCTAATACTGGTGTTGTTCACACTTGTCTGATGTTGTCGTTTCTCATAATGTCTCTCTTTATTGCACAAAATACATTTTGCTTTCATTTAATTTCTGCTATTACGATGTGCCATTTTTCATTTGATATTAGTGTCCAGTATTGTTCTTCTTCGTCGTAGGTTTTCAATCTCCCGCTACCAAGCCCTGAAAAGGGCTATGCAAGTAGCAGGATGTAGTCCGAACAACAGAGTACGCTGTGTCATAGTTTACAGCTTGACTGCTATATTTCCACCTTTCGGTCCGACACATCCGTCTTCAGCACGACGTCGGGACGGAAATCGTGTTGTTTAAAGCTCTTTTGGTAGTTTTTGTCACGTGCTTGCAATTAAGTATTGGAGTTAATTGTCCAATGATCTAATTTGCATTATTGTATTTTTGCTGGATTTCAGCTGTAATTCTTCCGTCTGCTAATAACGTGTTCCTTAAACATTTGAAATCTTTCACATGTTTGGTGCATTTCAAGGAAGATATTGATGTCTCCAGCTATTCTAGATATTTGCATGACTTCAGTTTTTTTTTTCTACCTTGATTTTTATTATTTTTCTTCACATGTAATATTTAGATTATCAATATGATGTTGCGATTGTATTTCTAAAGTTGCAATGACTGCCTGATTGCTAGCAAAAAGAAGTTCATTAATGATTTGTATTCATCACAAGTCAAAAAAGAGTTATTACAATGTGTAAAATGACATAATTTCTAATTCTATTTGTCTTTGTGACCTCGATTGCTTTTTTAAATTTATAATTTCCCACGTTGTAATATTTATTGACAGAATATGGGCTTTCTTTCAGTATTTAAACTTCTTCTGACTACCTAGGGTTTCATCTTCTCAAAGTATCGTGGCCTCCTCTTGTCCCATGCTTCGAGTCCTGTCCAGTAGCGAAGTATTAGAATGGAATAGGCTGAGCTTTCCCAAAAGTTTTGTGAAGAAATAAAGAAGAGAAGACATCCCTTTGCATAAAATAGATTTGAAATACATTAGTTGAAATTGTAATGATCATTTTTGTTTAAGAGTAGACGTCATGTTAGCAAACGCACGAAGCGGCAAAGCTGGTTGTGTCCAGCCTAACACAGCGTTACACTCAGGTCAATTGATATCTAGGAGACTGTCATTAACACGCTATTTTTTCTTACAGCCCATAAGCCACAAATTAGGCCGACCTTCTAAGACTAGATTTATATTTATAGAACAGGTGAACAATTATGTACTTTATGCTCATGACTCAGCTTACCCTAAGATTATTTTCACGCTTGACTACTGGTTCATCACATCTTGCCCGCTCGCCTCTTACGATGTTTTCCTGTCATGCTATGGTACCTTTCTCTGATCTCATATTAACACCCTCTCGCATTAGGAACTATTCATGACCTCTTGTGCTGTTCTTCTTTCCGACCATGACATCTTAATTACATTGTAAGTGTCTCCCATACTCATATGATGTATTCCGCACACTACGTGTTTGTCCCACGTGGACGTCCTTCCCACGGCATACAGTGATAGGTTCCTGGCTGACCCTAGCATACACAAATATACCCTCACCAATTCTCACTGACTCTAGCAAACGAAAACAAACCCTCACCAATTCTCACTCACCCTAGCAAACGAAAATATACCCCTACCAATCCTCACTGACTAGTAAACGAAAATATACTCTTACCAATCCTCACTGACTCTAGCCAACGAAAACATACCCTCACCAATCCTCATTGACTCTAGCAAACAAAAATATACCTTTACCAATCTTCACTGACTCTAGCAGACGAAAATCTACCCTCACAAATCCCCACTGACTCATAGTTCTTAGTCGACCTGTACGTCTACAAGGGCGAATGCCCCTGTGCATGTCCCAGCTCTGGTATGGGCTGGATGTAGCCGGGGGGAAGATTTCCTGTTTAGCGAACTATGCTCGAGCAGCTTAATACTCCGCTACGTTGGGGCAATCGCTGCGGATGGTGGTTAACCGATGTGTAAGTCCATCTCAATAGACTCAAACACTTAAGAAAAGTTGACCCGCAACCTGTAAGACACCATCTATGCTGCTCTAAACAAACCACCTAACCATGGCTGGTGTTATGCCATGTCACACAGTTAGTCGCCTCTCACCACATGCTCTTTGTAGAGCGGTGATACTATTCTTGTCCTTGTCATACACAAAGACCGCGGCAATAAACTCGAGTAGACCTCACTGACTCTAGCGGACGAAAATCTACCCTGACCTCTGACACAACTTCCTCTTTTATCTATGTCATCAACATTGTATTTAGAGAACGATGTTCCTGCAAATTCCACGATCTCGATGCAAATGTACCGGGTTTCATCCAAATCCTGTCAGCTCCAGTCTATCGAGATCAAAATGTCGACCTGACTTACTGTTTAGAAAAACGAGACAGAGCGAGAGAACTGAGCATCTCACAAAAATCTGAGACCTAGCCCAATGAAGGCCGTAAGGTATGTTTCATCCCCTATGGTGTAGTCCTCTTCCTCTTGTTAGACAACTTATCTGAGCTATTAGCTCTTGTGGATTCTAGATTAATACAACTGGGAGACTTGTGGCTTTCATTACCAACTCGGTAACCAGAAACCAGAATTGTGTCTGGATCATTCCAGGCCACAGGGAAGGGGGGGGGGGGGCGGGGAGTTGGGGGCCGCACTGTAGTAATGGTGGTTCATCGCTAGCGAAGATGGTGACAGAATCCGACTTGTCCTGAGATACAAAAAAGGAACTATTCCTATGGCTGGGGTAGCCGAAGAGTTTTTAGACAATTCACTAAGGGCCACTTCGCCAATGCTGTCGCCAGGTCGTGTGCTAAGTTTATTTCATAACCAATATAAAAACTGAATATGCCTTATCGGAGATTCAATCCGCAGCCCTCCTTGTTAGTAAGCAGGCATCGAAACCAATTAGGCCACGCGAGATGAGATCTCTAATGACTGTAAAGTCCAACCCTAGCAAGGCGAGTTCTGCTGATGGGGAGCACACTTGCAAAGATTCGACAATGGGGCCGTCCAGCTTCTGTACTTTCGGATAGTTTCTCGCTCGATGATGTTCCGCTTGGCGCGAACTGAGCAACTTGTGTGATGCTAGAGCACCAGGTGGAAGAGTTGTGTACAAGCGTCTCCCTAGAGCGGACATCATCATTAAAACTCTTCAGTTACAATTTTGAAGACTTTTTGTGACGTTTCTTCTTACCCACTGCCTGTCGATTCGGAGCTCATGGTTCATCAAATGCTTCGGGAGGCACCTATATGGCAATGAGAAGTCCTGTCGATCTTACCTGGGTTGATTTTAGGAGCGTGTGGGAGATCAACATATGTGACCTGACGCAAATCCAAAGTTGGGTACCTCATCTTACCAGCGAATTCTGACTAGCCTGTGGAGACAGCCCATATGAAAATGATAGAGTTGCCTGGTGTGTGACTAGAATAGTAGCACAGGCTGAGAGCAAGTCACACGAGACGACTATCGAAATGATCTCTTGAGGGTAGAAGAATCTCCAGCGTAGTACATTGCACCCCTGACTATTTGCACTGACTGAAAACATGAAGCGAAGGGAGAAGTCCTCAGGGTTCAATTAAAAAAATATAATTGTAGATACCGCACATACGGTACTTTAATTCGGGAATGAAGGAATCATTAATGTTGATGCCCGGAGATCTGAAGAATAAGCAATAAAAACGCGCAGTGAACAAGGGAAAAAAACACAGATTTTAAATGTCGAAACAAAATAATAGATCGTTTAGAGAGTTGGATCATGACAAATCAGGACATGATCTTTAGTATGTCATACATTATTGATCATTTACAGAACTAATAACTTATTCTGAAGCTCTTAATACCATCTTGACACACACAATTAATTCATTCCATTCTCTGTTACGTCTCTCCGTCTCAATGTTTAAATATACTCACCAAAACAAAACGTGAAACACAAACCTATACTCAACCGGGGTGTGTGTACGTAAAGTGCGATACATGACACAAAGTGCTGACAGATTTGTCATTTTTTATTTCTATATTTTATGTGTTAATCTGTGAACGTTTCAATTTCGTGGGCACTTAATTTCCAGCGAAACTGATGATGTATTTAATCAACTTCGTTTAAGCTGTTTCCTGGATGTCTTGATAACAGTAGAGAATCGCTTCAATGACACAGGGACGATTTGCGAAAGTTGGGTGAATCACGCATCGATCATGCACAGCACAGTATTAAAATCAGTGATTGAACGCGAATAATTCCTTTGGGTAAATAAACCAGTCAATCAGACTAATAAATCTGTTAGCACATTTTTCTCTGATTCGCCTGGAGTTCTATCCAATCTAGAGCTAAGTGCTTTTCAGGACTGTTCAAGAGTTCAAGCGTGCTATTGGGGGCAATTTTTTTATGGTAAATGGGCGCTAATGTAGCCAAGAAAGCAATTTTGTTTTGAAGATGAAGGCAAGGAAAAAGAAAAAGAAAAGAATGAAATAGTAGGAGAATAAATGTAGTAGTAGAGCACTCTGTCCATGACTAAACATGTCTTGCCTCGTCGCCGTATTCATAAATTTGAAATATATGAGAAACTGGAATTCGTTTTGTATCTCTGTTATATATTCGTCTCTCTGTCCCTTGCTGCTCTCTGTCTTGTCTTTC
This sequence comes from Ariolimax columbianus, assembly GCA_036924085.1. Classification (NCBI taxonomy): domain Eukaryota; kingdom Metazoa; phylum Mollusca; class Gastropoda; order Stylommatophora; family Arionidae; genus Ariolimax; species Ariolimax columbianus. The sequence continues at coordinate 105,773,231 of JAVGWX010000003.1, forward strand.
TTTCCTTTGTTCGTCTCTATGCCCCGTCTCTCTTTTCCCTGTCCGTCTCTATGCCCCGTCTCTCTGTTCCTTGTTCGTCTTTCTGTTCCTTTTCTCTGTCCCTGGTTCGTCTCTCTCTCCCGCTCCCGCCTTTTTGTGCCTTATTCGTCTCTCTCTCCCGCCTTTTTGTGCCTTGTTTGTCTCTCTGTCCCGTCTCTCTGTCCCTTGTTCGTCTCTCTGTCCATTGTTCGTTTCTCTGTCCCGTCTCTCTGTCCCGTCTCTCTATCTCTTGTTCGTCTCCTTGTCCCTTGTTCGTCTCTCTGTCCCATCTTTTTGTCCCTTGTTCCTCTCTCTGTCCCGTCTCACTGTCATGTGATCGTCGTTCTGCCCCATCTTCCTGTCCCTTGTTCACCTCTCTATCCCTTGTTGGTCTATCTGTCCCATGTATGTCTCTCTGTCCTCTGTTCGCCTGTCTGTCGCTTGTTTGTCTGTCTTTCTGCCCCTGTCTGTCTCTGTGTCCCTTTTTCGCGTGTCAGTCTGTCGCTTGTTTGACTGTCTTTCTGCCCAGTCTCTCTGTCCCGTGTCTGTCTCTCTCTCTCCTTTGTTCGCCTGTCACTCTGTCGCTTGTTTGTCTGTCTTTCTGTCCCATCTCTCTGCCCTGTGAATGTCTCTCATTCCCTTGTTCGCTTGTCACTCTATCGCTTGTTTGTCTGTCTTTCTGTCCCATCTCTCTGCCCCGTGAATGTCTCTCTCTCCTTTGTTCGCATGTCACTCTATCGCTTGTTTATCTGTCTTTCGTCCCATCTCTCTGTCCTGTGAATGTCTCTCATTCCCTTGTTCGCTTGTCACTCTGTCGCTTATTTGTCTGTCTTTCTGTCCCATCTCTCTGCCCTGTGAATGTCTCTCATTCCCTTGTTCGCTTGTCACTCTGTCGCTTATTTGTCTGTCTTTCTGTCCCATCTCTCTGCCCTGTGAATTTCTCTCATTCCCTTGTTCGCTTGTCACTCTGTCGCTTATTTGTCTGTCTTTCTGTCCCATCTCTCTGCCCTGTGAATGTCTCTCATTCCCTTGTTCGCTTGTCACTCTGTCGCTTATTTGTCTGTCTTTCTGTCCCATCTCTCTGCCCCGTGAATGTCTCTCTCTCCTTTGTTCGCCTGTCACTCTGTCGCTTATTTGTCTGTCTTTCTGTCCCTCTTTCACCTGTTTTCTACCAATTATTCATCTGTCTATCTCTCTGTCCCGTTTATCTGTCCACATTTCATCTCTCTATCTGCAAATCTTTCATTGTATCGCTGTTAAAAACAATATACAGTATTTTGGACAAATTATTGATTTCTCTTGCACTTCCAGCTTCTCCAGTACTGTTTGTTCTGCCATGGATCGTCGTCAGAGCAACACTGGAAGATGACTAGTGAGTACAAATAATTGTTCCAGAAAGTCCACATCCCATCTGCTCTCATCTTAGACTATTCTATCACGTCCTGTTGCTAAAACTAGATCTAGCTAATGTAATGGAATATGTTCAGTAATTGGTTGTTGATCTATATATTAAGATTGATAGACGAGCACACAGAAAACCGACCTATGTTATAGTACACTCGTGCACTTAAGGTAAAGGTTGTTCAACGACGGACAATGCCGTCTGGGATGAGGTGGTAGAGACCTTATTGTGCTAGGTCTCATCTTTTTATGCGGTAGGGTGACTAGTTTCAGCTTTCCTTCTCATTTTCTTTCGTAGCAGTAATCCAAAAACCAATTTACAGCTAGTTGATTGGAGCGTATGGATAACGGTAATTGAACTCCGTACCTTTGTGCATGCGACACAGCCCCCATGAAGGAAGAACATATTTTACAGTCATATCCACTGTATACCGACAAAAGAAGTAGCATTTGGCAACAGCCAGTGTCCTTCCACGAGAAGCTGTACGGAAGCGTACAGAGCCTTGAGTCGACTGCTGCCTTCGTTAGGGTCATTGAAGTTTAGGTCTGAAGACGAACAACGAAGAAGAAGAACTCCGTACACTTTTGCGGTGAGAAACTAGCTCTCGTTCATTCCGGCATCTAGAAGTTGTTTTTTTTAAAAATAGTATTAAATAAATAGTTAAATCCAGGATTGAAGACATGATTGAATGATTGGGCAAGGGAGCTTAGAGTAATCAGGGTCGGGTGAAAGATATTGATCAAGACACCACTTCAGCTCCCCGTTCGTCCTCCTGGAAACAGGCGTCACAATAGTCTAACGAAATGGTAGTCGACGTTGTAATCCATATAGTTGTAAGATTACTGAGGCACCATCAGCGACGTACTATCCGCTAATGGTGCTGTAATTGTCACCCACAGTCAGCAGGAACTTCAAAGCTTGATGGATCGCTTCTGTCAGACGTGCAAAGATGTTGGTCTCACATTAAACCTTAAGAAAACATATTGGATGGGACAGAAGTAAATAACACACCAACTCTTAACATCGATAATTATGAATTGGCAACTGTGCATAAATTCACATACCTGGGGATCAGTGATAATCTCTCTCTAGACCAAGAAATTGACAGTCCTATTGACAAATCTGCTGACATACTTATTCGTCTCACAACGCATGCTTATGAAAACTAGAAGCTGACAATTGAAGCCTCGTCAGTAGATTTTGTTTCACTTTCATCGCTCGACTTGGAACTAAAGAAATAAAGAAAAATAAAGAATAAAGAAGTTCAAATATCGCTATCAAAACGATCGATATCTTCGTCACCACTATCGTTAGCAATAATATAATCTAACCATAACCGAGCTTTTACTTTAAAAACTATTGGTCTGACTGAAGGGGCAAAGGCTAGATTCAAGGCTGCCGTCTGAAAATAAAATGTGATTCTCAAGTACGAAAATAAACATTTCTTCAATGAAACACACGCTAACTCTTCCGGAAATGAAAAGTACAGAATCTGGACTTCCGCCAGTAACCAAAAATAAAACATTTAGGTGAACTAGGAATGGGAAAATGTGTGATTTTGTGAACACAGTAGCTAAAGCCGATATATCGGCTTCTGGGATTTCTGGAAACAATCCTTTAGTCCCCATAACAAAACAAAACATGTCATAGTATAAATAAAATCTTGTACCGAAAAACGTTTTAAAAATATACAAATTGTATTTACTTCTTGAACACCTCTCACGCCCCCTTCCCATACGGATGTCATTTATGAAGGGTAGATGGAGATCCTAAGCCCCAAACCGTGATATTTTTGTCTTAATCCACTTAGAAAAATGGTCTGGACAAGAATTGATATAGTATAATTGACATTCACTGGTTCGTCATAGAAACAAGGACACATTAAATGCTTTGATTGTGGCAGATTTCAAAGTATTAACGACGTTAGATGTTAAACATTATCAAGCGAAACTTAAAAGGTAAAATAATACGTGAAGTTATGGGTTGTCGAAGGTATACTAGTATACACTCGCGATAGTAGTTTTAGCCAGTACGTCTGGTGAAAGGAGACTAACTTCCTGTCAGGTAAAATATACTGATCAGACTGTGTTAGTCAGTGTCAGGTGAGATATACTGATCAGACTATGTTAGTCAGGGTCAGGTGAGATATACTGATCAGACTATGTTAGTCAGTGTCAGGTGAGATATACCGATCAGAATATGTTATTCGGTGTCAGGTGATATATACTGATCAGACTATGTTAGTCAGTGCCAGGTGGAACTTACTGATCAGACTATGTTAGTTAGGTCCAGGTGAACCATACTGATGACTATGTTACAACGGGAGTTTCGTGAGAAATGACAAAATATAGCACGAAATGATTTTATACCCGAAGTTATGGAGACTCCAACTACATACAGATAACTGAATTTGGCAATATCCAAATTGAAAATGAAAAAATCGCCAGGGACAAACGGTCATTTAATAACATAGGTTGCTATTTTCTGTTAGAAACAAAGGAAAAATGATGCATTCTTATGTCGGTGAGTATTTTCGAGAGTAAGTCAGTAAGTAGGTCACAAAACGACATGGGATAGATGAACAATGTATCTGGTAGTTTCTAAATATGTCATTAGGTGGCAGCAACATCCAGGTGTGTGATTACTGTAGGTAGCAGGTGTTATGTGGCAGCAATATCCAGGTGTGTGATTACTGTAGGTAGCAGGTGTTGTGTGGCAGCAACATCCAGGTGTGTGATTACTGTAGGTAGCAGGTGTTATGTGGCAGCAATATCCAGGTGTGTGATTACTGTAGGTAGCAAATAATAGGTGCTGCACGCAATTACGCAACTGAGATACAAAATGGCGTCAGTGTTCATAAAGTGTACAATCAAAAAATAGCATGCATTTGTACTAACATATATATATATATATATATATATATATATATATATATATATATATATATATATATACTTACTACTTACTGAATGGTCACATTAATTAGGTCTGAGGGTACACAAAAGGGAAAAAAGACACAGATTATATCAAAAATAGGATCTGCGGATAATCATATTGTACGGGTAAGACAAGATACTACAAGAAGTAGATTCAGTCATTTATCTTGGAAGTAATATGGACAAGGTCGGAGACACTGATAGAAATATCAATAGTGAGAGATTGAGAACGAACGAAGCCAAGCCAAGCCAAATTATGAATATAAAGAACGAGAGGGGTTTTATGGCTTTAAGGAATTTGTGGAAATCGAAGTAAATTAGGTCCGCCATAAAAAAACAGAGCTTCAACTGCAATGTCAAGTCCGTCATATTATGTGGCCCTGTGACGTGGGGAATAAAGACAACTACAACTAAAAAGGTGCAGGCTTTCTTCGATGAATGATTGCGTCAAATTTAGGGAATACAATTACATGATAAAGTCAGTAATATAAAACTGTAGAAAGTAACATGACAGATCTCAGTTGACTAGACGCAAAGAAAAGGTGTTGGCGATGGATCGGACACACGTTACGACAAACTATCTTATTGCATTACAAGATAGTCACTGTTCTGAAATCCCCAGGTCAACAGAAGCAGATGCAGACCCAAACGCTGATAGAGAATAGAAGTCGAGACAAACTTAAAAAGGATAGCGAAGGCGTAGACAGAGCCGCAGATGATGGCCCATTAACAGGCAGACGTGGCTAGTAGTTGATTACTCATGCTCTGCATGGAGATGACGAATTTTAATTGATTGATAGGATCTGTAAAATGTGACGTTACAAGTCAACTAAACGGGATAGTGCTTGGCACTGACAATCTCGTCACGTAAACAACTTTCATATAACAATAAGTCGAAGTAAATTCAGAGATTTTGTGTTCTCGTAAAGGTGACAGGTGCGTGACATGTATTCGTATTATACTGAAACAAAACTGTGAAAGAGTACGAGTGCTCGGGGACAGTCGTCCATTAAAAGAAACCAACTGCTGTGGTGACCTATCCTTCACATTGGAGCAATTATATTACATTTTCAACTCTCTTTACGTTCGCCAATCGGTGTCTGTCTGTTTGTGTCTGTCTATCTATGTATATCTATCCGTCTGTCTATTTGTCTCTCTCTCTCCTCTCTCTCTCTCTCTCTCTCTCTCTCTCTCTCTGTGTTATCCTTGTCTCTTAGATCTTATAAAGCATTATGTATTGAAACGTCCCACTATTGTATAGCTATCCATCTATCTGTATCTTTCCCCCTCTCTCTCTTTCTCTCTCTCTCTTTTTCTCTCTCTCTCTCTCTCTCTTCCCCTCTGTTTCCTTGTCTCTTAGATCTTATACAACTTTTTGTTTTGAAACGTCCCACTATTGTATAGCTATCCGTCTATCTGTATCTTCCCCCCCCCTCTCTCTTTCTCTCTCTCTTTCTCTCTCTCTCTTTCTCTCTCTCTCTCTCTCTCTCTCTCTCTCTGTTATCCTTGTCTCTTAGATCTTATAAAGCATTATGTTTTGAAACGTCCCACTATTGTTTACAGTTTGATTGATCATTTAAACCTTTGTTTTCCCCAGTTGCCGGGGCACTCATCAAACTTCTGGCAACTTCTGGAGAATGATTTAAATATTTGTTTTCCCTAGTTCCTGGAACATTCATCAAACTCCTGGCTACTTTGGATCATTATCGTAGCTTGTCCTTTGCAGAATGTCGCTCTTACAACAGCCGATCTATAAGACTCTTGATCTCTTGCCAGAACTCCCGCCTCTGTCTTTGTCATCTTCAGTAACTCCATGGTGAATTGTCTCTCTTTTCTCCTAGGTCTGCCTCTGCCCGCGTCCCAGGCACCATACCATCCAGTATCGTTCTCTCTAAGCCATTATGACGTTTGATGTGGCCAAAAGGGTTTAGCTTTCTAAACAAGAAATTGTTTACTTACCAATTTGATATTACCTTGATATTAAGTTCTTGAAGGATATCTTCATTTTTCCTATTCGATATCCATGGTATTTTGAGCACCCTTCTGTAGCATTTTAGGTCAAATGATTCAATCATTTTCTCAAGTGTTTATGTGGTGGTCCACGTTTCACATCCGTACGTTGCCACCAGGAAGATGCAAGTTCGCTGGATTTTTTTTGTTAGTCATTTTATTTGAGTTCTCCCATACATTTCTCATTGTATTCACCTTTACATTGGCATAGCCGTTCTCCGTCTGACTTCCTTCAGACAATCTGCATTGTTGCTTATAATTGTGCCGAGGTACTCAAAACTTATGACTGTATTTATCTCCTGTTGTTCTAGAACAACTTTAAGTTTGGTCTTTGTCTTGTCTATATTAATTATCTTGTTTACTTATATTCAGGAATAGATTTTTGACTCCGCGATGTTGTTTTACCGAAATGATCATCCATTTAAGTCCCACAGCTCTTTGAGAGAACAACTGTGTCCTCTGCATATCTGAGCTTTGGTATCTCGTTCCAATTGTTAATGGCTCGAACATGTTATAATGTCCATCGTTTTTATATACTTTGGGATAATCATTTAAATATGTATTTTCCTCAGTTGCTGGAACACTCATCCAACTCCTGGCTACTTCTGGATAATGAGAGGCCCTATCGTCATCTCCATAGTGGTGAGTTTCTTTGTTCTGGTTCGTTGGGTTGTTTGTTGCTGTGTTTTTCTAATTTTGACGGTTATTTATGGTAATTAATAAAACACTATCATTACAGTGTTTATTGCCATTGCTGTTGTGGTGAAGGATTTATAGGGTTGAGTAATAAAGACCACCAATGATTGGAGTTGTTTCTGGGTATGTAAACAAGATTTAAAAATTTAATCCTCGACTGAAAAAAACAAAAACAATCTTAAGCACTACCGAGGATTTAAAAGAATGACCTTTAGGTCACAACACCAATATGCTAACAGTTCATTTCCTTTTTATTAAATATTTCATGCCTAAATTGAATTTTACGAACATTCATTCATTCATCACCATTCACCCAAGTTGTTAAATTATAGGTCCATTAAGCCTTTTAGGTGCATCAAGCCATGATGAAGCACCCTTGCCCAAGACCTACTTTAGTTAGGCCGTCTGACTCACCGGGAAAAACCTTTGAAACGTCAAATTCTACGGCCGACTAAATAACGGAACTCATTTTGTGCTAATGCTTTTAATCAATCCATGCTCCGCATAGAGAAATAAAACAAATTCAACGGACAAAACACAACAAATCGCTGCTGAGAGTAATCATTTCACAGAATCCTGGCCTGAAACCAACTGTATATCCATATGTGTTTCCTGAACACGCTATTATAGTTGCACTGATAGTTAACACATGCAAGTTTCGTAATTTAGTCAGCCGGGGAATGTGACGTTTCAAAGGGATTTATCCTTGAATCAGAAGGTCTGAATCGACAGTAGGCTGTGCCCTTACTCTAACATCTGTTAGAGGTAGTCTGTATCAAATCCATTTCAGTGGCGTGTTTAAAGCAATTATTTTATCAACTACAAGATTGCCAGCCCCACGCACATCACACTTTAGTCCCCTTTTACGACATACTGGTAAGATAACAGTTGTACTGTGCTTTCTTCTAGGCCCGATGATGAAGCACAGTGAATAAGCTAACAGCAGCCAGCGGCTCATAACTGGTATCTTGCATCATAGTTAGCGAACGAGATCCGAGCGAGACGTTATTCCGCCTCCAAGCGGCGGCCCTGGAAACAGGTTGCACTAACGTAGTCTGGCTAAGAGAATATGGATCGCAGTGACGAGGCAACCCCAGTACCAAGAAAGTCATCTGAAAGAGCATGTGTTAGGCGGGAAGGCGCAGATATCGCTGCCTCGATGCAAACTATAACATGTCACAACGTCCGTTTGAAGGCGAACACCGAAGAGCATGAAATAATATTCTGTTTATCTCGTGTGTAGGTCAGGGATTATACGAATATTTAAGAAAGTTGTTGTTGACTCCCACAATGAGCAAGATTACTTGACTGATGACTCGGAAAAGGGAGCTAAGGGACGGGTTGCAGTAGCTTTCCTCGCAAAATGAACGAACTAACTAATCCAAAAGGAAAACCACAACACAAGTGTAAGTCGTCAAATCTGTGGTCTGTCCGCGTGCATAATAGACTAAACTACGAGAACAAGATTAGACCGTGGTCGGTAACGCGTTATCTTGGTGTGGCTTCTTTAGTAATATAATAATAAATAGTAGTCTACGTGCCCTTTAGCTGCTGCATTCAAAGCGATGCCTTTTTGCTGTGTATAGGGAGAGTGTTTCAATCCTGCATCAGGGTCAGCATACCAGATCCACGTAAGACGTTTTTCTTTTAGTTTTATATACATAAATATCCAAGCCAGTCGCCATGATGAAGTTTGTAGTCTTCACCAGGTTGGAGCGGCTGTCCTACAGTTGTTGTCTCATCTCTGCACCCTCTGACCAGGTCTGGTTTCTCATTTCCCTATAGAATGTGCATTCATGTGCAAAGTGTTCAGGATTCTGGCCCCCTGTTCCACATGGGCATTCATCGGTGTGCGAGATCTTTAGTCGGTACAGATGTTCTAGTAGTCTGCAGTGACCAGTTCTCAGGCAAAATAAGGTAGTTTGTTGGTTTCTTTTGAGTTGGTGAATTGGTCTGGTGTACTGCTTATGTTTCTGTCTTCTCTCAATTAATATATATTTACTGATTTATAATGATGTTCTTGAATCGCTCTTTATAGAACTCAATGATTAAATTGTGCCTTTTGCTGTCATCTATTGCTAGAGCGTCAGCTCTCTCGTTTCCTGTGATTCCGCAATGTGAGGGTAGCCATTAGAGCGCTATTGTTGAGGATCTCTGGAGTTTTCTTAGTTCTGCTCTGATTTCTGATAACAGCGGTTCATTGTTTGTTTTTTGTATTGCCTCTAATAGAAATGTGCACTCTGTGAATACAACTATTTTATTAAATTCTCTAAACCACCATGTTTAACAACATATTTGTTTCTTCGAAAAAACAAGAAATTGTTACTAGGGGATTGAACACATGGGCTACACTTCCTCTACTCGTGTCAGTTATTTACTAAGTCCACTAACCTTCACAAAATTCTAGGATCTTCTATAAGTCAAGCTTTACTCTGTTTAATAATCTTTTCGAACAGTGCCGTGGTTTAGCACCGTCTGCTTCCAATTTATTTGATTTGTCTTCCTTCGATTTTCTTATATTCTTCCTACCAAAGGCAAAACATCTCAATGAGAATGCTTTCAGAATATTACTGTCTTCCCTAAAGCCTTTTTAACAGGGGTTTGATAGAGGCTTTGTTGATTTTTTGAAGAGACAGAGAGAGAGAGTTGTTGATTTTGTTGTTTATCTTTCTTGATGTCTTCCTCTCTTCCATTTTCTAATAACGGCCTTGCTCCTGTGGTATGAGTTTTATTGCCCATATTGTGACAATTTGTCCTGGTTTTGCCACGTCAGGCTAACTCAGCCGTGGTTATAGATAACCTGTCGGTTATATTATACATGTTTGTCTTTGTTTATTTTGTAATCCTCATCTTCAGATGCCTTGGATACATGTCATATAGCCTAGAGACACGGGTTTTAACTCAACTAAGGCCTGAAAGCCAGGCAAAGCATAGCGGCCTGGAGGACCCCGGTCCACGTTCATAAGCACGCTCGGGGTGTGAGAAAGCTGCTGCAACCCGCACCTGAACGCCCTTTCAGGGCCCACAAAAGATACAACTTACTCATCGTGGCCATTCAACAACAATATCAAATCTGTTTCGCGAGTGAAATTAAATCTAACCTGCACATTGAACTACAGCCTTCAGAGCAAGTAACCTTTGTTCCTCAGCTTTATAAATCAATCCGGCGGACCACAGCAGTAGGGATAAGGCCACGAAACCAGAAATGTCCTACCCTTAACGTGATGAGACAGCTTTGGCGCAGTTAATGGATGACAGATCAACTCAGTATCACACGGACACGTGTTTATTAATATATTTAAAGATATTATATTATATATTATATATATATATATTTATATATATATATATATATATATATATATATATATATATAGTAAAAGTAAAGTAACCCATAGCATTACTGCCGTAGGGTTGTGCGGTAGCCATCTCTCCCCTGGGTAGTCCCGGGAGCCATTGCGAAGCCAGCGCGCTAACCCGTGCGCTACGCGGCTCCCGCATATATATATATATATATATATATATATATATATATATATATATATATATATATATATATAAATAAATATATATATTAAATAAAAATAATAATAATATATATATACATAGTGGCGGCCCTGGGTTAGGCGGACCGGACCGGGTGACACTATTACTGGGATTGATACCAAAATGGAAAATATGATATTAAAAAAAAATATTTGTGTTATCTATAACAACTAAAACGTTTTTCGTAACCCCAGCTGACATGTGCTGTATCAAAATGAAAATATATACAATATCCATGCATATCAATTAATCACTATACCTAGTACAAACTGTACAGTGCGCAATGCATGCGTAGCATCATCGACCAATAGTTAGAACGATTTGCTGCATTTGTTTCTTTGCAGCAGTTAAAGTGCTTCAAATCGCTGCATAACTACGAACGTGGCCACGATTATATTAAGAGCTATCTAGTATGCAGCAGTCATGTTTGAGGCAGTTCAATCCAAGAGTCTCATATTTGCCATTGAAGATGAGTTATTGGTGTCTATTCCAAAATTGACCACTTTTATGACGAGTTATCCGCGAGTGAGCTTTCAATAGGCTACCAAGACTGAGAAGGACCATGAAAGCAGCAGAGGTTGATCTCGAAGAAACCAAAGACTGATTATTTATTTTCAAATGCATAGCTGAATGTAACTTCATAGAAACCTCCCAAAACCTCTTACTTAGCCTATAATTATTTCTCACGATCTGTGTGTATGTGACTTCGTGTGAGAATAGTTTTTCTAAGCTGAAACTTATAAAAAGTTATTTGCGATCTACCATGGGGCAGTCGAGGCTTTCTAATCTTGCGATATTATTAATTAAAAGTGATTTGTCGATAAGCGTTAATTTCGATAAAGTGGTTCACAAGTTTGCAGCTTTGAAGTCCAGGAAAGCAAAGTTCTGATTTAGTTGAGATTTGATGTAAGTTTATTATTTGGGGAGTTACCGATTGTGCAAACCCACTACAGAAACTCAATTCAACGTCTTTATACTGGTTTAGAAGACTCTGCAGAGTCTGTATACAACCAGTTTCATTTAGTTTTCCTTGCTCTAAAAACTATGCGCATCCAATGCATTAATTGTCTCTGCCTTTACTAATTTCTGTAGCAATGCATTCCAAGGATTCACTTGTCTCGTGCAACTGTAAAGTTGAAGTTAAAAAATTACATAATTGTGATGTAGTTCTTAAACGTCTTTACCTCGAATTTCGAGGTATATTAATTTCTTCGTATATTCTTTGAAAATTTAGGTCCTACATTTACAAACATTACTTTAGGAATCTGTATTTTCTGGTATAATTGGACAGGTAGAAGGTCCCGTGATTTTTGACCAGCTCTTTCTTATGTATTTCGACACAGTCTGCTATTACTACAAAGACCGATCCTCTTGTGACAACCCCTGCCACAGAATGGACAACCATGCCAAGAAGGCTGGCTTGCCGGCACGTGTTCGTCTATCTCTTCAGTCTTTCTCCTTTCTCTGCAGGCACATGGCATCTGCAAGCGTCGGCGGCAACTATGCCTCTTCAACTGACTGTCCCCAAACAGCTCAATCGTTCTTAGCTTTCATCACCATCATCACCATCATCATCATCATCATCATCATCATCATCATCATCATCATCATCACCATCACCATCATCACCATCATCATCATCATCATCATCATCATCATCATCACCATCATCATCATCATCATCACCATCATCATCATCACCATCACCATCATCATCACCATCATCATCATCAAGTCCTATCCCTGTTGATGTTGGCGATCATGGATCTCCACCTCCTCTAATCACTTGTGTTGTTCATGTTTCGCCGTTGATCATTTCCTATGCCCTTCCTTCAAACTGTCTAATGTTTTCTCTCTTTGCCTCCCTCTTCTCTGAGATTATATCCGCTGTCACCGTATGTTCCAACCCGCCTCTTCTCATGACACGCCAGGAAAAGAATGACTGACTTGGCCTGATTTTTGCCGTAGGCTGTCTTTGTTTATGTGCCTATTCAAGTAACATTTTATTAGCTTTCTTTGCAGTTCATGTATTTCTCAACATTCATCTGTTAAACCACATTTATGTTACCTCTAATGATAACTGTGCTTGCTGATTGTCCATAACTCTCTGCCGAATGCCAGTACTGGTTCCACGTATCATCCAAAAACTATCTTCCTTAATTTCAGTGACAGAGTTTTGTTGCAAAAGCTTCCCCCCACACTCTAGAAGAGTTAGGCTGGGCTATTCATTCTGTTCTTTATTTCATGTGCATCTTCCCATCAGATCTTCTGTGGGTGCCCAAGTATTTAAATGTGTGTATTTATCGTAGTTCCGTCTTGTTCACCTTCATATATCATTTTGGAGATTTGTATTTCGTAGTTACTACCAGTACTTACATATATAATGTACGTAGGTATAGATGTATGTATGATGCGTGTGTGTGTCTATGCCTGTATGCATGTTGTTTTTTTAATATAAAAGGGGGGGGGGGCAGGACGACAAAGAATATGACCAGGTAATTGTTATGTTGCAGGTCAACTTTATGTTATTCCTGAACATCATGCGCGTACTGTTCACAAAACTGAGTGCAGTCAACTCTCCGGAGGCCAAGAAATACAGGTACAGGTAAGATGTCTACCCATGTCATGCAAGCACACATGATACTTAACAATGCTGCATCTTTATCGTCATGGTAACACATTTTTCACATGGGTATATGGATCTTTAAAATGGCCGGCTTCAGCTTCAGAATTATAACAATTTCCTTTCTCACAATCTTATGAATGTTAACATTTCTTATACGAGTTTATTGGGGTTTGAAATATTATATACAAACCTCACAATGTTAACATTTCTTTTACGAGTTTATTGGGGTTTGAAATATTATATCCAAACCTCACAATGTTAACATTTCTTATAGGAGTTTATTGGGGTTTGAAATATTATATCCAAACCTCACAATGTTAACATTTCTTATTCGAGTTTATTGGGGTTTGAAATATTATAGCCAAACCTCACAATGTTAACATTTCTTATACGAGTTTATTGGGGTTTGAAATATTATATCCAAACCTCATAATGTTAACATTTCTTATACGAGTTTATTGGGGTTTGAAATATTATATCCAAACCTCACAATGTTAACATTTCTTATTCGAGTTTATTGGGGTTTTCAATATTATGTCCAAACCTCACAATGTTAACATTTCTAATACGAGTTTATTGGGGTTTGAAATATTATGCCCAAACCTCACAATGTTAACATTTCTTATTACGAGTTTATTGGGGTTTGAAATATTATATCTAAACCTCACAATGTTAACATTTCTTATACGAGTTTATTGGGGTTTGAAATATTATGTCCAAACCTCACAATGTTAACATTTCTTATTACGAGTTTATTGGGGTTTGAAATATTATGTCCAACCCTCACAATGTTAACATTTCTTATTACGAGTTAATTGGGGTTTGAAATATTATGTCCAAACCTCACAATATTAACGATTCCTTGTCTCAGTTTTATGAGTTTAACAATATTATGTCTCATGGTATTAGTAATTGCGGATTTATTTATCGAGATATCCAGAGTTCCTCTCGTCAGTCCCATGACAATAACAATTCCGTGATGTTAATAACTCCTTGCCTCAGTCTTATAGTGTTAAAAATTTCTCATCTGGCTCATAAAGTTAATATTTTTTCATCTGTCGTGTATTAACTTTCTCTAATCTCAGTCAAATGATGCTAACAATTATTACCTTAGTAACTATGTAGGATATGACAAATTATTCAACTCACTATCGTTTTATTAACAGTGAATACTTAGACCACACGATATTAGTGATTTCAGTCTAATGGTATTAATATATTCTCGCACTAGTCTAATGAAGTTAATATATTCTTATTTAGGCCTTATGGTGTTAATATATTCTTGTCCTCATCTCAGGGTGTTAATAAAACCCCCACATGTGTCTCATGGCGTTAATATATTCTCACCTGTGTCTCATGGTGTTAACATATTCTCACTTGGCGTCTCATGGTGTTAACATATTCCCAACTGTGTCTCGTGGTGATAACATATTCTCACATTTGTCTCATGGTGATAACATATTCTCACCTCTGTCTCATGGTCTGAACATAATCTTACCTGTGTCTCATGGTCTTAACATATTCTCACCTGTGTCTCGTGGTCTTAACATATTGTCAACTGTGTCTCGTGGTCTTAACATATTGCCGCCCGTGTCTCATGGTGTTAACATATTCTCACCTGTGTCTCATGGTGTTAACATACTCTCACCTGTGTCTCATAGTGTTAACATATTCTTACCTGTGTTCCATGGTATTAACATGTTCTCACCTGTGTCTCACAGTGTTAATATTTTCACAACTGAGTCTTATGATTGTAAAATATATTCTCCACTAAACCTCTTGGTGTCACCATATTCTCCGCCCAGCTCTGTGATGTTCATATATTCTTACTTGTCTCACATGGTTAATATATTGACACCTTAGTCTCATGGTGGTTATATTGTGATAGTCTCATAGTGTTAGTACATTCTCGTTTTTATTTTGTACTTTTAAAGAATTTATTTTAAGTTTGGTTTTTATTGAGCTTTAATTAACTAAATCTGTTCATATTCATTTTGTCTGTTATATGTGGGAGTAGTGAATATTGTCTAGAATTAAAATGGGCTGTTTCATGAATAAAGAGAAGATGGACATTTGGTATTTAAAAAGTAAAGTAAATCCATAGCATTACTGCCGTATGTGTGTGAGGAGTTAGCGATCTCATATTTCAAAGGCTCGGATATACTAGGGCGGTAGCCATTTCCTCTACCTCGCCGCTTTTACTTCCAGGACTGAACCGGTACTCATTTAAGGCTGGGTCTACCTGGTAACCATTACGGTCTGAAAAAACGTTTCCGCCTCAACTGGGTAATGAACCCAGGACCACTCAGATTAGCACCTGAAGATTAGCACATGCGATGATAGTTTCTTTCTTTAAGTTTTCGCGATGTTATTCAAAACGAATCATTAACCCTATTGATGTTGATGAAGCTAGCTCATTAGGGAAGGTGGAAATTAAGTGATTTCAAAAACATTAGCTAGGTTCATGAATATCAACAGGGAAAATTATTCGTTTTGAATAACATCGCGAAGACTTAAAGACAAAAACTATAATCGCATGTGCTAACTTTGGCTTCAAATAGCGCTTTTTTGATTGATAGTTCGATTAGCCATATTTATGTCACATTTCGTACTGACGTATGTACTTGATGTGTGTATGTGTGAGGTTGTTTTTAAAATTATTATTTCTTATGGTCTTTCGGAGTAAAACAACACTATTGACCTCCATGTCTCTCTCCCCAGGTCGTGTGTACATTAGGCCTCGTTTGGGCCTGATTTTGTGATAAGTATCTCTGTTTCTAGCTTTGAATCTTTGATGTGCCAGATAATTATTCCTGCCTTCCTCAGAACTAATTCTAGTCAGCACACATACCTCTTGTTTTCGTCTTAAAATAATCATTTTAAAACAACAGCAGGCATAAATCTGGAATATGTGGCTCTTGGTAATGTATGTTTGTATGCTGTAGTTGTCAGATGTAATTATTGCCTTGTTTCTTATTTTAGTTTCAATAATCATTGCTCCTAATTAGGGGACGACGTGGGCTAGTTGTTAAGTGATACGGCTCACAATCCGAAAGTGCTGGGTTCGATCCCCATTACAGCACCGGCAGTTACCCCGGGGAAGCAAACCCTTAGAAAATGCAGGAGGAAGCAGACCCTTACATAAAATGCATGTTGAAGTCGGATGTACTGGGCCGACAGGCGCAAAATAAAAACCACAATGCAACGCACACCGCCTTGGGGATTAGAGAAATAAGGCGAACGCAAAAAAACACAAAAAAAAAAACACAATACAATTATATTGACAACAGTGAAAATGCTGGATTTTTTATTTTCGTTCGTCTTATTTCTCTATTCCCCAAGTCGGTGTGCTTTTCACTATCTTTTTATTTGCGCGTTTCGGCCCAGTGCATCCGACTTCGGCATGCATTTTATGTAAGGGTAGGGTCTGATTCCTCGTGCATTTTCTAAGGGTTTGCTTCCCCGAGGTAGCGGCCGGTGCAGTGATGAGGAGCGAACCCAGCCCCTTCAGATTGTGAGCCGTGTCACTTAACCACAAGCCCACGCCGTCCCCGCCGGATCTGAAAGGGACAAATACTTAAGTGAATTGTAATAAACCACACACCTTAATTCAGAGAGCCCTCCCCCCCCCCCCCCACCCCATCCCCCAATAGATAAAGACGAAAAAAATTATGATGACTAATATGACGGATATAGCTATTTTACGGAGCCAGCCGCTCATAGCAAAATAGCCGAATTAAAATATGATGAAAAGAGATAGCACGTAAGGATATTACAAGTACAATCCCTGGACACGATCTGTGGTGGATACCTCAGCCTGATAATTCTTCTCTTGGTTATACAAAGCTCAATGTGATACACAACAACGTACACTGCGCGCGCTGCTCTTCATTTCACGTGGCTGTAAATTGATACCTGACTTTGTTACAATTAAAGAAGAATAGACAGCGATGCAGGGAACTTGTCACCCGACCCGCATAAATCTGTGACCGTGTACAGTGAATCTCTAACGCTTGATCATCTACATCAATATATGTTACAATACTACCTTTAGGTCTAGACGTATGGCCTCTAACGCTTTATCTTCTACAGCAATGTTTGCTACAGAACTACCTTTAGGTCTAAATAGATGGTCTCTAACGCTTGATCCTCTAAGTCCACATGCGCTACAAAACTAACTTTAGATCTAGGCTGATTATCTCTGACGCTTGATTCACTACATCAATATATGCTACAAAATTATATTTTACTTCAAATTGCTTGGGTGTGGGCATTATCTTCCTTTTCTATGTCCTGTCTTGCACTAGTAGGAATCTTGTTCGATGCACTCTGTTAACAATTGTGCATGCTTCTATGATATGGTTTTCTTTCTTCATTTCTAGCTGTGTTCATTGTGTGTGCTAGCGTGTAAATGTTATGTTTGATCTCACGTGACCAGTTATGTGTAGTGTAATTACAGATACATATTTCATGCATATAGACAATTCACACATTAATTATAATACAAAGAGCAGCAAAGGTGGCGCCATAACTAGCTGCGGGTCTACATTGCTCCACTGTTTTAGTTCATTATAGATGCCGCCAGACCACGGATTTGACTGGAATTCACACTAGTCGACGACTTACACTTGTGTTCACGGAAATGTGTTGTTTTCCATTTGGACATGTGTCATACTTCACGGTCTAGTTCACACGGCTGAACTTCACGAGATTGGCGCCATTCGTCCTAGCTGAAGACAGTGTCAGCTTTGTTGTATGAAATTTAGACACAACTAATGTATAATAAACTGCCACATGGAAAGAGATGGGCTCCGTCATCTGTCAGGTGTGTAGCGGCCCAAGATACACCGTTGTTGTATGGCGGGAGCTGGTACTACAAACTGCAATAACGGTGCCTCAACGACCTTCCAGATTATGGGACTGATGATGATGATTATAATAATTATAATAATACGCACAAAAAACAATAAAACATAAACACAATGTTGTCGCTTTCAACTTCTCGAAAAATGTAACATCTCCGAAAGTTTCAGTGTTGTTTACAAAAAATATGTTCCAGTTTACAATAATTTAGTGGCAAAGAATTGGGAAACTCTGTCCAAAATAACTGATGTATTGAGCCCTTCCAGAATAAAATCTATGAGCCGTCATTCATAGAATATGTATGAGACTAACAGCTGAATAGAGTATAGTCAACTGTTACATAAGCCACCACTGCAGAGCGTACGCACGTACTTGTTACATACTGTGTGTAAGAAAATTAGATGTAGTGGTAACCGTGTGGTTTGTGCAGATCAAGATGTGAGACAACAAAAGCCAAGATCGATCTGTCTTTTATCACGTTATCCTGTGCGCGCGTGTTTGTGTGTGTGTGTGTATGTGTGAAATAGAGAGAGAAAAGGAGAGAGAGAGAAAGAGAGAGTGAGAGAGAGTATGCCTGCGTGTGTGTAGCCGTGTGTGTTTATATTTATGTATTTGTTTTCAGAACTTTTGCTTCGTATTTAAAACACTGGAAGGAATTGCATACATCATGTAAGCCAGTTATAATCTGCATACATCAATTAAGCCAGCTATGATCTGCATACATCATTTAAGCCAGTTATGATCTGCATACATTATTTAAGACACTTTCAAAATCTGTGTGTATAATTTAAACTGTCAGGATCGATACACATTGTAAAGAATTGCGGGCATTATTTACTAGCTATAAGTACCTGCACGATTTTGTAAACATCCGTGTATGTGTGTGAGTGCGTGCGTGTGTGTGTGTATTTTTTTCTTCCTGTCTACAAATAGGTGGAGGTGTTTTTTTTTCACCGGGTGGGTTTATTTTTTATTTTATGTAGTTGCATTGCAGTGCTTTTTAGTATTTATCTGGTTGTATGTATTATTTTCCACCTGTAATTGTTTCTGTCAGACTGTCTTTATCCCATTGAACCCTGACACACGGCAGGTAACATATCATTCCCCTGTGCTCCGAGGAAATGGGCCCAAGGTAGACGATTGAGAGAAGGCAATTTACTATGACAAAACTGTGTTCTTTAATTTTATTATTGTATATCTGAAATTGACTGACTTGTTATAGGACTAGGGAAGTGGACACCCTTTCCCATACAAGCTATGGTTTCGTATACTGAAGTCTCTTAACAACGTTACTCCCCGACAGTAGTGTAACTACTATGAGGCATATCTTTACTTTACCTTAAAGAAACAGACTTATCCAGACACACATAAACACACGTATAATTACATATATTTAAACACATACCCACACATACCCCCCCCCCCCCCCATAGAGAACCAATTTACTCATGCACGCACTTATACATGTGCATACACACATACTCCAATACTCACAAATACATACACTGACAGACACACACAAATACTCACTAACCCACACACACCTATACTTACTGACCCACATACATAAATCCTCACTGACCCACATACACAAATACTCACTGACCCACCCACACACATATACTCACTGACCCACACACACATATACTCACTGACCCACCCACTCGCACATCTACTCACTGACCCACAAACACATGTATACTCACTGATCCATACACACATACACTCACTGACCGACACACACATATACTCACTGATCCACACACACATATACTCACTGATCCATACACACAAATACTCACTGACCCACACACACACATACTCACTGACCCACACACACATATACTCACTGACCCACACACACACAAATACTCACTGACCCACACACACAAATACTCACTGACCCACACAGACATTTACTCACTGACCTACACACACATACTCACTGACCGACACACACATAAACTCACTGACCCACACACACAAATACTGACTGACCCACACACACACACACATGATCTCACTGACCCACACACACACACATACTCACTGACAGACACACACATATACTCACTGACCCACATACATATACTCACTGACCCACACACACAAATACTCACTGACCCACACACACACACACATGATCTCACTGACCCACATACACAAATACTCACAAACATGTGTTAATGATATGTGATATATTTTACACACATACCCACAAACATGCCATCATGCACACACGTATCATCATGCACACATTTACACAAACACACGCACAATTAACACCTATTCTCACACATACTTAACCTGCCCAGACTCACTGGCACGCACACACAATGTAAGACTCAGTTTCAAATAGCAACATGAGCTGAAATATCTCAATCATATAGATCCAGGAAGACAACCAGAAACAATATAAACTGTATACAAAGGAAATATCAACATAGTCAAAGTAGAGGCGAAACCAAGTTACACATCAAGGAAAAGAAAAAGAAAGAAATGCAATAAAGATGTGTTTCGTGGTTGCGTTGTGAGGGTGTGAATAGGGGAGCTGCAGACACGCACACATTAGGAAAGAAAGAAAGAGAGCGAGAAAGAGAGAGATAGAGAGAGAGAGAAAGAGAGAGATAGAGAGTGAGAGAGAAAGAGAGAAAGAGAGAGAGATAGAGAGAGAGAGAGAGAGAGAGAGAGAGAGCGAAATGAAAATAGAGGAATGGAGGTTATCGAAGAAGGCGACATTTAATCATTATGAAAACACACTCACTGAATGTGTCACGTGATGAATGTTCACTTCCACATTATGTACGCTTACACAGTCATATTAAGTGATAATTTATGCAGTGTTCTGTTAAGAATATACACACACACGCACGTACGTACGCGCACACACACACACACTCTCTCCTCTCTCTCTCTCTCTCTCTCTCTCTCTCTCTCTCTCTCTCTCTCTCTCTCTCTGACCCACACGCATTCATATTTAATCATATATAGTTTCCCCAACTCTTTGTTTTCATTCTTTCAATAATATAAAAAACGAAACTCTTGTCAGCGAAACAAACACATAGTACTGTATGGATATGATACTGATATGAACGACGTACATTTTCTCTCTCTCTCTCTCTCTCTCTCTCTCTCTCTCAGACCCACGCCCATTCATATTTAATCATATACATTTAATCATATATAGATTCCCCAACTCCTTTTTTTTTATGCTATCAATAATTTAAAAAAAAGAAACTCTTGTCAGCGAAACAAACACAAAGTACTGCGTGGATTCGATACTCCTATGAACGGCGCACATTTTCACACTTTAACACTAGATATTATAGTTTCCTTTTTTTCGACAATTAAAAAATGAAATAAAATGGCGAAAACATTATATACTGTCACCACCTAAATGAATTGCATCTGATAAATAAACAAATGCACCGTTTTAATATGTATCTTCGTATACAAAAGCTTTTCTCATCTACATTAATGACCTAGTCAAGCACACCAAGGCTGAAAAAGTCATGTATGCTGATAATCTGGCAATATAGCAGAGCCATAAAGATGGAGAAAGTGCAGCACAAAGATTAAATGGAGACCTGGGAAGACTGCTTGAGTATCGCCAAATGTGGAAACTGAAGATAAACTGTGAAAAGACTGTTTACAATATCTTTACCAATAGCCACAAAGTGGCCAAGAAAAATATCGGTCTGAGATTCGGAAAACAGAAATTGCCCAGAGAGGAAGAGCCTACATATCTTGGAGTCACTCTCGAACGACAACTAAGCTTCAAGATCATGTCCAAAATGTTAAAAAATAAAGCGTTGAGGCGGCTGCAGTTATTGAAGAGGCTCGCTTGTACAGCATGGGGATCAGACAAGGACGCTCTGAGAAACTTGTATCTTGGACATGTACGCTCTGCTTTAGAATACAGCAGTGCACTCCTGACAACATGCGAACAGACTAATGTGGAGTCCCTGGACAGAGTGCAGAACAATGACCTGCGCCTTATTAGTGCAGCAATGAGGTCAACGCCCACTGCGGCAGGTGAAATTCATGTGAATGTAGAACCCCTTGAGATGTGGCCGCTATGGAAGTTTATGAGAGGAGTAAAAGAATGAGTAAAGACCACCCAATAGAAAGTTTGTAGAAAAATGAAAACAAAAGCAGAGAATAAAACGAAAGTCAGGCCTCCACCATGTCAGTGAGGTTAAAGATATATCACGTGTCATACAAAAGACAAAAAACAAAGAGAGCAACAAGAAATTTACCGCCACATGCATGTTTAAAAATGCCAGAAATTCGAAGAAAATTAGCAGATAATACAAGAAGAAGTGCTGATCCAGTCAGTCTATGAGAGCATCACCGAGAACGATTGACACCAGAAGAATGGATACATGTCTGTACTGATGGATCTGCTTTTAAGGCCACCATTAAAGCAGGATATGGAGTCTAGATAGAGTATCCAGACAGAACGTTTGATGAGTTGTTTGATACCTATGGGGAGATATGTTCAAATTATGAGGCAGAAATAACAGCACTGGAAGTAGCTCTGTGCCACTTGAGGACTGTATTTTATGCTTTCCCATCAAAAGCCCAAGGCATCGTAATCTTTACACTCATCATCTGCCCTTCAAGCTCTGGAAGACGGTGGTCACTGTAGGCCTGAACTTACCCAAATATCCCTAGATGCCAACCAACTTCTCACATCCCCTGAAGTCAGAATAGTTATACAATGGAACCCTGGTCACTCAAATACACCTCGCAATGACAAGGCAGACAGACTGGCTAAGAAGGGAGCAAGTCAAGAACAACAATACACACCAACAACCTTACAGACAGTCAAACAACTACTGAAAACTGTGAATAAAGAGGACTCGCTGAATAGATGGGCAATGGGAAATACTGGGAGAGAAATATTCAAACATATGGCCATCCCCAATCCAAAATACAACATCAACCTCCTGAAAAGGAGAGACTAAAATATTTTTCGACTTCGAACTCAACACATACAACTTAACAGCTACTTAAGTAGAATCCAACCAGAACATACTCCAGAGTGCCGGCTGTGCACACATCCCTATGAAACTGTTGAACATCATCTTTTTGAATGCCCGGCCCTTGCCGGTGTTAGGCAAGAGCTTCTTCCTCCTAGGCCAGACAAATGGAACACTCTGTATGGAACTAAACAACAGCTTACAAACACTTGCAGATACCACTATATGGCTTTGGGCCAAAGGGCAGAAGCCCACAGGCTGCTGGATCAATAACCAACCAAACAACCATACAAAAGCTAAGAGATCACCCTATGAATTACTAAAGGCCATATTTAATCATTTATTTCTTCCAAGCCCCGACGAGCTGATCACCAAAGCGTACACCTTCTAACATTGTTTCTCCATAAGTATTTCAGTAAATTAAACTGCCGCTCATTATTAATTAACCTTTAACCAACTAACAAAAATCGGGAAATCAATTAACAAACTCAACTCAAACTGTTTAACTCCAGCGTAATATCAGTGCTGACATATGGATGAGAAAGCTGGAGAACGACAAAGACACTAGAAAATAAATGTAATGCCTTTTAAAATAAATGGAATGTTTTTGTAAATAAATGTCCTAGAAAACGATTGAACATTGCCTGGAAAAAATTCCTGACCAACAAGCTAAAAAGAGAAATCACCAACCGGCTTTATGTTTCTACCATCACAATGAAAAGACGAAGGACATACAATCGGGCATGTGATTAGAATGAACAACAATAGACTCCCATTACAGGCAGTTATGTGGGCTCTAGATGGAAGCAGAAAGAAAGAAAGGCTAAAAGACAGACTTCGCCAAACGATTATCAGAGAGGGCTCAACTATGGCCTACTTTAGATCTAGGCTGTGGCTCAACCATGGGTCTAAACAACATACAAGAAAAGTAGCGTCAGACGGTTCAAAGATGAGAACAATTGTATCTGCATTGAGCGCTATATGTTTGCGTTAAAAGAACATGCGAGTAAATAAATAGAAATATTCGTTTATACCCTCCATCATTGTTCTTTCAAGACAGTTGTGTCTCTTGATGTGACCAAAGTATTTAAATTCCATGGCCAAAATGGAATTGACAAACCAGTTCTCCTCTATAATATATAAATATATATATATATATTAAAACACATCCATGCTACCCTAATCCGAATATGGAGTAAATAATAGTGACACTGAAACCTGCCAGGCATCTTGCGCAACTAAGTAAAGGAAGAGACCCCTGCTGCTAACCCGTCCTGTAGAAAACGGATTCCCCAATCTGGGGCACATGTAGCCCCAACGGTATAATTGCGCTGCTTAATGGGTACACTGGAGTCTGAGAATACATAATATGATGTACACAGCAGGTGCAACCATGTCGTTACAAAACCGATGAACGAGGCAATGAAATTAGCAAGCTAATCTTCGTTGTGCAGTTTTTTCCACTCGAATTTACGAATTAGTTGCATTTTTTTTTAACAGTCTCAGTCATCTGACAATCAAAACACTCATAGATTCACAGAAATAATTTTATGTGATGAAGCAAAAGAGGAACTTAATTGACATTTTCTAAACCTTTCATTAACAATTAAATAGAAATTTTTTTAAACAATTTATATCATTTTATCAAAATTTTTTATCCTTCTACTTCTTCTTACGCAGGCAGACATCAACCTTTATTTTTTCGAAAAAAGCAGCGGTCATCCTGAGGCTGTCAAGACTGCCATAGAGCTTGTCTAGTGTTGCCACTGGTGATGGCCACATCTGCTCTCTCTTATCCTCGTATGTCGGGCAGTTTTGCAGCAAATGTTCAGCGGTCATTTTCCCGGTACCACACGAGCATTCGTCAGTGCCACCTATCTTCAATTTGTTGAATAGGTGGTACCTCAGTCTATTGTGGCCAGTGCGAAGTCTGAAGACAACGACCTGCTCTCTTCGGTTCAACTGGTAATAGGCATCGTTTTTGGTGTAGCCAGTATGTTCTGTTTCCCATTTGGTCATGTATCTGGCTTTGATAAGCCGTTTTGACTCTTCGTATGTCACACTAGTATCTGGTTGTGGTAGTCTTGCACCTTCTTTTGCCAGTCTGTCTGCCTCCTCGTTGCCTTGGATGTTGCAGTGTGATGGGACCCACTGTACCACTACCCTATTTGGTGCGGACTGCTGGCATAGTTGACAGAGTACTGCTCTTAAATCATTAAAATTTTTATCCGAATGCCTCGGGAATACAGAGGAACAAAAAGGTTGGGAAAGCCTGCAAGTAGATATTAAAAGTCATTTTAAAAATGAAATAAGACTTTTATACCCGATAATAGAAGATGATCGACTCGGCTAAGTTATTTGTATAGCAATATCCTCACATATGTTTGTATAAAAACATACTAAAATGCACGATAAATTCATCCTTAAAATGTGCGGTTCTAAACTGTTAACCGTGGTGACAAGGGTTAATGTCTAAACCTGTGCATGTAATATTAATGATTATGTCCCTTAACTGTCTGCTCGTCATTGCTACTGCACTGCATGTGACGCCATCTTTATGGCACTTTTAACTAGTTAGCACGTACGCACGTATATATATTACACTTAATATTGCTCTCATTCATTAAGTTGTACTGTACATTTCACTAATTATATTGCCTATTCTATTTACAAATTTCAACAGTAACCATTCTGGAATGAAACATTTTAGAATATTTATGTCTTTAAAAACACAAATACATTATTTGTTATAGTTGTGTCTATGTGTTTCTGTTCGTTGCTGTTGCTGTTGTTGTTTAATGCCCACAATGAGTAAGTTTACTCTTTTGTGCGCAACGAAAATATATGTGTATGTGTATGTCGGAGATGGTTTAGAATGTTCATGTTTAGGAATACATGACAATAACAGTATATTTATGATTATAAAAGATTCTGTAAATGTTTGAATTTCCTTATTTAGCAATCAAAGTGCACACATGGGCATATTCTTATAAATATAGTCACGCGCCCACAAGCAAAGATGACATATTTTATTATCAGCAAATTCTGCAAACAACAACACACATTGAAATAGGTTACTGTCTTTACCTATTAGCAGCCTTGGTTAAAATGATTAAATCTGCAAACCATGCAAATTATTATTCTTCATTTTGTCTAGAAAGCTGGCAAAGTCGACGTTAGTTCTCATTCCACTATTTGGAGTCCACTACATCGTGTTTGCGTGGTTGCCCAAAGATATCAATCCAATAGCAGAACTGATCCAACTCTACTTCGAGATGTTTTTCAATTCAGTGCAGGTGAGTTTTGTTTTGGATGTGACTAGCAAGTCTCATCACGCTAAGCAAATTGTTAAATGAACTACCACTGAATGACTCCTCAATCACTTGGGTGGCGCAGGCTGATGTATACGGATAAACTGCAAGAAGAAAAAGAAGGAAAAGTCGACAACACCGAAGAAGAAGATGATGAAGACGACGAAGCAGATAGAGAAGAAGAAGAAAATGATGAAGAAGGCGAAGAAGAAGCAGAAGAAGAAGAAGAAGAAGAAGAAGAAGAAGAAGAAGAAGAAGAAGAAGCAGAAGAAGAAGACGAAAAAGAAGAAGTAGAAGATGAAGAAGACGAAGTAGAAGAGTGTTATTTAGCATTATGCAAATATTTTGACAACATGAATGATCGATATCTATATTTTTTTACAAATAAATCTCAAAATGAGAGGAAAGAGAGACAAGTGTTATGTATACTTGTCATTTATGCTTGTCTCAGTGAGGTGCTTGATCATGGGAGGCATTGATGTTTGATCTTTGTGAAGGTGCATGATCATACGAGGCATTGATGTTTGATCTTTGTGAAGGTGCATGATCATACGAGGCATTGATGTTTGATCTTTGTGAAGGTGCATGATCATAAGAGGCATTGATGTTTGATCTTTGTGAAGGTGCAGGATCATACGAGGCATTGATGTTTGATCTTTGTGAAGGTGCAGGATCATACGAGGCATTAATGTTTGTCTATTTGTGAAGTTGCAGCGTTTTACGAGACATCTATGAAAGTAACAAATGAACAACAGACACCGTCTTGACAAGCCCCTGAAATGAAACCTTCATATATATATATATTTATATTGTTTGATTGATTGATTGATTGTATTGATCGATCTCAGACAACTATATACACAACATGACATTGCAGGCAAGAGGGGGCTCAGTTATGGGAACTGAGTGGTCTCGATGTAAGGTGTCCGCATCTGGTGCTGGAGGTCGTGGATTCGAATCACGGTGGAGACCTGATTTTTACACGTGGATCTTCTGAAGAAAAAAATTCCTTTAATCTCTGGGTAGTGAGATCGGGCTCCCGTTTCAGTGTCGATCACATTAAAAATTCCTTGGCAGTTGGAAATCGGAAAGATTCCGCTTCCCGGACAAAATTTTAAATTCTAGCAAAAAATCTACGCAAGTTACTTATACTTTTCCTCAGTTGGTTCTTTAAGAGCAGCTATAGATGGAGCCAAACTGGCTGCGGGTCTACTTAGCTCTAGTTATTAAGTCTTTTAAGATGCTCACGCGTCGTTTAAAGCACTTCCAATAAACTGGTTGTTTACAGACTATGTAACGTCTTCTAAACCAGTATAAAGACGTTAAGTTCAGAGAAACTAATCTAGACCAGCCGAAGATACAATCTGCTCAAATCACCAACATGTTCAAAACTTCGGTCCCAATTTTAATGATATTGTTTTGGGTATCAGTTCAATTCATTTCAACTCATTGCGTAACCTATCAGGTCGTTGGGGCACACTTGAATACACTCCCACATTTCCATGCTATCTCTCTTTGGCCACTGCCGCCAGTCCTGCTTCACCGGGACGAAGGTTTGACCACTCAGTGATGTTGTCTGCCCATCTCTTCTCTGGACGACCCAGCCCTCTCTTTCCTGGTACGGAACCATGCAGTATCGAATTTGTAATTCCGCTGGACCTCGTGACGTACCCATACCAAGCCATATTTCACCTTTTTATAGCTGTGAAAAGATCATCAAAAGGCCCAATTGCGTTTTCCACTCTTCGTCGTATTTCTACGTTTCTGACACGGTCTTTATATGTAACATTTAAGAGTCTTCTAAAGCGTCTTATTTCCATTACATGTATCCTATACTGATATCCGCAGTAATGGTCCAAGCCTCAAAGGCATACACAAATATTGAGAGCATCAATGAGCGCATTAGTCTAACTTTTATGCTGAGGGCGAGCCGCTTATCCTGCCATATAGGGTTCAAACGCGTAAGCGTGACTGTTGTGTGTGCTATTCTGGCAACCATTCCAGATACTTGAAGCGGTGTACAACTTCGAGTTCCTGGCCATTTGCTTTTGGAAACCCTACCGTGTTATTGGTCATCAGCTTTGTTTTCTCTGCATTTATATCGATGCCATAGCTCTGCGCCGCTCTGTCCAATCTACTAATCAGCTGGGCTAATATGGGGTATAGACCTTTGAAAAGATTATGTGTACTGTAGAAGGCACGCAATAAACATATCTAAACTCACGTGGGTTAATGGGCATTCAAACTGTCACTAATACATTTCCTATGCTCTTATCGTAACCAGTTATATTTTTACTTATTTGTTTGTAATTTCAACCTTTTCCCCCTCCATTTTCAGGGTTTCTTTGTTGCATTGCTATTTTGCTTTCTCAATGGCGAGGTAATTATTGTTATTGTCAAATATTTTATATTTTAACATAGGCGTGCTTGTTAGATTTATGTTTTAGTTCTATCTTATGCATATGGTGACCGAAGCAGAAAACACAGTTTACTAGATAATAATAATAAGTCCGCTTAGGCGTCTGTGGCCCGTTGTGTTAGTCGGCTATATCCATGACCAACTGCTGCGTCCAGCAGTGGACGTAGTGGTTGCTATCTGCTAGAGCCACACTGTGCGAGGACGGCTCTGCTGCACCTCCAGCCGGTCGGGGGAAGACTTTTGGCTCTGAGGAACGACTTGTGGAGTAACTTGTGTCTCCTAGATGACAGCAGTCAACGGCCTACAGCTGACTGCGTGCCACAGGGTCAGTGAACAAGAGCTGTCCAAGGCGCTATTCCGCCTCTGTGCAGCCTGGCCGAGAGAGCATGTATAGAAGAGAGAAGATAAACCAGGTCCCCAAAAATGTGCCGTACTGAAACGAGATGTTCCGGGCCGCAAGACGCAGATATCGCTGTTTACTGTGACACAGCGAAACAAAACGACCTTTCCAGGACGAATGATGACAGCGAAGAAGAAGAAGAAGAGAAGAAGTCGAAAAGAAAGAAGAATAAGTAGTAGTAGAAGAAGAAGAGAAAAGAAGTAGACGACGAAAAAGAAGAAGAACAAAAAGAAGGAGAAGAAAATAAGATGAAGAGAAAGAGGAAGAAGAAGAAAAAGAAAAAAACGACGAAACAGAGAAAAAGTAGTAGTAGTAGCAGAAGACAAAGAAGAAGAAGAAGGTTAAGAAGAGGAAGACTTCATCTTCTTCTTCTTCGTACGCTGTCAAACGTCAACTTGAATTTGTTCGAAGAAAGCAGCTGTCATCCTGAGGCTGTCGACACTGCCATAGAGCTTGTCTAGTGTTGCCACTGGTGATGGCCAAATGTGCTTTCTCTGGTTCTCATACGTCGGGCAATTTTGCAGCAGATGTTCAGCGGTCATTTTCCCTGTACCACATGTGCATTCGTCAGTGCCACCTATCCTCAGTTTATTGAATAGTCTGTTGTGGCCTGTGCGGAGTCTGAAGACCACGACCTGCCCTTTTCTGTTCAACTGGTAATAGGCATCATTTTGTGTGTAGCCAGAATGCTCTGTTTCCCATTTGGCCATGTATCTGTCCCTAATAAACCTTTTGGACTCTTCGTAGGTCACACTAGAATCTGGTTGTGGTAGTCTTGCACCTTCTTTTGCCAGTCTGTCTGCCTCCTCGTTGCCTTGAATGTTACAGTGGGATGAAACCCACTGTACCACTACTCTTTTTGTTGCGTACTGCTGGCATAGTTGACAGAGTACTGCTCTGAAATCATTAAGTTCTGTATTTTTCTGGCTTTTTAGTGCTGTAACCACGGATATGGCATCTGTAAACAGGACTATCTGGCTTTCATTGCTTTCGCCTGTCAGCATTGCTTCTACTGCAGCCTTCAGTACCTCTGCCTCCGCTCTGAAATTGCTTGAGAATTTTCCAGTTGCCACTGGCAGTGTTATTTTTCTACCATTTGGTAGGCTCATGAATACCCCTCCCCCTCCATTCTGTGTTGTGTTTGTTACATAACCGTCGATGTATGCATGGGTCCAGTCCATGCTTGGGTAGTTTTTCGCTATGTGCCTCAGGGTTATGTCTCTTCTTTCTTTTTCAGTGTGGCTATTCTTGTCTCCAATACCTGGTATATGTTCTACTACCTCTGGAATGATATGCTGCTTCCAGTTGGGTTTGCGTACAGTAGGGATGGGCTTTATTGTTGTTATGGTGTTCATAGGGTCTTCGCTCATCTTTGCTTTGGCTATATCTGCAAAGTTTCTCTTTAGTTTCCCTTTTCCAAATCTATTTAGTCTCTGGTGCATTGGATGGTCTGTCAGTAGAAGAGAAAGACGAAAAAGAAGAAGTAAAAGAATAAGAAAAAGGCATATGGTGACCACAGCAACTCTCCGCCTATCCCTTTTTTAACATTAAAAATGTACAATGCACGAATCACGTGCACTCATGCAATGACGGTTTCTTTATAAATTCTCTTTACATTGCAATCAATGAAAACATGGAAAATGGTTCATTGAACCGACTTCATTGTATCTGGGTGTCGCCGATATGTTCTCGTCAATTACTTTCATTACTGAAAGAATCGAATCCTTCGAGTCAAAATGTTACAGACATATCCTCAAAATACCCTGGACAGAGAAAAAAACAAATGTAGACATTCGGCAAGAGTTGAGCATAGAGGAGAACTGGTTTATCAATTCCATTTTGGCTAGAAAAAGGAAATACTTTGGTCACATCAAGAGACACAACGGTCTCGAGAGAACGGTGATGGAAGGTATCGTGTCAGGCAAAATAGGAAGGAGTAGACCAAGAAGAGGATGGTACCAAGATATCCAGGAATGCCTGGGTATGACTGTGGCGGAGGCTGGAGTTTTGACAAGAGAACGAGTTTCTTTCAGACAGACTGTGATGGGAGCGACGTTCTACAAAGGACAAGCTACATGCTGATGACTGAAAGAGCCAACAACTAAGCCCGAACTCCTTAGCTCCGGTGGTGGTTCTGAAATTTTCCCCTAAAAATGTCAGGAACCTATTTATTAACCCATTTGCTAGTTCAAAGTTCATCAAATTATTATTTTAAAGTTCAGATGGTATTCAACAAAATGGTATGTTAAATACTTGCACCAATAATTTCAATTCTTACTACCGGTAACATTTATGTTTTATAAAAAGTTGGTCCGCGCAAAACATCACAATATGAAATAAATAGGAGCATTTTCAAAATTAAAATAGTTGTATTATTATTCGTAAAATGTATTATGCCAAATAGTCACTATTTGTTTTCGGCCAATAGCTTTTCTGTCTCTATTCGTATTTGGGTCAATAGCTTTCTTGATACTTTTGATTCAACTTCATTTGTTAGTTAGTCTGTCAGTAATTAAGTTAGTTAGGGTCACATCTTGTATTTGATAGATTAAACACTTTTCTTTAAGCTAGAGAGCTGAAACTTTCAGGAGACACACACCCCCGATGACAATGCACGATATTTATATTTTTGGAACAATCTGTAACCAATAAAGGGAGGTCATTTTTGGATGGAACGAAACGTGTTTCTGTATGCCGCGTAGTCAAAACAAACAAAAACTACATACTTCATTGGCGAAGGGTCAGGAAAACAACTAAGTTCTCGTGAGGGGAGGAAGACTAATGTCTGGTCAGGCACAACATACTCATCAGACATGTTAGTCAGGGTCAGGAAAACAACTAAGTTCTCGTGAGGGGAGGAAGACTAATGTCTGGTCAGGCACAACATACTCATCAGACATGTTAGTCAGGGTCAGGAAAACAACTAAGTTCTCGTCAGGGGAGGAAGACTAATGTCTGGTCAGGCACAACATACTCATCAGACATGTTAGTCAGGGTCAGGAAAACAACTAAGTTCTCGTCAGGGGAGGAAGACTAATGTCTGGTCAGGCACAACATACTCATCAGACATGTTAGTCAGGGTCAGGAAAACAACTAAGTTCTCGTGAGGGGAGGAAGACTAATGTCTGGTCAGGCCCAACATACTCATCAGACATGTTAGTCAGGGTCAGGAAAACAACTAAGTTCTCGTGAGGGGAGGAAGACTAATGTCTGGTCAGGCCCAACATACTCATCAGACATGTTAGTCAGGGTCAGGAAAACAACTAAGTTTTCGTGAGGGGAGGAAGACTAATGTCTGGTCAGACACAACATACTCATCATACATGTTAGTCAGGGTCAGGAAAACAACTAAGTTCTCGTGAGGGGAAGAAGACTAATGTCTGGTCAGGCACATCATACTCATCAGACATGTTAGTCAGGGTCAGGAAAACAACTAAGTTCTCGTGAGGGGAGGAAGACTAATGTCTGGTCAGGCACAACATACTCATCAGACATGTTAGTCAGGGTCAGGAAAACAACTAAGTTTTCGTGAGGGGAGGAAGACTATTGTCTGGTCAGGCACAACATACTCATCAGACATGTTAGTCAGGGTCAGGAAAACAACTAAGTTCTCGTGAGGGGAGGAAGACTAATGTCTGGTCAGACACAACATACTCATCAGACATGTTAGTCAGGGTCAGGAAAACAACTAAGTTCTCGTGAGGGGAAGAAGACTAATGTCTGGTCAGGCACATCATACTCATCAGACATGTTAGTCAGGGTCAGGAAAACAACTAAGTTCTCGTGAGGGGAGGAAGACTAATGTCTGGTCAGGCACAACATACTCATCAGACATGTTAGTCAGGATCAGGAAAACAACTAAGTTCTCGTGAGGGGAGGAAGACTAATGTCTGGTCAGGCACAACATACTCATCAGACATGTTAGTCAGGGTCAGGAAAACAACTAAGTTCTCGTGAGGGGAGGAAGACTAATGTCTAGTCAGGCACAACATACTCATCAGACATGTTAGTCAGGATCAGGAAAAACATACTGACCAAGACCCTCACCTCGGCTTCCTGGTAGCTCTCCCTGGAAACGGGCTGTTTTCATGGCAGCCTGGCTAACGAGGTGAGCGATCGACGTGATTCTCGTAGTAGTAAGCGACACGCAGATAAAGCCAAGCATAGCATAACCGACTGGTTGACTCCGGTCCACCTTCATCTGCACGCTCGGGATGTGTGGAAAGCTACGGCAACCCGTCACTTAACGTCCTTTTCAAGGCGCACAAAAGAGTAAACCTACTCATTGTGGGCATTCGTAAACAACAACAACAACAACAACAATTACTCATGAATACTTATCATTGCACGCGTGTGATGAAACACGATGAGTGACGTAAAGGTAAAGATAGCTAAGTCAATAGTGCTATTATTGCATAATTTTAGTGCATTTTGAAATAAAAACGTTTAGAAAATGTTTTATTTTATTTTCTGTTATGTCTCTATTTGTTTTGGACCGAACATTTGTTTAAAAATATTATTATTCTGAGCAGTCCTAATTGTACATGTCCACATTTGTATACTCCAATGTGTTTATCAAACAGGTACAGAGCGAAATCAAGAAAAAGTGGCACAGATTTCGTCTCAACCATAACCATCTTCCTAAAAGCAGAAAAAACAGTAACAATCTCACTTATGCTACATACTTCACAAAAGGCAGAGACTCTAATGTATCTACAGGACAGTTTCCTGAAGCTGTTGAATGCTCCAGTAACAACACAGTCACAAGTAAAAATGTGCATTCCTTAAATCAAGACTATTCTGCCGCCTTATTTCCAATGAAGGCTCGCAACAATATGAGTTCGGCGGGAAATAACGTTATTTCAGAACAGGATGAGACTGAGCCTATGATAGGTCAAACGACTTTTTCTGCAGCAGACTGCACAAAGCATACGAATGGTTTCTCGTGAATGCAGAGCAATGAACACTATTTACCATTTCTGTTCAGGGAATCCACTTTAGCTTATTGCAAAGACAAGATTTCTACCAGATCTCGATAGTTTTTTTCTACAGTCAAAATAGCTTACATGGCTGTGCAAGAGACATGATGCACAAAAATGAAAAAAATGAGAATAGTTCTTGATTACGGTGTATGGTGCCTGACTGAAAGCACAATAACAGAAGACTATGAGACCCCAATGTAGACTGACTAATGACATCTGGTGGTTCAAATGGTGTCATGTCATTGGCGTCAATGACAACTTCTTCTCGCGAGTTGCATTGTCATATTTTACAGCTGAACTGCTTCTGGCAAATCCTTTGTTGGTGGGTTATCTCACCCTAGTCATTAGCTGTCCCCAACCTGCTTGCAAGACGGCAAGAAGTTTGGAATAGCGTTTGCCAACTTTTTTTATTTTTAAAAATTTATGATGAGCTGCCTTCCAGATTGGCGATTTTAAACTACTCAGAACATCTGGTTTTCGAGCTACAGAAACTCGTCTGACACCACCGATGTTATGTAGTTTCAACTGTTCTGCCTCGAGAAGTTATACTTTGTTGTCAGGGGCTGTTTGATGTACACGCCTTATGAACATTTAAGAATGTGTCTTCGCCTCCAATTCCGGCTATGACAGCATTTGGACCACATGGAGAACATCTAATAATGAGCTATAATAAAATATGTTAAGCTAAAATTAGAAGCGTGGTCTCAAATTGGCATTGAATATACCCGGATATAAAACCCCGGTGAGACCTGGATTCACACCATTGATGACGTTGTAGTGATAAGGCAACTGGAAAACCACTTGTGTTGGTTCATTTGACTCGGATACTGATGACGTACTTAAATAACTCCAGAAGGACATGTAAAGACTACAATGGAATCGATGAATCGGTCGATAAAAACATATATAGGTATATGTTACCAGTTACCAGACCTGGACAGAAACAAGAAGCGAACTCACGATTCGGCCACAAGGTTTTCGCCAGCGACAGAAATCAAACAAAATCACTTAATAAATCCCATAATATTTGTATTGATTGTCGAGTCAATTGTTTTTATTAATTTTGTTATTTGTTAGATGTTTTCGTTTGTTTTGTTTTTTTGTCCACGACGAAGACCATGTGATCGCAACATGGGCTTCGCTTTGTATCTGACTAGATGCGGTAAGACATGTCTATATATGTTTTTATCGACTTTTGACCAACAGTACACCGACACGTTCTTTAATAATTGTATGTAGATAATATAATCTGCAATCCTAAGACTGCAGTAGTTCGGAATCAGACGTGAGTTGGTCAGGGAGAGGCTTCTGGGTGAACGAATCAAGTACAAGGGTCTGGTCATAAGTCTTTATCCTGGCCGTGAAGTGAACGCCACGGAGAGAAGCAAATGTGCAAATGGTTTATTACTTGTCAGTATAGCCAGCACCTGGAGTGACACACCTCTACATGACCATGAAAAGACATTAGGAATATAATTACTTATTTTTCTTCTGATCTTCAGCGTTTGTCCTGAAAATACGTTGTGTCGTAGTTTACAGAGATGATGCGATATCTGCACTTATCGGCCCGACACATTCGGTCACAGCTGGTTATTTTGGGTACCAGGTTTGCCTTCCCACTTTGATTCCTATTCTCTTAGACATACAACGATAGTGCAGCCTGTTTTCAGTGCCAGCATCCAGCAATAAGTTGCTGGCCCCAGTTCCAGCAGCCAGCTATAAGTCGCTGGCCCCAGTGCCAGCAGCCAGCTATGAGTCGCTGGCCCGAGTGCCAGCAGCCAGTTATAAGTCGCTGGCCCCAGTGCCAGCAGCCAGTTATAAGTCGCTGGCACCAGTGTCAGCAATAAGTCACTGGCCCCAGTCAGATCATTCACTGGGGTGCATCTTGGCCCCGGTTTTTCTAATAAACCAGTTATCCCATACCACTTCCTTAGTGGTCCGACGGGGTCTTTGTGTATGACAAAGACAAGAATAGCACCACTGCCCCACATAAAGCATATCGTAAGAGGCGACTAACTGTGTGACATGACATAACACCGACCATGGTTAGACGGTTTATTAAGAGCAGCGTAGATGCCGCCTAATAGACTGCGGGTCTACTTTGCTACAGTGTTTAAGTCTATTGAGATAGACTCGCACATCAGTTAAGAACCCTTCGCGGCACTTGCCCCAAGGCAGCGGAGTAAAAAGCTGCTCGAGTATAGATTGCTAAACAGGAAATCCTCCTTCCAGCTACATCCAGCTCACGCAAGATCTGGGACTTGCACATGGGAATCTGCACCTGTAGAAGTACAGGTCAACTAAGACTAAGATCACATACCAGACCAGTATGACTTCCTCATCACTGCCAAAATGATTTCTTTTGGTCTGTTTAAAAAAAAAAGATTTTGGAAAAGAGAAATATGATTGAGCCAAATCCAGAGAATCGTGTGGTTGTGAAGGATTTGAATATTAAAATGTTTGACTGTCTGCTCCTCGAGACGAGCTTTGTGAGAGGGTGCGTTGTCTTTAAGCATAGGGCGATTTTGAGTGCGTGTTATCTGTCGTTTTCTGATCACAGCCTTTCTTAGTTTAGTGAGGAGATTTGCACAGTACTGTCCGTTAATCGTGTAGCCAATATGAAGGTAATCTTTCCATAGAACACCTTTGACATACCAACAAATGGTCAGTATTACTTCCTCTGCAGATTTCCGTACTCTCCATTTGACAGGTGTTAGGAGCTCGGATTTTTCAATTGCTTGGTGGACATGTTGGATTCAGTCATAAAGTTGAATCTAAGGCTCATCTACTGTCACCGTGATCCTCAAAATGTTTTGTGCATGCTTTTTTTTAAAAATAACTATCGACAACAATTCACTCTCATTTGCTTCTGCTCAGCTGTTAGCAGTCGCGAAACCAAGAGATCGCACACTTTTCTTATGGTTTTTTGTTTTTGGCTTAGATGTTTGTCTCACTAGTTTCTACTGGCGGAGGCGCGCCATTTTCCACCCTAGACCGTAGTACATTGGGCGATATCAGGACGCATAAACCAGTGCTTGGATGAATGTATGCGTCTGTATGTACCTATGCTAGGTTTGTGCGCCCTCAGAAGCTAGCCCAACCAAAGTGCAATGGAAGGGCCTCACCATGAGGGCGCGTGTGAAAGTTGTGCAAGGGTGTGACTGTAGGACAGAGTCAAATGAAATAGAGTGAGGTGAGAGAAGAGAGAGAAGGGGAAGAGTGGCCCCCAGGGTGAGCTTCACCACTTTTCTTATGTTCAGTAGTTTGTGCAAAATTATACTAACTTCTGTTGTACTGTTCTAGCTATTTCTACTATTGCCATTTCTCGTCTAGATCAATGATTTTCTTCACTCTTGATGCATATATAATGTTATACTATGAGGCAGGTCTTCTAGAGCTTGGCGGAACGGCAAGAATTTGAGAGGACTTACTTAAATTATCTCCACAAGTGTTTTACTGACTCATTCGAAGTACAGGAATCATGAAACAATGGTCTTATCTCCCTGTGTATGTCTGTTGGTGGTTTCCCTTGTAACTTCTTTTTCATCGATCAACTGATGCTATGCTTCTAGTCCGGTGAGGTTCAGGATCAACTGATGCTATACTTCTAGTCCGGAGAGGTTCACGATCAACTGATGCTATACTTCTAGTCCGGTGAGGTTCACGATCAACTGATGCTATGCTTCTAGTCCGGTGAGGTTCACGATCAACTGATGCTATACTTCAAGTCCGGTGAGGTTCACGATCAACTGATGCTATGCTTCTAATCCGGTGAGGTTCACGAAGGAGACTGTGCGTCTCAGGTCTTCGCCGGTCCCCCACAGCTTTTCGAGCATGGTCGCTCTCCCTCCCTTTGATCTGCATAGGTAGGGCATTCTTGCAGAACATGTGTTAATGTTTGCTTGGGTGCGCCACAATCGCACGTGGCAGTGTTTCTGAGACCCATTCTGTGGTGGTGGGCCTTGAGTCTACAGTGTCCCGCTCTGAATCTGCAGATCTTTGTCTGCCCATCTCTGCCAAGTTTGTCTATGCTGTCATTTTCTGGCTTGTATTCTTTGTGGTGCTCTCTTCATTCTATCCTCATGGATCGTTTGGTGAGTGTCTTTGCTTTTTTTTATAGCTCTGTAGATGGGAATCTGCTTGCCACCACTTCCGGTTTTTGCAAGCCCATCTTCTTTCTCGTTTCCAGGGAGGGCTGCAAGGAAGCCGAAGTGAGGGCCTTAGCCAGTGTGTTTTGTCTGACCCTGACTAACATGTCTGATCAGTATATTTTGTCTAACCAGACGTTAGTCTTCCTCCCCGGACAGAAATGTGAAAAGTATCTAATTATAATTTCAGTGATGTACATTGTACAATTATTTGAGCCAAGACAAATCTTGTATGTGAATGTATGAGAAGGAATTAAAAAGTAACCACCATTTTTTAAAATTGAACATGTTTGCCAATATGGTTACATATAGATGAATATTTTTCCCTTGTGAGATCCAGGCGTTAGTGACGCTCTGGCACACCTGCATTAGACATTGTGGAGATTATGTTGATAAGTGATGAAGTTCTATCATTCCTTTTTGTGCATATTAGATTCATTGAAAAAATATTAGTTACTTTTTGACCCATCCTTACATATTCTAATATACTTGCTGCACATAACAGATTTACAAATTATCCTTGGATGAGGAGGTTTTCTGAGGGAGTTTGTCCTTTCCAATCATGTTCTTGAAAATGTTCATATGACATGATATTTGCTTTAAAATCATATACCAACATTTTGTAATGGTATATCGGAAAATATAATATTTGAATTTTCAAATGTGTTAAATGATTTCATTTGGGATGAGACAAACAGAAGTATGAAAAGCAATCTGGAGAACAGTATAAGGTGAAGGCAAAACAACAGAATATTCATTAGCAGAACTGAACAAACAAAAAATATGGTCAATAAAAGATTCCACTTCGGACAGATATATTGCTTGATGACGGTGACATAAATTATTTTTAATTTGGTAGAAAGAATATAATTTTCCGTATCATTGTTGTTCATTATCTAATATATGTTAATTATTAAGAAATTATTAAGAACTTTAAGAGATGATTAGAAAACAGTCTGCCAGATTGTACAATTAAGGCAAAAGATAGAGTATGTTGTAAATCTATTGCAGTCAACCTTTGTTGTGGATATAATTGCAGCTGATCTGAGTTGATTTATTGGATACAAAATCATCATGAAGTTACATTTCCTTAAAATACAATCATAAAACATCAATTTCAAAATATGATTTTATTATTTTTTTCATGTTAGAAACAGTGCTGAATGAACTTATTAACACAACAAATCTTGCACCAATTATAACATATCTATTCATTGAAATATGAGTGAAAGAAGTTACATTCAAGAACAGTACCCTTGTAGGGTTGTATATAGTTGTTAACTTTCACTGCTGCTACATTTTCATAGCACTCTCTCTCTCTCTCTTCTAATCACTCCTCTTTTACCCCTTAGGGGTGAAGAGGTTTTTTTTTTGTATATACTTGCAATCAAGTGTGCTAACAGGATCTAGGTGCGGAGTAGTGCACGCTGCAGCGGTCAGCGACCCAAAGCTGACTGCTAGCGTCAGGGCCAGCGAACCAAGCTGCCAAGACCCTTCTACACCTCCACACAGTGATCCTGTACAACAGGCTGCAACAGAGCAGACTGGCTAAGGAGAAGGGATCAAAGAGGGAAGGCTAACCTGGTACTAAAAAATGCCTGACTTGGATGTGTCAGACCGAAAGGTGAAAATATTGCAGTTAACATGTAAACTACGACACAATGTATTCCGTTCTTCAAACTACATCCTGCTACTTGCAAAGCCCTCTTCAGAGCTCGGTAGCGAGAGTTTGAGAACAAAGTAGAAGAAATGTGGTAGCAAACAGATGATTGGCCTGTCATTTCCATGCAAGATGGAAGGGCTGCCTCATTTTTAGCCTTCGCACAGGCCACTTTTAG
Source organism: Ariolimax columbianus (assembly GCA_036924085.1). Taxonomy (NCBI): domain Eukaryota; kingdom Metazoa; phylum Mollusca; class Gastropoda; order Stylommatophora; family Arionidae; genus Ariolimax; species Ariolimax columbianus. Next base: position 105,813,411 of record JAVGWX010000003.1, read on the forward strand.
CGCGGATTAAGTTACCTTAAGAATATTTGTCCACATAGCGAATTACAGCTAGCTCTTTTCTATTTTAAAGTTTATTGCCCATCCCTGATAGGACTAGGCATCAATCTCACCTCCTTTGAGACCGGGGGACTTTTGGGACTTGCAGGATTCCTAGACCTACAAACTCACGATTTTGAACCCTGTCCTGCATTTTCATAGACTAAAATAATTATCATTTGGTTATCCAACTACTGGAGCGGCTGATTAGCGCTGTGGTAGAGCACTCGCTTTTCATGGCAAAGGTATGGGGATTCAACTCCCACTACTGGCAGCTCCAGTTAACTCAGCTGTAATTGGATACTTGACTTATAGTTAGGGAAGGAAAAGGCGGGAAGGAAGGGAACTGGCCACCTCACCTTATGAGTCTCTAACACTTCATTCCTGACTAGTGGTTAAGTCTGCTGAAGGACGCCCTTTACCTTTTTTAGTACAATTACTGCTTGTGTAAACACCAGCGTCCCTTACTTGGGAGGAAAGAACAAGGCCACAGTCACATACTTTGCACATTTTTTTAGGGTGACTAAATTAGGTACACAAGGCTGGCAAATTTATCAAATAAAATACTGCTATAGAACAATTTTAACATAACAAAAATGCTTTGTTGCAGACCTCCTGCAAATAAGCTCAATACAGCAGTGACCCAATGCTCATACTGAACTAAAAAAAGGACATTATTTTTGATTTTTTTCCTACCCCCATTTCCTAAGATTATATCATAGAAAGGGACATAACTCACAAAAGTTAACTTCAAACCTCAGGGATGAATTGCAATATGTGAAACAAGGGCATCAACAAAGCAATATGTCACGAAACTCTTGCAACTTGAGTGAAACAATCGCATTTATGTTGCTTTAGCCATATTAACAAGATGAAACAATCGCATTTATGTTGCTTTAGCCATATTAACAAGATGAAACAATCGCATTTATGTTGCTTTAGCCATATTAACAAGATGAAACAATCACATTTATGTTGCTTTAGCCATATTAGCAAGATGAAAGAAAACATACTATTGCAACAATTGAGGGAGGCCATGGGCCCGACTTAAGTCCACTTGAGGGAACAACATAAACAGAAACTGAGAGACCAAAGACTAAGCTGGAAGTGGAACATAGAAAAGTATTTACAGTAACAACAGAATTTAGGAAATATATTAAACACTTTTTTTTGGGGTGGCAGTTGGTATATTAATCCTTGGAGGGACAGTGGTGACAGATTTTCTGACAAACTGCAATAACTGTGCCTCAACAACCTTCTAGGTTACGGGACTGATGATGATGAATTGGTATCACCATTACATTTACTAACAGAATAGTGGTTCGCAGGGATCTTTGTGTATGACAATGGCAAAAATAAAACCCCTTCCTCACAGAGAGCATGTTGTAAAAGGCGACTAACTGTGATATGGCATAACACTGGCCATGGTGAGGTGGTTTGTTAAGAGCAATATAGATGGCGCCTAACAGGTTGCGTGTCTACTTTGCTCTAGTGTTTAAGTCTAATAAGATGCACATCAGTTAACCACCCTTGGTGGCTCTTGTCCCAACGGAGCGGAGTAATAAGCTGCTTGAGCCTAGATCGCTAAACAGGAAATCCTTGTCCCAGCTCTGGGACCACACAGGGGCATATGCCCCTGTAGAAGTACAGGTTGACTAAGACTAACATAATAAATGACTTGGGGAGAGAGAGAGAGCGATTTTGGGGGGGAGTAGATGTGTGTGTTAAAGTGTAAAAAAACCTTTGTTTGATTCCTGATGTTACAATTAAGTAAAAGCATGTCAGTGGGAAAGGAACTGGTACCCTACCTCAGAAAAAGCTAAGACTAAGCACATTGAATTCTCTAACACCTTCATCCCAGACAGCAGTGCCCACTATGGGACAACCTACACCTTTCACTCACATAACATTCTCTTGTCCAATTTCCATTTGACCATCTCTAGCACATCTACCCATACCGAAATCTCCTTCCATACTGTATTGTATGCGAAAAAACGTAAACAAAATTTAGAAACTTTAATACAAACATCAACAATCTAATATAAATTATAACTCAGTTTTTTCCTCATTTTCAAAGGGTGGTAAGTCATCCCCATCAACATGGTATTTGCCATCTTCATCTTTATCAGTTTCAGCATCTTCATCGTCACCACCGTCTGCTGCGTTGATGTTAACATCATCATCCTTTGCTTCTGGCAGAGTATAATATGGCATCCATAGATCCTTTGAGGAGCAAATATCTGTTGAAAGTAAAATATGACACGATAGTTAATTTTTATGGAACCAATTAATAAAGGTACCGAGGTCATACCTCAGAGTCTAGCTAGCATGGTGGTTAGAGCACTGGCTTCTCATGGAACCAGCTTCAATCCCCTGTCTTGACACCGTTAAGGAAAGAAAGGCAGCAAGGAATGGAACTGGTCACCATGTCTAACAAAAAAACTAACTTTATCAATGCAACCATCTTTCCCATTAGTAGCAATATTTCATGCAACCATCTTTTCACTGCAAGGTCACTTAAATGCTCTTGGCTCAAGCTTTCAACAAGAATGTCAGCTGCAGTAGTTGCTCCCTGCTTCTACAGCAAATGGAAGGATAATGATAACCCACTGAGGGAGACAAGGACAGCTAGCAATGACGACTTTCTCTTCTTGAATCCTCCAATGAATCAGTTAGCGACCCTTACGTTTGACGGTACCTTTCAGTGCAGCAGCATACTTCTTCCACTCTACTTGGGCTGCGACCATCCTTGTATTGTGAGGATGACGGAGTTTTATTTATGAAAAGACAATCAATTATAGTTGGTGTTCGAAGTTGCTATGGCTGAGTTTATCGCTCTTGTCAAAGTTTCTCAGGTAGACTCACACATTGTTGGCCAGACAGCTGTAACACAACCCTTTCCAGGTGACAGATGGGGACAAGAAGTGGATTCTTTGGCAATATGTTTTCATATGAATTTGACATTAGTCTCCAGACAGTTTTGTAAATAAAACTAATATCAGTTGTCAAATGCATGGAAATGCTTTCTTAGTCGACTTGTACTTCTACAGGGGCAGATCTCCTTGTGCAGGTCCCAGCTCTGGTATGAGCTGATGTAGCTAGCAGAAGGATTTCCTAATTTGCGGGATAGGCTAGAGCAGCTTATTACTCTGTTGTATTGGGACAAGTGCTGCAAAGAGTGGTTAACCAATGTGTCCGTTTATCTTAATAAACTGAAACACTAAAGCAAAGTAGACCTGCAATCTCTTAGGCGCCATCTATGCTGCTCTAAACAAACCATCTAACCATGGCCAGTCTTATGCAATGATACAGTTAGTCACCTCTTACGACATGCTCTCTGTGAGGCAGTGGTGCTATTCTTGTCCTTGGCATACACAAAGACCTCGGTGGAACACTCTAGGCATGAATATCCTTTTAACACATTAATTACATACAAAATATATTTTAAAATAATTACCTAATTTCTCTAAACAGATCAGTTCCTCGTAGTTTGGAATGTTTTCACGCTGAAGTTGCGAGATTATTTCCTCCTCATGATCTTCTAAAAAGTTTTCACACTAGAAAAAAAAAATGGCAATATTAGAGTATCAATTACATTCAACATTATAAACTATAACATAATATATAGTCAAACGATATTTCAAAGAGCATTTATTTAACATCACTTGCTAGTTAGTTTTTACTGAGGATGGCAGACTCGATAGAGAGATAGAGATCAGAGTACAGAGGGAAATGCTATCACCCACCAGATGCCTCCGCTACTAAGACACCCCAGATTTCCCTCCAATCAAAGAAAAGCAGATGATCAATAATATCTTTTTCCAACCCTCTGCTACCAGTGCCAGACATGGGCATTGAATACGGCTCAGAACGAAAGTTGGGCACGTGGAAAATGCGGTGCCTACGAAAAATCACTAACAACACCAGAAGAGGTAGAATCACAAATATGAATATTCAGAAGAAGGTTGGAACAATTCCCATCTACAGTACACTGAGCAACAAACAAGGAATTGGTTTAACCACATTATGAGAATTCAACCAGACCACATTGTTCACACAACTTTCTACAGGAGAACATCAGTCAGAAGGGCGAGAGGCAGACCGAGAAAAAGGTGGATAGACAGCGTAAATGAAACGTGACGTAAAATTTGGTACATTTTTACTCAAGCCATGAGAGAGGCAAAAGACAAATACATACCACAACACTGGGCTACAACTCAGTAGAAAGTGAGATGACAAAAGAAGAAGAAAGAAGAAGTTAGTTAGTTAGGGTCAAATCTTGTATTTGAACATTCAGACTCTTTCCGATAATCTAAAGAGCTTAAACTTTCAGAACAAGTACAAACTCAATTATATTTTTTGAACAATTGTTGCAAATTGTCTACATTTTTCTGATCTGTATATTCGTGTGCAAATGGATGTATGATTGTTTGTGTGTGTGTGCATGGAAATGTATTTGTACGTATGTTTGTGCACATAAAAGCGTGTGTTTTTTAAATTTGCATTCAATATTTACTCTTTCAGTCTTTTATCTCTCTCTCACTTACACACACAATGCATATTTTTTAAAAAGATCATTACAAAAAAACTATCATTACAAAGTTGATTGATATCACTAGCACTGTAGTCCACCGTGAGGATTTATCTAATATCAAAACAGCTTAGTACAGGATTCTCTCTGTATCAACATTAAAAGAGTTATTAAAAGTTTATCTTTATTTATGTGTGCATATTCGGATACCTTATATTTAAATGCATTTCCCTTATCCCTGTCAAGCTTAAAGCCATTTGTTTGCAGTCTTTCCCCATTGAATCCTACAGTCCGAACCATCTGCGTTGTACCATCATCAAAGGTGATCTCTGCATAATGTTTCATCTTGTCACACACGGACTCTATTAATTCTTCTATATGTACTTCTGACCTCGCATACTGTTTCTGTGGAAAAAAAAACACAACAAATACAAATAGCCTGTCAACAACAAAATTTGGTTTGCAAGAATGCATGGATTGGTTCGCCACAGCTTCTGAAAACTTAGGCCTCACCATTTCTATCCCAAAAACAGAGGTTCTACATCAACCGACTCCAGATATCTCCTATTCAGAACCTTCAATCATGGTACACTGCCACTGTTTAAAAAAATGGTTGTTCTTGTGTTATTGCCAAAGATCAGTGTTTGCTATTGTATCTGAACATCTAACCTGAAGCATGTGATAGGGCATGTTGGTAAAAATCTACAATCTGAATTTGATATCCTTAGTTGAATGCTATGTTTTCGAGCCATATAGTAGCACTCTTCTTCTTGTTCTGGGTTCTTCTCAATCTCCTGCTAACAAGTCCTGAAAAGGGCTTTGCAAGCATCAGGATGTAGTCCGGAGAACGGAATGCGTAGTATCGCTAGATTATAGCTTGACTGCAATATTTGCACATTTCAGTCCGACACATTCATCTTTGGCAGGTAATATGACAAATTTTACTTTAGGGTTGAACAGCCTAATCTTATTCTATTGTTTGAATCCTGCTGAGTTTGATATTGGCAGAAGAGATTTTTACCTCATAAAGATGATGGTGGCAAATGTCCTGTAGCAAAACCTCACACAATTCAAGCTTAGCAGTTACAAGTACTCTCAAAAGGAGAGTGTAGGTCTTATATTGCTGGGTAGGCTAAATATCAACAGGAGAAAGCCTAGATACTGGGCACTTCAGAGCTGCATCTTCCCCAGTAATCTACAAGATACCACCCACAAACTTACTACTAATAAACAAATGCGAGTCTGAAAATCAAACCAGAAATAACACCTTTCACTGACCAACCAGACTAATTTGCAGAACAAAAGGATGTCTTTTAGCTACCTGGCATAAGCACTGATCTGCGTGATTGAATACCAGGATTCCAGAAGAAAGTTTAAAGCAAATCTGGCTATTTTTTTAATTCTAAATTTATTATGTATAAATAATACGAAATAATGAAACACAAATACAAGTTCAGTGCAAAATGCAAGAAATCAATAGAAATTGGCTGCCGGAGACGGATGTGTCTGACCGAAAGGTGCAAATATCGCAGTCAAACTGTAAACTAGAGACACAACGTATTCCGTTCTCCGGACTACATCCTGCAACTTTCAAAGTCCTGTTCAGGACTTTGTAACGGGAGATTGAGAACGAACGCAGAAGAAGACGAAGAACAATTGAAATTGAAAAACAAAAATGGTCTGTAGCACTTAACTTAACTTAACGTCTTTATACTGGTTTAGAAGACCCTGCAGAGTCTGTATACAACCAGTTACATTTACATCACCTTGCTCTAAAAGCTATGCGCATCCAGTTTATTCTTAAATGCATTAACTGTCCCTGCCTCCACTACCTCCCCTGGCAATGCATTCCAAGCAGACACCACTAAAAAAATATTTCCTAATATCTAACCTGGACCTCTCTTTAGTCAGCTTGTAGCTATGCCCTCGTGTTATTGTAGGTGGCTGTATTTTTAAAAACTTGTTATAGTCTAATTTATCAATTCCTCTGATCATCTTATAAACCTGTATTAAGTCACCACGAATTCTTCTCTCTTCGAGATACTGTAGGCCGGTTTTTCTGAGTCGTTCCTCATAACTGTAATTCTGGAATCCCACTATCATCTTTGTCGCTCTTTTTTGTATTCTTTCTAGCATGTTTATGTCCCCTCTATGATAAGGACTCCACACCTGTACACAGTACTCCAATCTAGGCCTAACTAAAGCTTTATACAGTTTGACGATCACTTCCTTGCTCCTATGTTTAATATTTCTTTTTATCATACCTAACATTGCATTTGCCTTTTTCACTGCTACCTTAACTTGCTCACTCACCTTTCCTGTATGATCTATTATAACCCCTAGGTCCCTTTCCTTATCCATCTTTCTAATATTGTTTTCTCCCATTCTGTAATTATGTTCCATATTGGATCTACCCATGTGGATGACTGTACATTTATCTACATTAAACTCCATTTGCCAGCTTACAGACCATTCTAGAATTTTATCTTAATCCGATATCAATATATCCACTTTCGCTTTAGATGTAACACTACTGCATAGTTTTGTGTCATCAGCAAATTTTGCAATCATGGATCCCATATCAATGTCCAAATCATTTATATATATATCAAGAACAAAATTAGTCCCAAAACCAAGCCCTGTGGCACACCACTTTTCACTTCACACCACTCAGAGTACTCCTTATTTATGCCCACCCTCTGCCTTCTTCCCGTTAACCAATTTTCAATCCATTTGGCAACTTCCCCACCTATTCCATGTGATTTTAACTTTCGAAATAATCTTTGATGAGGTACTCTATCAAAGGCCTTTGCAAAGTCTAGATAAATAACATCCACTGGCTCCCCTTTATCTATGATTTTGCAACTGGGCATCCCCATATGTGCCGTGTCCCTTTCATTGCTCAAAGTGCAGTGACAGAGCAAAAACTCCATAACTCTTACTCCATAGCTCAGAAATTTGCCCCTGACTTCATCAGGTACCCATTTACAGCCAAACCATTACAATTCTCTTGACATGTCCACTCTGTCAAACTGAGCATGGCATGATTCGAACCTAGAGAAGACCAAAATTCATCTAACAGTATGAGTCACAATGTACAATATTCAATCAATGTAGCAACATAAAATTAACATAAAACACAATTTCCACTGCAGGAAAAAACTTACATCTTTTGTATTCTGATTTCCTTTTGGATCAACTCTGAAACTCCCAACCTGAATGCTTTTCTTTGGATCTACTTGACTAATTAACCATTCAGCTTCACTGATCAAAATTCTGCAAACTGCAAAATATACATTTCTCATTTGAAATGCAAAATAAATTAAAATACTATCATTGTATGACTCGCGAAGGTAATAATAGATGTCCACAACTTCCTTTCTTGAGTAATGTTTGAAAATTCTGCTGCTAATCATCTGTTATGACATGATGTTAAACAGATATGTCATTACAAATAAACTGAAGATAGGTGGCACTGACGAATGCACGTGGTACATTGAAAATGACCACTGAACATCTGCTGCAAAATTGCCCAACATACGAGGACCAGAGAAAGCACATGTGGCCATCACAAGTGCCAACACTAGACAAGCTCTATGGCAGTGTCGACAGCCTCAGGATGACAGCTGCTTTCTTCGAACAAATTCAAGTTGACGTCTGACAGCGTTCTAAGAAGATATGTCATTACATGATGTTAAGCCAATAATATGTCATCACATGATGTTAAACCGACTATGTGTCATGATATGATGTTAAACAGATCATCTGTCATTACATGATGTTAAACTGAATATCTGTCATGACAGGATGTTAAACTGATCATTTGTCATGACAGGATGTTAAACTGATCATCTGTCATGACATGATGTTAAACTGATCAAGCTGGCTTGGCTTCATTCATTCTCAATCTCCCGTAATAAACCCTGAAAAGGACTTAAGTAGCAGACTGTAGTCCAGAGAACGGAATGCATTGTGTCGTAATTTACAGCTTGACTGCGATATTTGCACCTTTCGGTCCAACACATCCAACTTCAGCAAACATTTTTGGAGTACCGGGTTACCATTCCCTCTTCAATCCCTTATCCTTAGCCAGTCTGCTCTGTTGCAGCCTGTTATCGAGGATCACCATGTGGAGATGTAGAAGAGTCTTGGCAGCTCTGGTTCGCTGGCCCTGACGCTAGCAGTCAGCTATGGGTTGCTGACAGCTGTACCTAATGCACTGCTCAGCATCTTGATCCCTGACATGACGTTAAATCGATCATCTGCCATGACATGGTATTAAACCGTCCATCATTTTCTCTTTTTTGTCAGAGGCATAAAACCTTCCATCTAGGCACCTGCAATATATCCTAGGTGTTTCATGGAGGGATGTAGTGACAAACGCAAAGGTGCATATTCACACCAATCTCCTAAGCATGTACACTCTATTTAGGCAGCAAAAACTACGATGGCTTAGTCATGTTTGCTGCATGGAAGACATTCACTCCCACAAAGATATTCTCTATGTTTGTAAACGAGACATATGAGCACTGAACATAAGTCTGACATCCTGTGCAGACAAAGCTGCAGACTGATCAAAATGGAGGTGCACTCTGAACATCCACCTCAGTCTAGGTGGATAAAAAGATAGTGCAACACGATGAAGTGGAAAAACAATGCTGTAAAGAAAAGGAAAATGTAAAACTCAGTAGAGAATTGCTACTTCAAGGACATATCCTTGTAGTCAGCCAAGACTGAAAGGGCTACTTACTGACTTTCATCCTCTGTCCATAAATCCAGCAGTGTTGCCTACCATCACAGTGTGCTCCAACCCTACTCTACTCATAACATATCCATAACAAACTATTGCTTATTTCTGATGCATGAAATGATTTGCCTTCAGTAATCCTTATTTACCTTCTCTGCTGTCCATGGAAATCTTAACATTTTTCTGCAAAAGCATATTTCAGTGGCTTTCATTGATCTTATTGTTTGTTTTTAGATTGTTCATGAAACAAAGATGCAGCTGTGCATGAGCTGACAGCAGTCGACAATTCATAGCTGACTGCTTGCATCAGGGTTAGCAGATCATAGCTTACGAAGACTCTATTCCACCTCCACATGGCGACCATGGAAAGAAGCTGTACTAATCACTAGTGTAGCCTGGTCAAGGGATAGGATCACAGTGAGAAGACAAACTAAAAAAAAGCCACCTGAAATTGGACGTGTTAGGCTGAAAGGTGCAGATATAGCAGCCTGACTGTAAACTTCGACACAACGTCACAGAAGACGACTGTTCATGGTCCATTACCATAAGAAAGGATTTGTTTTATACAACACAGAGGAATTCTATTTTGCACTACTATTTACAAATATTTGTTGCACAGAATGTCTCTTCTTTGCTAGAACGCTGCTTTGCATGGGCAGCTCTTTTTGGATATGTGAAAAATCAAAGAATGGAGGAATATTAATAGGCAGATGGATATAGTCCCACTTACCAACTTAACAAATGAAGTTAAGACAAACCTGATAGAGAATATTATATTCAAGTGAAAGTATGACAAATTACAGTCATGCAGGTTTAAGTACATCACTCAGTGCTGAAATGCTGGAATGCCTGGTATTTGACAAAGTAGGTCAACTTGTGCATGAAACTATGTTAGACCAAGGGTATTACTCAATTCACACATTCATGTCACTGGTGGGTGACTGTCTGAAGACAAAGCTTTAGGGCCACAAATACATAATTTTTCCTGCTTATCTATTATCAGATATGAGTGCCACATGCACTGCCTATCTGTACTTCCTCAAAATACAGTGTCTTCTATGTTATTGAATTAAGTTTGGTGAAAATAACCTATATGATGAGACTTTAATTAAACACACTTTGTAAAGTAATTTGAATGAGGATTTAAATTCCCTTCACTTCACTTAGTCACTTCTATCCTACCCATTTGGAGGGTGTAAAGGTCTTTTTTTATACTTGCAGTTGAGTGTGTAGACAAACTGGTGTTTCACCTGACGGAGGGGCTGCCTACTATTAGCCTTCATATTGGGTAGGAACTTTGTTAACTAAGAACCTACTCTTTTCGATTTTCAACTACCAAGAGTTCTTTTACATGCATAGCGTGTACATAAGATTTCTGAGCTTATAATCCATGTCCAATTGGATTAGGCACAGGTTTCAACTCTTTTAAGACTAGAGCTCACTCGAAACCTGTGGAATTTGAACATAAAAGTGTTTCATGCCTTCCTTTGTTTGTTGAGAGGTGAATGCCTTAACTCTTAGTTATAGCAACCCCTGTGAGGATTGAAAATGTGTATATCAAATAAAATGTTAACAATTTCAGTTGTAATTGAGTACTTCAAATATTAACGGAAAAGGCAGTCCCATAGCTGACTGACATTGCCATAGAGAATGAATATGTTAGATACATCATTATGCTAGGCCATCAATTTTTGGAGGTGGGGGCGACTGGTTCCCTTCTTTACTCAATAAAGCCATGTACACATAGTTGAATAAACTAGAACATATCACAGGGCCACAAACTTGGTACCTTTACTGCAGTTAACAAACATTATAACTGATATACCAACTGCATGCCAAATAGTGCATTTACTAGTTTATGCATAAGACTAACCTGAGCAGTACTTTGAATTTTTTGTTCCATCACAGACAGTCCCTAGTAGGAATATTATATACACAAACAGGACACCAAAAAGCATTTCTGCAAATAGATTGACCTTGGGAAGAAAAATAAACACCACATATTCATGTAAATGACAGTCCTGACTTCATAAATGATAGGAAGTTTAATAAACACACCACCTGGAGTTTATTGGATAAATGTACTTTTTGCTTTCCCTTGGCATTTCTGTAAAGTTTTGTTAAATGTTACTTAATTTTCATTATAGTTTGAGCTGCAAATTCCCCAGCAACATGTGGTGGTCTGAGACTGTATCTGCACCTCGCTTTATTCTTACATCTTGTAGTGTACTTTTTTCTTCTTATTTGGCGTTTGTCCTGAAAACGACATTGTGTCGTAGTTAAGCTGCAATTTCTGTCCCTTTCGGCCCGACACATCCGATTTCAGCTGGCTTTTTTTAAATACCAGGTTTGCCTTCCCAATGCTATCCACATCCCTTGGCCAGACTACACTAGTGGTTAGTGCAGCCTGTTTCCAGGGCCACAACGTGGAGGCAGGATAGGGTCTTGATCAGCTATGGTTCGCTGACCCTGATGCAAGCAGTCAGCTGTGAGTTGCTGTCACTTCATGCACTGCTATAACTTCAGCCCCATTTAGTGTACTTCTGAACGCTTGACAGACAGAGATGTGGTTAATCTGGTTTTTTTATTATTTGATCTGGTGATCTCCATGTGGTCTTATGGATTTTCTTGTTCCTAGAATTATCATTTTGTTTAGCAAACATTGCTCTTGCAAACATTTCTCCATTTCTGTTCATCTGTCCCATTCCTTGTCTTGCAATAATCTGTCTGTATCCCAGGATGTCTGCTCTCACTTTAGCACTGAAGTCCCCCCATTAATATTAAGTGATCTTTCTTATCCTGCGTGTCAAGAACTTCTTGCATCTCGTTGCTAAACTTTTGCATTTTATCCTCTTCAGCCTCGTTAGTTGGGGCATAGGACTGAATAATGTGGATATTGAAGTTTGTGTTCCTAGTTCTAAAACTTGCTCTCATAATTTTATGGCTAATAGTCTCCCATTTTATGAGCGCCCTCTGTGCCTCTCTAGAGAGGATCAGTGCTTCTATATAGAGCATCAGTGCCACTCAGTGTCAAGATATGGGGAACAAACTAAACCATACAAAACAGACTTCAGTTCTTTGTTAACAATGGCCTACAAATGATAATGGGCATAAAGTGGCAGGACATGATGAGTAATAAAGACTTATGGGAAAAGGAGTCATTAACAGCCTCTGGAACAACAATTAAGGAAAAAAAAATGGGTCTGGATAGGATATATGCAGACATGTTCCTACATTGAATCCTTAAGGGAAGAGAAAGAGAGGTACACCAAAACATACACATAGAAGAGGATGTGAAAAGGAATTAAAATTAAATTATTACACCCATTTGGAGAGCGGCAGAAAGAGCAGCCAAGAACTGTGTATGCTGGCAAGATGTTCTCAATGGCACCGAGAGGAGCGACAGACTTTAACTGATTGATTTGACTTAATTTGTCATGTTCAAATTTTTCAAAAATTTTACAATTTAGTATTTCTTAATTTAACTATTGCAGACATGAGACAACTTTGAAAGAAAATTAAATGCTCAAGCATACTAATACCAAATAGAAGTCTGCATCCTAGTTGTACTCAAGGAGAAAAGAACAGGTTCACTGTTACATTATAAGCATGTCCTAAAAGTCAACTAAAGAGGGTTGTGCATGTGGCTAACAACATTATCATGCTACAGAAATCACTAGCGAATGTAAATACTTTGATTCAGGCTTTCAGTAAGAATGTCAGCTCCAGTGATGACTCTATGCTTTGAATGGAGATAAACTAGAAAAAATGGACAAGAAGAGTAGTTTGGAATGTGGAACTCTATGTCAATGAGATAATTAGCCTGATTAAACACCCCATCCAGTTATGAAGACTAACGTCTGGTCAGGCAAAACATACTGGTCAAGACCCTCACCTTGGCTCCTCATAGCCTTTCCTGGAAACTAGCTGTTTTCATGGTATCCTGGCTAACGACGTGAGAGATCGACATGATCCCCATGGTAGTGAGCAATACGCAGATAACGCCAAGCATAGCACAACCACCTGAAGGACCCCGATCCATTTTCATCAGCATGCTCAGGATGTGAAGAAAGCTACTGCAACCTGCCACTTAACGTGCTTTTCATGGCACACAAAAACCTACTCATTGTGATCATACAAAACAACATACACCCCATTCCAGATGATAAACATATAATAAGTTTATTTAGGAAAGTTAGAAAGCAATGCAAATGTGGACAATTAACAATACAAATGCTGAAACTCAGTTTTAAAGAATTTTCTAGAAGGAAGAATACAATGTACATATGATAATTGAGGTTCATACTTCAAATGATTCCAGGGAACACACGTTATTCACTACTTTAGTTCATGTACCATATTGTTTGGTTCTCTGAAAACCAGATTGTTTGTCGCGATTATCAGTTTGTGACAAACACTGAGACAGGCAGTTGTTGACTGCTGGTAGTATGTGCTGTGAGTTGGATTCTTCTACTCTAGAGGAGTTATACCACACTGTTAATGTTATCCTCCTCTTTTGACAGTATCATATGCAGGTGGTAAGGTAAGGTAATGGTTAAATCATCACAGCCTGCATATCCTAGCCGCATTTAGTGAACTAGTGTGTTACAGTTTCAAGTTTGAATTTACTGAGTGTCGTCTGTACCACCATCTATTGTTGTCTGTAGTGTATAGGCCTTTTACTGGTACTGTTACTCCTCAGTTTCTGCTGTGTGTAGGTAACGGCTTTGTTTTGTAAGTTTACCTTACTTACGGCGAGGGTGTGGCCATTTCCACCACCGAAAATAACTGTTTGGTTATAATCAAGTTGTATTATTAGTCAGTGTGTGTAGATTATATGAGCAAGTGGTGTGTATTGTGTATAATATTAGTCAAATGTTTAGTATGTTCACTAAACAGCAAAAAATTACAAAACGGTTTTTGGCGTTTAACTAACGTCAGTTACGAACGTGGTCAACTTTCAAACGTGTTTTGACAGTTTTGTGTTTAGAAAAACTAATCGGTCAAATTGGAAATTACCATAGAAATTATTCTTAAGTGGTCAAACATAATCTTACTGATTCATACCTGATAATCAAACAAATACCTTTAAAAGTTGCCAAAATAACACGGTTTAGCAGTGCCTGTGACTGTTAGTCTTGCCGGCTACAAGAAACATTCTACTTTCGCTTTTTCTCTATAGGTCTATACATTTTTAATCACCCGTGGTATCTAGCTGACGTGTCTTAGTCTTGTTGGCGTTTAAATGTGGATAATTTAATTTATGAAACAAATATAGATCTAGCATAGTATGTCTTTTCTGCATGTTTTGAATAGCAAAAATCTCTTAAATGTTCTTGTTGAATTGTGAAAAGGCCAAATATTATATGTTTGTCTTGTTGAGGTGAAAGTTTACATTTTCATTTTGCATGAACATGTAATGATGTATTTTCCCTTTGAAAAATTCACTGTAGGTTATGAAATGGTTTGCTGACACTAAAATAGACTTCGTTTCTCTTCTTCATATATTTCAGTGTTAAGAAATAAGGTACAATGGAAATAAGAAATGCAATAAACCTACAACTAATATTATAGCAATTGAACCTGTTTCTACCTAGCATAGCGACATCTTTAACTGTTTTCGTTTAGATGTGTTGAAATGTTATTATGTAAGTCTCATCTGTGAAAGTTAATAGTTATGCTCTGCCCCCGATGAAGATCAATTGGTCATAGCGTAAGTTGTAGTTTTGTATATGTAATCAAATAAAACTCACTCATACTTTTCTGAATCAGTATTTAAACTATTTATATCTGAAGCTGATGAAAAACGCTGATACTTTTAAATAGTCCAAAAAAATATAAATAATGAACGGCCTAGACTAGATAACTTTACTAACATGGAGTTTGCAGGCAAAAAAATACGACATATTTAGTAATCAAACTAAGTTAAAAAGATGAGGCAACATGTGTTTTGCCACATACTAAATAAATGGTTCAGCTAATAGCCTAATATAACAAAAGCAGCTTTCTCAAAGGAAGAAACAAGTTTTATATTTTCAATAAAACTAGTAGTCTAAGCTGGGGCCAAAATACAAAAACAGTTTATATCTTTTAAAAGTATTAATTTTGTTAACTTTGAATTGATAGGTTAAAAACACAACAAACGATTGGTCCCATGGTAGATACAGCCATTGGGGTTAGAGTGGAAGAGATTTCATTGTAGGTTTCAGTTTTTTATGAGGTGAGATGACCAGTTACCTTTCTTGCTGTCTAGCATTTCCTAAGTCAGGTACCCATTCACAACTAAATAGACTAGTTTATGTCATGACCTAGAAAAGAGCATGGTCTCTTTGATGCTAGAGGCAAGCGTTTTAACCATCCTGTCATTTAGAACCTACATAAACAAAGCTTTTGGGACTTTGTTAAAAATATTTGAGTATTACATGTTTAGACTTTGCATGTGAATAATTGCACATTTCACTAGTGAAAAAGTTTGAGCAATGTGAGACGCTTCCAACTTTCACATATTTCATTTAAATAAAGTAAGTAAATTGAGAAATGTAATACATAATAAGTTGTTATTAAAGAAAACAGAATTCCTTTTTACAATTTTTTTTTCTCCTCAGAAAAGCCTTACAAATCACAGCAGAAATGACATCAACAGTCTGTTTTCAAAGGAAGATAATCACAAAAATATGTTCTCCCCGAACTAGACTGTTTCCTTCAACTTCAACCAAAGTTATAAGAAAGTTCTTCAGTTCTTATAAACCTGAAAAATTGTATGCTGTTCCTAAATCAATACCAGTTCCGTCTTATGTTAGTACTGGTATGCTTAAAGCCCCTAGCAATTCTGAAATAAAAACAGAAGAACAAGTCAAGAAAATGAGGCCTGCTTGTCAGCTTGCTGCCTCTATTCTAAGAGTTGTTGGAGAAACCATAAAAGTAAACTATATATGTGCTTATTTGTTTCTGTTGTTTTGTCTGAAAAACAATTATCACTGCAATGTTTATTCCCATTGGGTTACACCATGCGATATATAAAGCTGAAGATTTAAGGCCTCTTTCCCTGACAGTTGGTGTACTTGGCGCAGACTAAGTTATTATTTTACACATAATAGAAAATCAATAACTTGCCCTTTCCTGAGTTTGAAACCTGTATCTCCTGGATGAGACGTTGGTCTTAGCCACTCATCTCCTGATAATGATACATCTATCGTATTCACTCCAAATAACATATGTATTTTAGTCACTCGTCCACTCATAATGCATGTATTTTAGTCAATCATCTACTCATAATAAAACATTTATTTTAGTCAATCATCCACTCATAATAAGACATGTATTTTAGTCATTCACCTAGTCATAATAAGGCATGTATTTTAGTCATTTATCCAGTAATAATAAGACATGCATTATAGTCATCCACTCATAATAAAACAAGTATTTTTAGTCACTCATCCCCTGATAATAAGACATGTATTTTAGCTGTAATTTAATTTTTGGTGATGAAGAAAGAAAGGGTGGGAAACCTTCACTAGCATTTATGTGCTATGTAAGGAAGTTGTGCAGCCAATAGGAACACCATTGGTCGCTGGATTCAGAAAGTGGAGAGATGTAGCTGCATGATTGGCCGCAGTCTGGGCATCTTTCCAAAGCTACCAGCCCAGATATATTGTAGCAACAGCTTTCATTATTCATTGCTTACCTGTGAAACATGGACAATGTATAGCAGACAGCTAAATTGTTTTCATGTGAGCTGTCCCCGCAAGCTGCTCTGGATCAGGGAAGAGGACGAAGTACCTGATTCTGAAATTCTTAACAAGTCAAACAGGTTGAGCATTCATATGCTTCTGCAAAAAGCCAAGATAAGATGGACAGGACATGGTGTTTGCATGTCTATTGAGCGCGTCCCCAAGCAGCTGCTAAACGGTGAGCTCAGAACAGGTAGCTACTTATCAGGAGGACAGAAGAAACACTACAGAGACTCCTTGAAAATGTATGTGAAAAGCTTCAACATTGATGCCTCATCCTGGGAGATGCTTGCACAGAACTTCTCTGCCTAGAGCATCACACAAAATGCTCAGATTGTAGAGCAAAACATCATCTCCAAGAAAACGAGCTGCCAAAAAAGAACAGCACATGAAACCCCCACAGCTGACTCCTCACATGTGTGACCCAAGTATACAAAGTCTGCCTTGCCAGGATTGGACGTTACAGTTATGTGAGATCACATTTTGTATCACAAGTATGATGTTATCGCTTTCTTTGCTTGCGATGAGCAACTATTATTATTATTCATGAGGACCATCACATTGCAAGTCGACAATTGGCCCTACAGCTTATAGTCAGCAATGTCAGTTTCTATGATCTTGGATATTCAAATGTGTGTGCAAGATGGATTACTCAAAGTCTTAGAACCGACCACAGACGTCAAAGTAACATGGCTACATGAACAGAAAAGACACCCATGTACTTGTTCTGTGCTATCATAGTAAAGCAACCCATAGCATTACTGCTGTAGGGGTGTGAGGCATTAGCGATCTCACATTTCAAAGCCTCGGCTGTATGAGGTCAGTAACTTCTTCTCTCCTTCGCCAGTTTTACTTCACGGACTGAACCGGTACCTATTTAAGGTTGGGCCAACCCGGGAGCCGTTGCGATCTGAAAAAACATTTCCGCCTCAACTGGGGAATGAACCCAGGACCACTCAGATGTGAAGCCAGCTCGCTAACCACTATGCTACGCTGTGTAAGGCCGTAGAAATTGATAGAGATTATGGGGAAAAATAGTATGTAGAGGAAACATTCAATTATACTGTGTGTCAGTTTAATACATTGTGAATAAATAGTTCCATAGAAAACACATTGCAGATCTTTCTTTCTAAGCAACCATTGTAATTTATGTTTTATATCATCTACAGGTTGGTATGACAACAGAAGAGATTAACACAATTGTACACTCAAAATGTATAGAAGCTGGGGCTTACCCCTCTACATTGAAGTATAAGGGCTATCCAAAGTCTGTCTGTACATCAGTCAACAGTGTAGCTTGCCATGGCATCCCTGGACCTCTTCAACTACAAGATGGGGACATCATTAATGTAGATATTACAGTAGGTTTTGGACTTAAAAATTCTCACTGTATCTTTATTGGTGCCTTTTGGTGCTCTTGTAATCGCCAGTTACACACTCTTTTATTCGTGTATCATTTATATTATCATGTATTGCTTCTAGAGCTGTCTCTCAAACTCATAAAACTATAACACTGCAGACTTTTGGCCTTTGTGAATATCGAAATGTGCAATGCCATGAGATGGAGAGTCTTCTACACAAAAGTTTTAGATGGAACTGTTAGTTACCTCTTATGACATGCTCTCAGTGAGGTAGTGGTCATATTCTCATTTCTGTCACATCCACTCAGAAAACCACTCAAATGGGCTTGAAAGTAGGTCTAACATAATACTTTCTGTCCCTAAGAATCAACTTCACTGCACATCAGACATACCCATAGGTGCTCAGGCTATCTCAGCAAATGGCGAAGAATATTTTTTTAAAAAATTTTGCATCGCCTTATTTCTCTATTCCCCAAGGCGGTGTGCATTGCACTATGTTTTTATTTTGCACCCGTTGACCCAGTGCATCCGACTTCGGCATGCATATTGTGTAAGGGTCGGCATCCCTGGAGTAACTGCCGGTGCTGTGATGGGGAGCGAACCCAGCACCTTTGTGTTGCACACCGTTTCACTTAACCACTATTAGTCCACGCCATCCCTGTGAAGGCTATTGATGCTGTTGGATCCTTCATCTCGTTAGTTGCACACACTCCTGTCTATTCTTTCATGTTTCCCATTCACACAAAGTTCTTCACTGTTGTTTTTGATAAGTGATAGTATCATACATACTTTAGGAATGAGCTGACAGCAGCCAGCAACTCATAGCTGGCTGCTTGCATCAGGGTCAGTGAACCATAATCGACCAAGATCCTTTTCTGTCTCCAAGGGCCGATCATGGAAACAGACTGCAACCATGCAGCCTGGTTAGGAGATTAGGAGTCAAAGAGGGACAGCAAACGAAAAATGCCTGTGCTGAAATTGGATGCGTCAGGCCGAAAGATGCAGATATCACAGCCTTCTTTGTAAACTACAACATAATTTCACAAATGATTTTTAATTTGTATAACAGATGATGTTTGCGGCATTAACGGGAACAATTACATAATCTTAATAACTACCACTCATAAGTAGCAAATTAAAATTATATTTACTTATGATAGAACGTCAAGCAGCTAGCATATATCTTATATCACAGAGGGGTAGGAAAGCTTCATAAGCACTTCTTATGCCAGAGTACCATCATTTGGGGGGCAAATAGTGGGAATATCGTTGAGAATTGTGACGCAAATTGAGATTCAGATAGTGTAGAATACCAATGATGTTTATACAATATTTATATTTTATGCTTTTATGTCCTGTGGAAATTTAATTCTTCTTCTTCTTCGTACGCAGGAAATTTAATTCAAAATAGCTTAACTAACTAAAATGTCTGGGGACTAGCTTAGTCGTACTAGTCCATTGACGGCACGCTACTACAAGAGTGCTTTTTTCAACTAGGAGGAGGCTTACAAATGCACTGTCTATTCCTACATTGTGTTACCATTATAAATTTTGGCCCTTACTAGAAACACATAAAAGTAAGATCTAGATGTGTGAGATGCACAGTGCGAGAAGTGCAGCTAGAAAGACAGTCTGGACCGAATCTGCAACACCACTCTGAGGCAGATAGTGGAGTCAAACCCAGATAGTGCCTTTCAAACACATAAAAATGGACAACAGCAGCGAAGGCGAACTTCGATAAAGTTAACAAACTTCAAAACCAAGCCATGAGAATTATAACAGGTGGCATGAAGTCAACGCCAATTGTAGAACTTGAAAAGATTTTAAAACTGCAATCCATGACCGATAGAAGAGACTGCAGAGCCCAGCTGCAGTCAGAGAAACTCCGAAGACTGACTGACCACCCAATGCACCAGAGACTAAACAATTTGGGAAATGGGAAACTAAAGCGGAGAAACTTTGCAGAAATAGCCAAAGCAAAGATGCACGAAGATCCCATAAACGCACTAACAACACCAAAACCCATCACTACTGTACGAAAACCTACCTGGAGGCAGGATATATTTCCAGAGGTGGTAGAAAATATACCAGGTATTGCAAACAAAAACTGCCAGACTGAAAAAGAAAGGAGAGATACTACCCTAAGCTTCATTACGAAAAGCTACCCAAGCATGGACTGGACCCATGCATACACCGACGGTTCTGTAACAAACATAACACAGAACGGAGGGGCAGGAGTATTCCTGAACCTACCAAATGGCAGAAAAATAACACTGTCATTCGCTACTGGTAAGTACACAAGCAATTTCAGAGCGGAGGCAGAGGCACTGAGGGCGGCAGTGGAAGAAATGGTGACACACAGTGAAAATGAGAGCCATATAGTCCTGCTGACAGATGCTCTCGCCGTAGTCACAGCGCTAAAAAGCCAGAAAAACACTGAGCTTAATGACTTAAGAGCAGCACTCTGCAAACTGTGCCAGCAGTCCGCACCAAAAAGGGTAGTGGTACAGTGGGTTCCGTCACACTGCAACATCCAAGGCAACGAGGAGGCAGACAGACTGGCAAAAGAAGATGCAAGACTACCACAAACAGATACCAGTATCACGTACGAAGAGTCAAAACGGCTTATCAAAGCCAGATACATGACCAAATGGGAAACCGAACATACTGGTTACACCAAAAACGATGCCTATTACCAGTTGAACCGAAGAGAGCAGGTCGTTGTCTTCAGACTTCGCACTGGCCACAACAGACTGAGGTACCACCTATTCAACAAATTGAAGATAGGGTGTACCGACGAATGCCCGTGCGGTACTGGTAAAATGACCGCTGAACATCTGCTGCAGAACTGCCCGACATACGGGGATCAGAGAAAGCAGATGTGGCCATTACCAGTGGAACTGCAAGACAAGCTCTATGGCAGTGGCGAGAGCCTCAGGATGACCGCCGCTTTTTTCGAAAAAATAATGGTTACTGTCTGACTGCGTACGCAGAAGAAGAAGAAGAAACACATAAAAGTAAGATCTAGATCTGTGAGATGCGCTGTGCGAGAAGTGCAGCTAGAAAGACAGTCCGGACTGAATCTGCAACACCACTCTGAGGCAGATAGTGGAGTCAAACCCAGATAGTTCCTACATTGACGTCCAAAAAATGAAGTGGTTTGGTCATTTAGTCAGAATGCTTTATGATCAGCCTGCTGCAAGAGCATATTATATGCAGGTCTTACTAGTCCATTGACGGCACGCTACTGCAAGAGTGCTTTTTTCAACTAGGAGGAGGATGACAAATGCACTGTCTATTCCTACATTGTGTTACCATTATAAATTTTGGCCCTTACTAGAAACACATAAAAGTAAGATCTAGATCTGTGAGATGCGCTGTGCGAGAAGTGCAGCTAGAAAGACAGTCCGGACCGAATCTGCAACACCACTCTGAGGCAGATAGTGGAGTCAAACCCAGATAGTTTCTACATTGACGTCCAAAAAATGAAGTGGTTTGGTCATTTAGTCAGAATGCTTTATGACCAGCCTGCTGCAAGAGCATATCATATGCAGGCCTTCGGTCCATGTGCAAGGAAATACCCATTTATGAAAGTGTATTGTTTTTGTTGTTCTCTGTGTTTCAGAGTAATACAATATAATGGATTTTATATTGAAGTTGCACATTTTTATTTTAGTGTTTAACTTTATTTTTATTTTCTTGAGGTCTCCAATACAACGAAAGCGCCTCTCACCTTTTGTCATTTTATTTTGAAGTCTTTGTCTATATTTCCTACTTTATCTATACTGCTACTAAGGTAAATGAATTATTTTACTCTCTTAGGAGTGTATTTCTCAGCTCAGTCTGTGCACATAATTGCACAGTGTCAAATAAGCATGATGGCATTTCTGTCACTTTCCTTATAAAATTGACTTGTGCATGCTTTATCTGTGTAAAATGTTGGCATATCTGAGAACATCGTAGACAAAACCACTTCAGGATCAATAATATAACATAACTTTTACTGTCAAATGTATGTACCTTAATAAAAAAAATCAAATAATTATTAAGAATTACATAGTAAGATCAGAACACAATCATGTAAATCATTTTTTTAATGACAAACTCGCTACAGAATCTGAAACTACAAGAGATAGTCTTCTCCCCTTTAAAAAAACCATGATTTGCTCAACCACTCAAGAGAATATTGGTTAGACTTAATATTTTTATAAACCTGGAGGAGAAACTTCTTGAACTTTTTCTCAACTATCCCATTCAAAACAGAATACAAATGCTGTGTCAGATTACAAAAACTGTTTATAGTTTTATTTCTTATCCCTGTAGTGCCGAGGTTTGAAAGACTTGACCATCCTTTTCAACTAAAGTCCATATGTAATTCTCCATTTTAATTGTTAGTTTCGATTTCATGTTTGTCTATGATCTCTTCAAAACCGATAGTATAATTCCCAACCTTAGCATTTAGGTACCCATAAAAATTGTCCTTTTTTTTCTAATCCTTTCATCCATGACATTTTGAAGTCTGGTGTAAACTTCTTCACCGAGTCTTCTTTGCGATTGGTTGGTACATAGCATTGGATAATGTTTATCTTTATTTTCATTTTGGTAGTTTTGAAAGTAGCAAATATCATGTTTGGTTCTACTGCCTATCATTCCATAAGTGCTTTTCGCACCTCTTTGATAACAATAGAGTCATGCCATCACTATGATGTGCACCTTTTCAGTTGCATTCTCTCAACTCCTTCCCATCTTGTTTCAGCCAGTCACAGGATATCAATTGTGTAGTTTCCCATCTCTACTACCACCTGTGCATCCTTCCTCTGTTCATACATTGTTATGAACATTTCAGCTACCTTATCTGGAAAACAGGTAAGTCAGCAATGTAGATTCCTTACAGCTTTCTCTGCATTTTGCTGTTAACCATACTGACAGAAAATCTTGTAACTTGAATGATTGAGTTATGTTTTTCTTTTTAGTTAACTTGTCCATATTTTTTTTGTGTGTATGGCTTTAAACTTCTACAGGATACAAACAAAATTGTTTGCGTTCGCCTTATTTCTCAATTCCCCAAGGTGATGTGCGTTGCACTATGTTTTTATTTTGCGCCTGTTGGTCCAGTGCATCCAACTTCGTCATGCATTTTATGTAAGGGTGTGCTTCCTCCTGCATTTTCTAAGAGTTTGCTTCCCTGGGGTAACGACCGGTGCTGTGATGGGGAGCGAACCACAGCACCTTTGGATTGTGAGCCGTGTCATTTAACCACTAGCCCACGACGTCCCCAACTTCTACAGGATGAGGTAGTTGGTCCCATTCGCAACCCTCCTTTGTCATCCTTTATGACATGTTTATAATGTTACTATTCTTTGCTACCCTTTCACGTCCCAGCATCACGCGTGCGTCTTATAAACTGTAATGAAAATTACACACAATTATAATGCACAGTATTTCATGTATCTGTAAAGATAAATTGAAACGTACAATTTGCCTTTTCATGCCTTCATCATGGAACAGACAGTCAAAGCCTAAACAAATGGACAACAAACAAACAAAACATTTATCGAGACAAACAAAAAACAATGATGTAGTGGGAAAAGTTTAGACACGTATTCTCCTCATAACTTGATTTGCTTCAGCTTATAATCTCTATCTATTTCTATCTGGCCACCTTCTTGAGCTTCACACATGAGACTCCACTATTCATCCTCTCTTCTCTGTTCAACCTCTATCTCATCATTTAGCCTCTCTTCTCTTTTCAACCTCTCTTCCAACATTCAACCTCTCTTCTCTGTTCAGCCTCTCTTCCGCTGTTTAACCTCTCTTCTGCTGTTTAACCTCTCTTCCACTGTTCAACCTGTCTTTCACCATTGAACCTCTCTTCCACCATTCAACCGATCTCTCATCATTCAACCTCTCTTTCATCATTTAACCCATCTATCATTCAACCTCTCATCAACCATTCTCTTCTACTATTCAACCTCTTTCCCACCATTCAACCTCTCCTCCATTCTTTGCCAGATGTTTTTGGCCTCCACAGTCATCTCTTCCCTTGTGTGTCCCATTTATATTTTCTAGGTTTATTTCTGTATCCGATCCAACTCCACATGCTTGTCCCTGTCTCCAGTGGTATTGTTTGTTATAAACTGTGTTTGCTATTACCTGTGTTTATCTAACATGGCGTGAGTGATGGAGACAACTTTGTTCTTCTCATACACATTTCTTCTACTTATGAAAATATTATGTATGCTTTCTGGAGAGGAAGACTATCATCTGGTCAGGCAAAATATACTGATCAGACATGTTGGTCAGGGTCAGGCAAAACATACTGGACAATGCCCTCATGCTTCCTGGTAGCCCTCCATAGAAATGGGCTGTTTTCATCGCAGTCTGGCTAATGAGGTGAGGGATCGATGTGATCTCCGTAGTAGTGAGTGATGGAGACAACTTTTTTCTCCTTATGCACATTCCTTCTACTTATGAAAATATTATGTATGCTCCCTGGGGAGGAAGACTATCGTCTGGTCAGGTAAAATATACTGGACAAGACCCTCGCCCGGCTTCCTAGTAGCTCTCCCTGGAAATGGGCTGTTTTCATGGCAGCCTGGCTAATGAGGTGAGGGATCAACATGATCCCCATATAAGTGAGTGACATGCAGATGAAGCCACGCATAGCACAATGACCTAGAAGACCCAGGTCCACCTTCATCAGCACGATCAAGATGGGAGGAAAGTGCAACCCGCCACTCAATGTCCTTTTCAGGGCGCACAAAAGAGTAACTTACTCATTTTGGGCATTCGTAAACAACAACATGTATGCTCCCTGGAAAAGGTATATCTCACACAAACATTGGTTCTTTTTGTTCTTCTGTTTTGTATAACTGCGAAATCCCCAAGAGAAAAAGCAGAGAAAAAGACACAGTAAGGCCAAAGTACACATGAAGGAAAGACCTAGAGGCCAATACAAGTAAAACAAGAGAAAACTAGAAATTACTTGAAAATAGCATATGACAGGTTTGTCTGGAGAGGCTTGGTTAATGGCTTATGGACACCAAGGTGATAAGGATGAAGAAGAAGAAGACATTAAATGTAAATAGTATTTTAAATGCAAGTAGTTATCATTTTACATAGTGAAAGTTACCAGGAAGTAGGGTTTAAGATACGGGTTCTCAACCTTTGAATATTGCGAACACCGTTAACGTGTAATATTAAATGCGCGAGCACCATGCAATCTAATGGGTTTCATGTTTTTTAAACATTCACCAGGTTAATGACATCTTTGAGCTTGAAAGTCACTCATAAATTCAGTGATGTCCAAGGAGAAGTCACTTGTAGATAGTCGTAAACAGTCTTGCAGATGTGAATCAGTTAATCGTGATTTGTTCTTGAGGTATTTCATAGCTGAAAAAGCTTTTTTCCTACAGGGAGGTCGTTCCGAACATAGTCAAACATTTGAGAATCTTCTGCTCCCCAAAAGGTTAGGAATTTATCTTTTTCAAACAAATATTTTAGTGCTAAGGAGGACTGGAGATCTATAAATTCAAGTACACAGGATGCACTACAACGCTAACTCTGACCAGCATCGTGGAAACTCCTGAATCAAGTCAGCAGTGTGAAATATTTCAGAACATAGAGCGGTACCAGGTAAATACGTTTACTGGCAACAAACAGGCAACTTTCAGGTCACCTAAAATATAATGGATAGATAGCAACATTATTTGTTTAGGTTTGCAAACCAAAGTTTGAATTGAAAAATGGGTTTCATGAGCGTTGGTGCTCGCATGCACTTTTTTACTTGTATGACATAAGCACCAAATGTCATTAATAGAGCACCGTGGTGCTCGCGCGCACCAAGTTTAAGATGTCCTTAAAGTTTCCTCAAGGCCTTTCAAGCATATCTGTAGTGATCATCTCATTTGTCCACTTATGTCATTAGACATTGTGGAGAGGTCTTCTTCGGACACCATCTGTTTGGCCGTTCTTATTTTCAACTAGTGCCTCTGTAGCCTTTTATAACACCATTGATCCACTGTTTTATTGGTTTCCATCACATACTACTGAATCTCTGTTGTCTGGTCTCTCATGTTGTGGAGGCATTTTTATAAAAGGCCAAAATATCCAGTTTAGTGAAAATAAAATGTATATCATGTCAATAAGTTATCACAGTGCAATAGTTTTAGCATTTGTAATTTGTTCTGTCCTGAACTGGTGGTGCATCATCTTTACATATTACTTTTGTGTTTGAGATTAAAACATATTTCAAGGTCTAAAACCATCATATAATTCTATGTTTCTAGGTATTTTACAAAGGATATCATGGTGACACGTCTGCAACTTTCAGTGTTGGTAATGTAGATAATAGAAATCAAGCCCTTGTGGAAACTGCAAGACAATGCAGAGATGCTGGCATTAGTGTTTGTAAAGATGGGGTCCAGTTTTCAGACATTGGTGATATCATTTAGTAAGTTGAGCTATCAGTTATTAAATTGTGCTTTTTCCTTGGACTACTTGAGTAGTTTACAGTGATTGATGATTCAGGTTTTTGCTCCAAGTGGGGGCCACCAACCCCTACCTACATTTGATACCTTTACAGGAAGACTGTGTCTGAAAATTTGCAGTGTCTGTTTCATCGCATCGAACATCACTAAACACCTGAACATCAGCTTGTCTACTAAACAACAACTGATAATCAACATATGAAATGAAATGTCTTTGATAAGTCATTGGAGTCACCAGTAGAGATGGAAATGAGGACATTAGAAATGTAGTGGAAACTTGCCCTTTCTAGACAGAAAATAAAATGGTTCGGTCATCTCATCAGCATAGGTAGATCTTACTGCAGTGCATAAGGTACGCTGCTTGGCAGATGGATATCGGATATACGAGTAAACCTGTACTTATAAGGGCTTACAAGATCAGATTCAACACACGAACCAAGAAAGATTACTTAAGCTATCCATGTTGCTCAATAGCACAAGTGGATGGACACTCAACTGAACTGTATCCCAACTATAAAACATGTACATTTCTGAATATACCAGAGATTAACATCAGATTTCTTGAAATGTATAGTCCAATGTATGGCTCAGAGACTTGGACCCTACTTAAACAGGATGTATCAAGACTCGATGCCTTTCATTGCGCAACCAGAGACGCATCCTCTGTATCCGGTAGTTCGATCTCGTCCGTAATGTCAAGGTGTCTGCAAAGATGAGTCTTCCCTCCACCACGGACACTCTGGTCCACCGCCGCCTGTCTGTGTTTGGTCATGTGGTCCGACTGAATCGGGAAGTTCCGACTCACCAGATAATGTCTAAGTCAGCTAAGTGTAACAACGGTCTCCCACTGGAGGCGTGGGAGGGGATGCCCCCGTTCTACATGGCTCCAACAGATAGCAGTCTCTCCTGCAGTCTTGAACGAGGTTTGATTAAAAGCCTCAGCAGTTGGACATGGTAGTGGTTGATTGACGCAAAGGACCCTGGATGCCTAGGCGAACATTATTATTATTATAGCCCAAATGAGTTACAGAAATGACAGCAACCTATGTTTGATAGCTTGACAATAAGTAGAACTCTTTTAAATTAATGTCCGAAAAAAGTTGTAAGAAAGGACATTTTATGTTGATTAGCAAAATCTTAGTGGCTGTATTCCATAAATTATAACATCACAATTGTTTAGGATGAAAAACCCTATACAAAACAAGACATATACTAAAGAAAATGCTTCAAAAAAACACCAACACAAATATATGTGTAAATATATGAGGGAGGGAGGCAGAGCACACAGCTGACACAGCATACCTGCTAATCTGTTCCTTTTTTTTCATTTTTGTCATTTGAATACTTGCATAAATATTTGAATTCTGGTATTCAATCAGGCAGGGTTGTCTGATGCCAGGTAGTCAAAAGCTGTTCGAATCTGTGTCTGTCCTTCACCCTGGAGTACCATTTTTGTCACTGTACTGTCATATGTTATATTGCAAGGGGATTTATGATCTCATTAAAGATTATGTAAAATTACTTCTTTTTTTTTAATACGTGTGTCCTTGTGTCATTTTTGTTTCATACATCCAGTACAGTTTTCTGAAACAGTTGTTGTTGTTTGCGAATGCCCACAATGAGTAGGTTACTATTTTGTGTGCCCTGAAAAGGCCGTTAAGTGGCAGGTTGCAGTAGCTTTCCTCACATCCCGAGCGTGCTGATGTGGGTGGACAGGGGTCCTCCAGGCGGTTGTGCTATGCTTGGCTTCATCTGCGTGTCACTCACTACTATGGGATGATGTTGATCCCTCACCTTATTAGCCAGGCTGCCATGAAAACAGCTGTTTTCAGGGAGGGCTACTAGAAAGGAAGGTCTTTGACAGTATATTTTGCCTGACCAGACGTTAGTCTTCCTCCCCTTCTCAAACAGTAATTCAGATGAATGTATATTACCACTGGTTATATATTTACCTACGTTCAAGCAGGAAAATCTGCACGGTTCTAAATTGTATTTTTATTTTATTCATTTTCCATTTACGATCATCAAGAGCCTAACTATGGCAGGCCTCTGTTGTCTGTTATTAATTTATTCTTTAAAGGTGTGATTGATAACAGGAAATAGGTTTGCATGTTTTAATGATAATCTGTTTCTGATAACTCAAATACATAAGCATCAAACTAGTTTTTGGGGGGTTTATAAACACCAAAATATGCATTCAAAGGGTGTCACCTTTCCAGGTTGATAATAAAATCACATTTTTGAACAGAACTATATTAACTTTTCAAGACACCAAATAATGGATAATCAATCCTAGACGATGGATTTTTAAAAAGTTGTTATACTGTGAACAGAAATATTGAAGGCCTGTATTTCATAAATTAGTAGGTAATTTTATAAATAAGTGTAGTCTACTTCTTTTTCTTCATCAATCAACTGATGCAATGCTTCTAATCTGGTAGGTTCATGAAGGAGACTGTTTCAGGTCTTTGCCGGTCCCCCACAGCTTTTCGAGCATAGTCGCTTTTCCAGGACAGACTGCCTCTCTTTGATCTGCATAGGAAGGGCAGTCCTGCAGAATATGTTCTTGTTTGCTTGAGGGCTCCACAATCGCACATGGCTGTGTCTCTGAGATCCATTCTATGAAGGTGGGCCTTGAGTCTAGAATGTCTTGTTCTGAGTCTGAAGATCTTTGTCTGCCCATCTCTGCCAAGTTTATCTATGCTGTCATTTTCTGGCTTGTATTCTTTGTGCTGGTCTCTCCATTCTGTCGTCACGGATCGTTTCATAAGTGTCTTTGTTTCTTTATAGCTCTGTGGATGGGGAGTCTGCATGCTGTCACTTCCGCCTTTTGCAAACTCATCTGCTTTCTTGTTTCCAGGGATCCCACAAGTGGGCCGGAATCCACTGTAGGACTAAATCTGTTTTTTGAGACAGCAATCCTATGTTGTATTTTATTTCATGTGAAAGTCTATACTTGTTTGGGGCTTGAGATGGTTTGGAGTACACTCCAGGAGTCTGTTAGAATGGGTGTAGTTTACTAATCAAATCACAAAATATTTTGTTACTGGGTCTGCCGTGTGCATTGTCTTTAAGTATGTTCCTGTACTTTTGTTGTATGTGCTTATAGTTATATTAATTGTCTGACAGCTCCACAGCTACCAGAGCTGGTTTTGAGGTTATACCATTCTTCTGTGGACATGGAATTGGGGAGTACTTTCATGGGCCTCCAGATATTGTGCATATTCGTGAGTATATTTTTCATCACAGAATTGGAAGGAAAAGTCTAATGGGACAAATTATATTATTAAATAGCTGCAGAAGATGTAGTGAACGAAATTACAACAGTTAGCAACCCATAGCTGACTGCTTGTGTCAGGGACAGTGGCTAAGAGCTGTTCAAGACCCTATTCTGCATCTAAGTGGCGACCCTGGAAACATGCTGCAATCGTGGAGTCTGGCTGAGATAATAGAGATCAAAGAGGGAAGTCAAACCTGGTTCCAAGAATGGACTTTGTGCTGGTCATACGGCACAGGTATCGCAAACTCGTAAACAACGGCACAACGTAACAAAATCTCCTTTTGAAGACGAAGGAAGAAGATATAAATAAATAAAGTTAATAAGTAAATTATTTTAAATGCCTAGAATTGTATAGACATTTCAGAATATAGTGGGAGGTAGAGGAGCTACTGAGGAAGTAAAAAAATAAATAAGAGTGCAAGGTGTGAAAATAAATAGAATTGGTCAAACAAGCTTCACCTGTACATTTTTGATAACTGATTGGATAGTAAAGAATAGTAACACTATAAATAAACTGGTCTCCACCTTCACTTCAGCAGGCAGAGACAGTAAAGCAGGATTGGTCATGTGGCAGGCCACCCTATCCTGCATAACCTATAAGCTACAAGGATAAGGAAGGAAGAGATTTACACCACGTGGTAGAAGAAGGGTAACTAAGTAAAGTCAAATTAAACTTGCAAGTTATGTATAAAAAAAAAAGAGTGAGAAAAAATCTAATGAAAAAAAAATGTTTCAAGTTGATTAAAACTAACTTTAATCATAATTTTAAAATGGGTATGGTCAGATACTGCACCAAGACGCCGACCTTTCCTATGGTTACTACTTCAGTAAATCAAATTGTTGGGGAGCTTAAATAGTGACAGTAAAATACTGAGAATAATAAAACATCACATTTTGACACATGTGTAGCAATTAAGCACACATTGACAATTTAAAATGATGTCTTATATTTTGTTGCAGCCAGTGATTCTGTGGGCAATGAGTGTATGGCATCAGGCATGACATTCACAATAGGTAAATCATTTGTCATCATCATTCCTTTTTAGCTCCAACAGAGCATGCGGGTCCACACTGCAGTTGGCTTACATTCAGAAAGCCTGGGCCAGAGTATTTATGATATTCTAGTGTTGATTTCTGCTATATTTTGTTTTTATGTGATAAAGTTCCCAGTCCCTTGCAAAGCAAATGGCTGCCAAGAGAGTACCAAAAATAAAATAAAGATCCTGTCACGTCATGCTCTGCATAGGAAATATGGTGTTAGGCCCATATTATTTTGTGATCTACGGCACTTAGTGGATGATGTTGTCAGCATCACGCCAGCTGCTTATACTTCCCAGACTAGGGGACGGCGTGGGCTAGTGGTTAAGTGATACGGCTCACCATCCAAAGGTGCTGAGTTCGATCCCCACATCACAGCACCGGCCGTTACCCGGGGAAGCAAACCCTTAGAAAATGCAGGAGGAAGCAGAACCTTACATAAAATGCATGCTGAAGTCGGATGTACTGGGCCAACAGGCGCAAAATAAAAACCACAGTGCAACACACACCACCTTGGGGATTAGAGAAATAAGGTGAACGCAAAAAAAAAAAATGCTTCCTGGACTGAACTGGTACCCATTTAAGGCTGGGTCGACCCTGGAGCCGTTGCGGTCTGAAAAAACATTACCACCTTAACCCAGGACCACTCATATGCGAAGCCAGCATGCTAACCACTGAGCTAAGCCGCTCTCCTGTTTCATCCCCTGTTGTTGTTCGAAGCTACTCATACTGAGTTGAGTTCATCTCTTGGCAACATATCTTTGGTAGCAGATTACAGTAGCTCTTCTTACTTCTCAAGGCAAACTTGCGAAGGTGGACATTGGTACTCCTGGCTGTGGTACAATGCAAGGCTCCTCAGTAAGCTCACAATGAAAATTAGGGTCACTCCCCACTTCATTGGTCAGACAGCTGGAACATAGCCTGTTTCTAAAAGCACAAATAATAAAATGAGATGAGGTCTTGATCAGTATGTTTCACCTGACCCTGATTAGTCTTTGCTCCCTTCATCCCTAGTATTGTGCCTGAATGTCTGCATGTTGATATGTGATGTGAATTTGCTTAATTTAGGCATACTATACATTTGGTTTATTTCAATTTCCAGCCATCAATCACAAAATGTGCACAGAAAATGAAAATAAAAGGTCGGCCAAATTTAAAAGAAAAAAATGTTAATTAAATTAAATTACAATAGGATATTGTTTTATGCCGTTTATGTTTACAACATTTAAGGAGGCTAACATCTGGTCAGGCAAAACATACTGATCGGACAATGTTAGTGTGGGACACGTGAAAATAC
Source organism: Ariolimax columbianus (assembly GCA_036924085.1). Lineage (NCBI taxonomy): Eukaryota > Metazoa > Mollusca > Gastropoda > Stylommatophora > Arionidae > Ariolimax > Ariolimax columbianus. The sequence continues at coordinate 105,845,920 of JAVGWX010000003.1, forward strand.
TGACCAAGACTCCCACCTCACTTCCATGCAGACTGAAAACAGGCTGTTTCATTTCAGTCTGGCTAATGAGGTGGGGAGCGACGTGATCCCTGTAGTAGTGAGCGGCACGCATATGAAGCCAAGCATAGTACAACAACGTAGAAGACCTCGATCTACCTTCATCAGCATACTCAGAATGTGGAGAAAGCTGCTGCAAAAGAGTAAATTTACTCATTTTGGGCATTCAACAACGATGATTTATTTCTTGCGACCCATTGTCAAACTCTAAAACAAATAAAACATATGTATCTTTGGTTGACTCTATTTCTGAGATAGATGAGAAGTCACAGGGGTTGAAACTGACAATACATAAAGAGAAAAACAGATTATGAGAATAAATTCAAATAAGTTGCTATTTTTGTCTGAGTTTTTTAACTGCTGAAGAACTGTACCGCAGGAATATAGAGCCTCTGTGTTAGAGCATAAGAGGATGGCTCAAATAAGCATTCATCCAACAAACGACAATCACATTATGTTGGGGGACACACTCCTAAATGATGTTGTTGTTGTTATCCCATAGCTGCTGAGCAAGCCTGCTCTTGACAGCTCAATGCCATTCTTATATAGATACAGGTCTTCTTCATTTGTTTCACTGCTTCGTACAGTGTGTTGGTAATTGTCGGCAAGGCTTGTTCGTACAGTGTGTTGGTAATTGTTGGCAAGGCTTGTAAAAATCTTTTCCTGATGTCCGCAAACACCTTGCACTCAATGAGTAGGTATCCAACATCCAACTGTTTCATCAGGGTGAGAGCAATGTTTGCACAAGGGTAGAAGCTGGGAATTGATACGGTTCAAGTGGCTATTGATTCTAATGTGTCCTGTTTGAAACTGAAAGATGAGACATATATCTGACATAACATTTGTATTTTTTTTAAAAATAAAATAAAAAGTTCTCCAAGTGGATCCCAAGACCCCTTACTGGGCAACAGAAAATAGAACAGTGCACCTCCATGCATGTCGTAAAAGGCAAAAAAGGAGAGTTGTGCATGGAGATAGCAACACATAAAGTGCTTTGGCATAGGCTTCCTAAAGGAGGCCAACTATAGTGATGACGCTATACTCCAGCTGAACTAACAAAGGAACAATAAGAAACTCAAAATTGTACTCATTTATGTTGTGGATGTTCTAAGCTACGCATGCTAAGTTCTTGACTCTTGACAAATGTTTTTGTGTAAGTGGGTTGAAGTGACTCACTGTATTTCCTAGGTTGTGTTGAAGAGTCTTTTCCTGGGTCATCCTGAAGCTAGTGTAATTCAAGATTTCACAGCAGGCTCACCACTATGGAGATTATAGAAGCAATCCCTCCCATGTTGGCCAGGTTCCTGTAGTACAGTCTGTTTCTAGGTGCATGGTGTGGATATGATGTTTGGGTCTTGATCAAAACATTGCACCTGACCATAATCCGAGCGACTTAGCACCTCAACAAAGATTATTTAAAAAAATTAAAAGTTACATAATCAATAAAACAAAATATTTTAGCAAAAATGACACATATACACCTGATGTTGAAATAGATATATGTATACCAAATATGTGCGGTATATTTTCAGAACCCATAATTTGTGATGGATCCCCTGAAATCAAAATACTCGATGATGGCTGGACAGTGGTCACTCTTGATGGTAGTAAATCAGCACAGTTTGAGCATACCATTTTAGTTACAGATACTGGATGTGAAATTCTTACCCTATAGATATGAACTGATTCACTTTTGTTCAGAGGGATGTGAAGCATATTACTGTACCAAATGTTAGTCAATCCCTACCTCATTATCCAGACTGCTGTAACACAAACTGTTTCTACAAACCAAGCTAAGAAGTGTGGCGAGGTTTCAATCAGTAGGTTTCACCTGACCCAGATGTTACTTTTCACGTCTTGAGTTATTTTTATGGATTTCGCAACACTGAGGTTCTCACCTTCGACCCAATGCCATATAATATTATCTGCTTGTGTTTGTAAGTTGTTGTTTAGTTTTATACAAAGTGTACCAGTTACCTAGCCTCGAAGAAATAAGAATTTTCCAAACATCGTTGAGCATTGGACACTCAAAGAGATGGTGATAATTGGTATCTGTTGTTTATTCTGAGGGCTGTAAAGCTAGTCTCAATTGACCAAGTTTAAATAAATGTTCACCTAGGCATCTGAGGCTCGTTGCATCGGTCGAATGCCACCATGAGCAGTCAAAACGTGTATCAGGGACGGCTTCTCCTGCGCTTCTAGCCGGCTGGTTGGATACCCTTAGCACTTTGAACTGCCTTGAGAAGGATCTGGGGAGCTGGAACTTCCTGATTCAGATGAACAGGATGGAAAAGTGGCGACGACGGTCCAGGACTTCCGAAACAGTTGGGAGATTAGTCTTAGAAGAGACCTCGACATTACTTATGAGATCGTACCAACGAATTCCAAGAATACGCCGCTGATTGTGCATATGAAAGGACTCGAGTCTTGAAATGTCATTTTTCAGCAGAGTCCAGGTTTTGGCTCCATACTCAGGAACTGAAATCACACCAAGTGTAAGTTCATTATAAAAATGTTCTAAAACAATAAGTCACTGTTTGTCATAAAGCTGATGATGTACCATAATGAAGTCTCTTGCATATCATCTTCTTCAAGGGGACGGCGTGGGCTAGTGGTTAAGTGACACGGCTCACAACCAGTAGGTGCTGGGTTCGATCCCCAACACAGCACCGGCCGTTACCCCGGGGAAGCAAACCCTTAGAAAATTCAAGAGGAAGCAGACCCTTACATAAAATGCATGCTGAAGTTGGATGCACTGGGTTGACAGGCGCAAAATAAAAACCACAGTGCAACGCACACCCGGCTTGGGGAATAGAGAAATAAGGCGAACGCAAAAAAAAAAAAAAAAAATCCTCTTTATCAGAATCTACTATGTTCTAGCTTCTGTTCAGAAAGCCAGTTGAGGCTTCTCTGTTAGAGTGAGCGGCAGAGAAATTAGCGGAGCCGTGCATACATGACAACAACCTTATGAATAAGAATGAAGATGGAGGCAGTGACTGGCTATCTCAGACCTCTTTACTGTAACTGTATCTGACTTGTAAAATTCAGAAGGGCTGGCATGGTATGAGTGGACAGCAAGGCCTTGAACTTTTGGAATTTTGTGTGGATATATGACTTGGTCAAGCCGGAGTCTGTAGGAATGAAAGAGCTGACATCCTGGCCTCAGGTGCACTGTAGTAGAGTGTTTGGTAATTGATAGAGGTAAAATGTTGAAGTTGATCAACAATCACCTCTTGAATGAAGACACTGCAATCAATGAACTGGCAATGTACAGATTGCAACATTTAAAAAAAAATATATGGGTCTCCCTGCAGAGTGAGCACTGAACAGTAGTGTGAATAACCAACATGCTATGGAAACCACCAGTCTTTGCCATTTATTAAGAGGGACTGAGCACCTATGGGTCTGCAAAGACATCAATTCTTAACTGAACAACAGTTTTATACACCATAGGTTTAGAGATTTAGACTGGGTAGAAGTACATAAAATTAATTATGAAAACTTCTCTGTGGTCGTTTTCTGTCTCCTGGGTACCAGACTGCTGTCACTGTGCTCCAACGGTGATCAGTTCTCCGAAGCAGATGACCAGCTCAGCGATGCTTTTCCTTGTCTGATTGGGTAAATGCATCCTTCACCAATGACATTTGCCGTACGTCAATGTTGTGAAGAACTTTCAAATGTTGGTTGTGGAGCATGATGACGATCATATGTCTCTCGAGGAAAGCTTGGGTCACTATGAGTTTTGACTCCATTTCTTCTGTTTTTGTTCAATGCTCACAATGAGTAACTTTACTCTTTTGTGTGCCCTGAAAACCCGAATATAGTTCTTTCTGCTCTTTCAATGTAGATGTATCCTAGTTGGCAAAGCTGTGAAATAAAAATGTATTGCACAGGTTAAGTTTGACATCACTGATAAAACAATGTATATGAATGCCAACAAAGTCAACTTCATCCTTGACTGCATAATATAAATGTGGAAGGCGATCTGTAGTAGATTATATAGAGCAGGGTCATTGTAAATCAAAATTGAAGATTAAAATCTGCCATAAAAACATTACTGCTGCAGGTTTGTCTAATTGTGATCACATAAAAGTTCACTTATATAAAAAAAAAAGACTTATACATTCATAATAATAAAATACATAGTCTGACCTTTTACACACTCTTGTACAGTCATCCAATTGGGTAGATCCAACATGGAACATAATTACGGAATGTAATAGCTGTCCATCGTTGTCGATGAGGACCGCCGACATCATCCTTGTCACAGATTTCCCTGTTGGGTGTGGGTGCGCATGTGGCTGAACAGGCCAATGCGGGCACGAAAACATCTGCTACATATTGGGCACACGAGGTTTGTAGAAGGGGATGGTGTTCCCGCTGCTCGGGATACCCGCGTCTCGTGTCTGCTCTGGGCTTTTACAACACGGTCGTCTTCACCGGCTGCTACACCCGATTTGATTGCGCCTCTCCAGTCAGATCTGTTTTGCGCAAGACATTCCCAGGTGTCGATGTCTATCTGGCAACTTTTCAGTGAGTCCTTCAGACCGTCTTTAAAACGTTTTTTTGGGCGCCCTCTCTCAGCTCGCCGTAGAGAAGCTTCTTTGGAAGCCGCTCGTCTGACATACGGACGAGGTGTCCGGCCCATCCTAGTCGTGCTTTCTCTAGCAGTGCATGTATGCTGGGCATGTTAGCCCTCAAGAGAACCTCGATGTCAGTGACACGATCTTGCCATCGGATGTCGAATATTCGCCTCAGGCAACCTGTGTGGAAGTGGTTTAACCTCCTTGAATGGGAGAGAACAATATTAGAAAGATAGATAAGGAAAGGGACCTAGGGGTTATAATAGATCATACAGGAAAGGTGAGTGAACAAGTTAAGGTAGCAGTGAAAAAGGCAAATGCAATGTTAAGTATGATAAAAAGAAATATTAAACATAGGAGCAAGAAAGTGATAGTCAAACTGTATAAAGCTTTAGTTAGATCTAGATTGGAGTACTGTGTACAGGTGTGGAGTCCTTATCATAGAGGGGATATAAACATGCTGGAAAGAATACAAAAAAGAGCGACAAAGATAATAGTGGGATTCCAGAATTACAGTTATAAGGAAAGACTCAGAAAAACAGGCCTACAGTGTCTAGAAGAGAGAAGAATTCGTGGTGACTTAATACAGGTTTATAAGATGATCAGAGGAATGGATAAATTAGACTATAACAAGATTTTTAAAATACAGCCACCCACAATAACACGAGGGCATAGTTACAAGCTGACTAAAGAGAGGTCCAGATTAGATATTAGGAAATATTTTTTTAGTCAGAGAGTGGTGTCTGCTCTGAATGCATTGCCAGGTGAGGTAGTGGAGGCAGGGACAGTTAATGCATTTAAGAATAAACTGGATGCGCATAGCTTTTAGAGCAAGGTGATGTAAATGTAACTGGTTGTATACAGACTCTGCAGGGTCTTCTAAACCAGTATAAAGTGTGTTTTATGTGATAAATAACTCAGGCCTGTGTGAATTTTAAAAATTGTTTGTGCGTTCGGTTCATTTCTCAATTCCTCAAGCCTGTGTGCGTTGCACTATGTTTTTATTTTGCGCCTGTCCGACTTCAGCATGCATTTTATGTAAGGGTCTGCTTCCTACTGCATTTTCTAAGGGTTTGCGGTGCTGTGATGGGGAGCAAACCCAGCATCTTCAGCTTGTGAGCCGTGTCACTTAACCACTAGCTCATACCGCCCCCATTTGTGTGAATGATAATTTGAATATAGAAGAGGACAAATGTTGACTTTAAATGTGGGCTGTTCTTATTTTGTCAAAGGATATTCTTAAAATCAGTATGTTTAGGAAAAATGCAAATATGGGATACTGACATAAATTTTGTTTGTGTAATTTGGGTGTATACTTTATATTTTATTTGTGGAGTATGTCATTGCCACTATCTTAAATAAGGTGTATTTTATACTGAGAATTAAAGAAAATTTACAAATGAGCAAATTTGTTCTTACAGTAAACAATTTGACAAAATATATTTGATCAGAAATAAATGGTAAAAATAGATGTGGTGTTGATTGATTTATTTCATCGCTTATCCTTTGATGTCTCAGTTAAATGACCAAGTAGATTGTTATATTATATTTTCATAGCATAAGTTAAACAGCATTACATTACATTATTCAGGACAGATGAAGCTGATAATGGGATTACAGAATTACATTTACTAGGAAAGACTCATAAAAACCGGTCTACAATGTCTAGAGAATAGAAAAGTTCAAGGTGACCTAATACAGGTTTATAAAATAATCAAAGGAACGGATAAATTAGACTATAACAAGTTTTTTTCAAAATACAGCCACCTACAAGAACAAGAGGGCATAGCTACAAATTAACTAAACAAAGGTCCAGATTAGATATTAGGAAATACTTTTTTAGTCAGAGTGGTGAATTCTTGGAATGTATTGCCACAGGAAGTAGTGGAGGCAGGGACAATTAATGCATTTAAGAATAGATTGGATGTGCATAGCTTTTAGAGCAAGAAAATGTAAATGAAATTGGTTGTTTACAGACTCAGCAGAGTCTTCTAAACCAGTATAAAAACATTAAGTTAGATATTGTGACACAAACAATATATATTGTTCTTCTTCTTCTTCTTCTGCGTACACAGTCAGACAGTAACCATTATTTTTTCGAAAAAAGCGGCGGTCATCCTGAGACTCTCGCCACTACCATAGAGCTTGTCTTGCAGTTCCACTGGCAATGGCCACATCTGCTCTCTCTGATCCTCGTATGTCGGGCAGTTCTGCAGCAGATGTTCAGTGGTCATTTTACCAGTACCGCACGGGCATTCGTCGGTACACCCTATCTTCAATTTGTTGAATAGGTGGTACCTCAGTCTGTTGTGGCCAGTGCGAAGTCTGAAGACAACGACCTGCTCTCTTCGGTTCAACTGGTAATAGGCATCGTTTTTGAATATATATATATTGTTCAACTTAATATAGTCATATCTCAGCATCCATGACTTTGCAATGTCCTCTGTCATTTATTCAAATTTTGCTTTCGTGTCTATTCTACATGTGCAGACATTAATGCAATTCTTAGGTTTAGTTGATTTTCAACATACCAAAATAGAAACACACCTCAACTTTTGAAAACAGTTCAAATATTCTAGCTGCCATTTTTATAATTTCCACATCTTTAGTGCTGCTTTGAAGTACAATTTGAGTCAAATATCACTGGTCGTGAACTGTTTGTAAAATTAAAATGAAGAAATATACAACCCATATCAAACGTATGTTATTTTGAGTTATTGCCCTTTGCAATAATAAGAGAAATCAAGGGAAGCAAGCGAAAGACCGCATTGGATACGCTGTGATAAATGAATGCAAGCATCACTTTATGGCTATTGACTAAAAATGTGAGACACTCCTTGCGTTGTACAGCAAACTAATTTCGGGCATCTCGAAGTGTGTGTAAATCGCTCTCAGTATTCATGTGCATAATCGTGACTAACTGTACAGGTAACGGCGGTTAGGTCAGTCCAATGTCTGTGTCAGAAAGAGAGTTGCACCATAAGAATCCTCAGTGAACACCTTCTCTCATGACGCGTTCCCAATGTCTGTGAACCATTTTATGTCTCAAGAGTGAGTTGTACCTAAGCCTCTTTCGAGAGCTCATTGAAACATAAAGAATAAGTTTCGCAGCGTTTGAATTGCCTCTCGTGTACAATAAAAATTACACCCTGGAGACCATTAACTTCATGTCAATTATACAATTGTCAAAAAATAATTAACGTACTGTACTACGGCTTACAAATTAATTATCATTTATATGTTTGGTTTTTTTTAAGGCTTATACTATTCAAAACACTGTTGATCTTCTTTTAACCTCATGCAATTGTATGTCTAAAAATGTATTTTGTTGAAAAGATCAATAAATCTAAAAGGTTTAATTTTATTGATCGTTTACATTGTTTAATTGTACAATATGGGAAGCACAGCCATATATTCTCCGGACATCAGCACTTGCTGTGTGTCTCTCAATGGCAGAATGCGCCACGCCAGTCTTTAGAAACTCTGTCCACTCAAAACTCGTTGATATAGCAATAAACGAGACAAGAGGGGGGGGGGGAAGTGTCAGGATGCCTAAAACCCACCCCAGATTCGCAGAAAACAAACAGTTCTGGGTCACCATAAGCCTGGAAAAGGCCTACGCACAGGGTGTTAACACTCTCCCTTCCACAAGGATCGATGATGTCACTCTGGAGGTGGTCAACAGCTTCACCTATATGGGGTCTGTCATCAGCAATACTCTCTCGTTCGAGGTAGAGATAGACAGTAGCAGAGGTGTATGATGAATTTCAACAGAAGACTAAGTTCAAGGACACTTTTGATTATTGGGCTTATGAGGAATACTTTCCATATAATGTACAATGTGTAGCTTTGTACAATGACGCTTCTACCGGTTACAGTTCACGTAGTTTAGCTCACTTTAACCGATGTACAATATTAAGAAATGAAAAAATAAATATATTCTATATATACTTTTAAAAATCTATTCTAGTTTTCCCAAAAGTTTTCAATTTAGTTATTGCGGATAGGTGTGAGCGAGTCTTTTCGTAGGACATCTTGGCTTTGTGAAAATGACTGATATCACAAAAGCCATTATTATTCCACACTCTGATCTAATTCGAGTAGCACACAATACGATCCGTTTCTTGATTTGCATGCAGTAAACCATTTTGAAGAAGTATATTACTCTGTTTTGAAATTACGTTTATAGTATTTCATTTTTGTTTTAATAAATGTCTTGAGTTGGCCTACCTTTCGATATTATTTGCTGTTTTTATTCAAAACTGAGGCTCCGAGCGAAACTGTGAATCTTGCTACATCTTGCAGCTGACCTACTTACATTAACTTTACCACTTGTCTCTGGCAAGATTTTGCTGTGAGGGAACAGTTTCCAAATTCGAGCCTCTTTCCATATTTTACAAATTGAAACACTGGCAAGCCATATTGACAATCGAATACTTTAACACTTCACAAGATCTCTTTCATTAGCTGGAACAATTACATAAGTTTAATAACCACAACACTACTACTCATTAGAACCAAACGAAAATTATAGTTACTTATGACAGAACACCAAGCGTTAGTATGTATTCTATTGTACATAGGGATTGGATGGCTTAATCTTGCCCTCTACCCAGAGAGAACCAATAACACCCAAGCACTTAAGATGCCAGAGTGCCGCAAATGAGACTCATGTTGGGAAGAATATTATTGTTGTTAATTCAATATTTTTATTTCATTCTTTTATGTCCCGTGGAAATTTGACCAAAAATAGCTTCACTTAAACTGTCTGGGGACTGGCCTAGTCCTACTAGTCAACTGACACACGCCACTGGACAGTATGCTTGGAAAGGCAAGTACCGTCATGATCCGCCTGACGAAGAGAGTCTGTGAGAACAATGCGCTGTCCCACTATATCAAGGTCAGGGTCTATTGTTCTTGGCACTCTTATGTATGTAAGCGGGACTTGAAGCACTTACACTATGTAGGAGCGGCGGCACAACACCTTTCACATGAGGTGCCTACGGCATTTATTGAGGATTAGGTGGCAAGAGAAAGTGCCACATAATGTGATTTTTCAGCGAGCAAACACTCCAAGCATGTACGGTACTTGATGTTGAGCCAACGACGCCTTCGATGGTTTAGACATGTTTCCGTACGGAAGATGAGAGGCTGCCAAGGATGTCCTCTGTGGATAGCTGGCCACTTGAGCTAGAAGAATCCGCTGCACCACATTTCAATTCAAGGACGTATGCAAGAAGGACATGCGACACCCTAGCCGAAAGCTTGGAAACGATTTCTCAGGATCAAGCCATTTGAAGCTAGTCAGTCGGAAGAGGCAAATCGACTGTCGACGCTCGTAGAGGACATCTGGCGGCAGAGAAAAGGTCAAGGTTGAAGAGATCGGAGGACACCCCTGCAAGCCAGTCTCCTCAGCATGGTTTTACGATCTGCGACACGGATAGGCCTTTACAGTAATAGTAGACAGTATAGAAATACAGGAGACAGAGCTGGACAAAACTCACAGGCGCCATGCGCAGGGTCTACAGAGACTGAGATGCCAATGATGATGCCTTATTTGGGAGCTAACTATACGACTATATTCAGAGCATTCCAAGGAAGTCACATGACAGCAAGTTGTCAGTTAAGCTTTCGCAAGTCAAAATCCTTCTTCGTTATAAAAACTACATTCTATTATCTCGCTTTTAGTATCTAATTTATAAATAACATGAAAATATTTGTATATGAAATTTACACGAGCAAAATGTTGATTTTCTAATTAAAAATGAAAGGAGTTATATTCTAATTAAACTTCTGACTTTTGCCGCTGTTATATAACTATCTTGTTCGTGCAGTTCTCTAACATGCTTTATTCTCTTCTTATTGAAATTATAAAGGAAAGTCATTTTATTAAAATTATTTAAAACACATGTTCTTGAACAATGTTTTGTTCTTTTCATGCTTTTGATTATTTGCAGTGGAGCACTGCATAAACCTGGCTAATGAGTGGACCATTAACAAAAATGGCGAAGCGTTACCTATGTTTCAGCTAATGCCAAATCGTTAGCTTTTGTCATATTGCTTTTAAATCCCTCTTGCTGACCATGTTATGTTAGCTGTTTCTTATAAGGATTTCGATTTTTGATAGACGTTGGTAAGTGGATATGTATTATACTAAGCAAACAAGTAAATAACAAATCTAGTATGATACAAACATGACCGTTCCTGTGAGACAGTGTGAGTGACTGTGGTGGTACCACTGACTGATAGTGGCCGCGTGTGGCGTGCCTTCCTCACGGTCTATAATAGATCATGGTAGATGTTGCATTGAATTTTATATCATAATAGAGTATTGACCGTCATAAATGAAGTGATGTCAATTTCATTAGAAAGTTAGATATACTTATACTGCAAAATGTAGTAATTTAAAAATATTTGTAGGACCAGACACCAGAACGTTGCCGGCCGTCGCAGGCGTCAGTGATCCGGGGATAGTCATTCTATGTATACTAAATAAATAAGAAAGTAATGAGTAATGATGTTGAATGCAAACAAAGGTTTTTCGGTAAGATTACTATTTAGTGCGTCCTGAAAAGGGTGTTAAGTGGCGGGTTGCAGTTAGTACTTCATATTAGTACTAGTAGCTTTCCTCACATTTACTTGATTCAGTGATGGTAGACCGAAGTATTCCAATTTCCAGGCGGTTCTGCTATTACTGTCGTCGGCAATCAGTGCTATATGTTTGGCTTAATTTGCGTATGAATCCACCACCTTGTTAACCAGGCTGCCATGAAAACAGTCCATTTTCAGGGAGAACTGAGGAAGTCGAAGTGGGGGTTGTGGTCCTGACCTTTGACAAACATGTGAGATCAGTATGTTTTGCCTGACCAGATCATCTGACATATGCTAGTCTCCTCTTCCCTAACCCTCATTTCGCCACTGCATTCCCTCCAAGCCCCAACTCCTATCCCCACTCAGAAGTGTGGGACCAAAAGCCCCCCCATAATAAAACCAATCCATTTCACCTCCATATTCTCTCACCCTTGAACTCTTCCCCATAACTTCAACCCGCCCATCCTCCCATTTCTTAATCCTCTCATTCCCTTTCCCATCATCATCTTGTCCACCAAACTAGCCTGCTCCTCATTCATTTTTTTTCACACATCTACTAGTCTTGTCTTTTCTCACGTGTATTCGCAAACCCCTCATCTCTTCTGCCTCTCAAACTGTGGACATGCCGCTGCACCTCAACACACCACACCCCCACGTACTTACTACTTGTTTATCTTCTCACCCAGTTCATTTCAGTATCAAAACAACAAAAGACAACTAACACCTTGCTTACTGGAATGAATATTGGAAACTAACAGAGATAAACAACGCTATAAGTGGGAGGATAACATAAAAAGGTACAGAGGGAAAAGCCTGGCAGATTGTTCTATCATGACAAGAGTCAGAATGTTGGATATTAATTCAGCTGCAGCCGACCTTCGAGGTGGAGATAAGGACATTTGAAATGTTTTTACTAAACTGGAGCTAGACATTTCCAGATGAAGATGACGTGAGATGAAAATCCATAAGTTAGTAAGCCAATGCCAAAACAATTGCAACTTTACACAGTACAGTGAGTACACATACAAACAACCATGCAGTTGAGTACAGACACACAAAAAAAATCTATATATAATTATGTTGTAAGAAGTTTACAGCTTAACTCTTTCAGGACTTGATTCTTTTTAGGTTTGGACCAAATTAATTTTCAGCTGTAGCAAAATTTCACTGATCCCTTTTACAACTGAATATTACACACCATAGCATAGACAAATATAGTACTCATTATAAAGAAAAATGGGTACAGAAAATGAAAATATAAGTAAATTGCTGATATTTTATTATTTGAAAGAATAAATATGTTGTACAAAATAAAATAATTTAAGGGGTAGATAATTTATAAGTCAAAATATTGTAACACTCACCATCATTTTTCAATGGTCTGAATTGTTGATTTCAATTTGTCTGGTAATTTTGCAGAAAAGTATCCAAAGTCCCTCAAAACACTGTTTATTTGATGCATTTATCTCCAAAAATGTTGAAATTATGTACATTTTTCCTTAATGACCAAAATCAATAAAAAATATTTAAAAATTCACAGCTTCCATTATTTTTCCATTATTTCCATGTTTTTTAGTTCAGTTCAATACAGCTGTGTTTATCTTGTGTGGTGTTCTCTAAAACATGATTTAGCACACACATGCGGCTTGTGCGAACAACCTGTGCAGTAATAGCTGCTTCACTTTCTTTTTTTCTGAGCAGCACAATGTACGCACTGCAAGTCTTTTCCATCATAGTCAATGAGATTGGCTGCACCCTGGTATCTCTCAAGCTCCATGTTCATTGGTTTTCTCCTTGACTTGGACAATAGAACAGCCTGAAGGCTACTAGGTGTCTCTGCTCCGACTGACTCACAGAGTTTCCCTATCACGATATTCTTGAAGTCCGCAAAGGGCAAAGGCTTCTCGGTGTGAGGGCGGCTCAAGGTGTACAAAATGTGGGCATTGAGTTGAGTAATTTCCATCACCCACATAAACACTTTCTTCCACCACTTGACTATTTTTCTTGTGTGGTTTCCATATAATATCATCTGGTCCACTCTGTCACATCCATTCTTTGGAAGGTTGTAGCTGTGAATGGGTGATGGTTTCGTAACTTGACTCCTACCCTCCATCCTTTGCTCATTTGTGGTACTTCCACATGTTGTCACCAGCTGGCAAGGCTTCTTAGATTTCTTATCTCTCCAGCTGACACACATAACCTTTTCCTCATCGTTGATAAACGACTTTGCTTGATTCAGGGATATCTTCTTGTTCTTTATTTCTGATGGAAAACCTCGCCTGTTTACATTCAGAGTTCCAGTGTAGTGGTGGTTTCTCTGTTGCAAAAACTGAACAAGAGGCAAAGAAGAATAGTACCTATCAGCAAATAAATGGTGATGTTCTGTGATGCCTTCCAGTAGTCTGTCAAAAGATTTAACAGCATGGGAAGCATTTGGGTCCATTCCAGTTTTGTAAGCTGTATCAGCTCCAAAATACACCAAGAGATTGAAAGCATATCCGGTGATGGAGTCGCAGAGTCCGTACGATTTGATGTGGTATTTTTGGGGCTTGCTAGAATTGTACTGTTTATACTTAAATCACCCCTTGGGACCTATGACCATTTCATCGATACATATGTTTTCAAATGGCAACGAGTGCATTTACAAACGGCTCAATCTTGCATTTCCCTAAAGCATCTGGAACAGCTGCATGTAGCATTGATTGATAAATTGGTTCTACTGAACATTGACCTAAACCAGGGACTGCTTCTGTGGGGTTTGGTGGACCAATAATCTTTTATTGAGTGCTTTGCATTCAACCCCATAGCAATCAGGATGGTCAGAAACTGTAAAAAAACCATTCCTATCAAGTGGTATCCATTTGCTGAACATTAAATGTTTTCGTGCTGGGTGTATTCATGTCAAATTTTTGCTGGACATACTCATTGACATTTGTTATGAGGTTGTCAACAATTGGTTCTTTCAGCAAGGAAAGAAAGCATTGAAGAGGTGAGCAATTTTCAGCCAGATTTAGTCTGCTACCAGAATTTATTTGTCTGAAGTTAGATGCTCCAATGGCCTCTCCATCTAAGGCATCACGCCACCCATCACCAGGCCTAGTAGTCCTCTGTGGTGTGGAATTTGTCTTTCTCCTTGCAGAATTGCCATTATCACCAACTCTACACGTACCTGTTATATCCTCTGAATCAGTGTCATCGCTGCTGCTTAATGATTCAGGAGCATTGATAGTCCCTGACTGGAAGTAACCACCAACTAACCCTAAGCCAGACCATTTTGATTTCTTAGTACTAGACCTACTAGTACTATCACTGTAATCGCTATCCTCTGAATCGTCAAGTTCTGTATCCGAATCACTAATTAATAAGCTTTCAAACACAGCTCTAGCTTGTTCTGCATTATTTTTTAGGAATCAACAAAACAGTTTAGCTACTTCAAAACACAAATATGTCATTTATTCAGTACAAAATTGTGGCTCGAGTCATATTTCATGAACGAAAGCTGTTCTAGTTCTGGTTGATATTTTTAAGTAGTCTGGTTAATACAAAACCCGAATCACGACTCTACAAAACAAAAACCGATTTATCGGATAATGGTCCTCTTGGGTTTAAATCAGTCTGATATATCGATCATTGGTCCTGAAAGAGTAATGGAGTTTTTAAAAAAAAAACCATTGAAACTTCATTTTCAATTTTGTACAAATAAAATAAATGTATGTTATGTAACCACTAATTTAAAAAGTTCCTAATCTTGATGGATTTACAGTAGAGTAAAGCGGGGCATTAAGAACCAGTGTTTTTGTAACGATATATTTTTGTGATTTATGTACAGCCAAGCATGTGTTTAAGCAATTCAACTCAGTACATCATTGAAACACCATTCACTGTTACAAAGATATTGTGCACTCAAAATACATCTCAAAGTATTTTTTATTTAATTTTGTTAACATTAGAATTCTATACCAAGAACTGAGAAAATCGGGAAACAGGCACCTAGCCGTGGGGTATTAACCACCTATTTTTAATGTGCAAAAATCAGATACATTCTTGTCCTTCCAGATTTTCAATTCTGTAAGCAATATCTAGACACTCTATGGGGTACCACTTATCACACTGGACCCAATTCATGCCACCATCTGTGACCTTTCCTCCTAATCATCCTCATTTTGAGTTATTGGACTGGCATTAGGTATTTCTGCCTTTACCTCTTCCTTCCCCACTTCTTGTTGTAGATGCCTCCTGAGCAGCTGTGTCTCTCAGATGCTGCATGCACCTCTGAAGTGAGACTCTCACCATAGCGAAATCTATAGACATGAGCAAATCTCCTTCTTGCAGAGCTCACAAGTCTTGGCATGCAGCTGCACAAAACAGTCTCAAGTCTCGGCATGCAGCTGCACAAAACAGTCTCAAGTCTCCGTCAGCGTTGAAGATCTGTTCATATATATCTTTTACGCATGCTTCAGTTAAGAATTAGACCTTGTCCAGAAGGGTGAACCAGTGGTTTATGACCTCCAGGTCCTCAGCATGATATTTTCACTGGCAAGTAGTTTTGTGAAAAAAGTTTTCTGTGGGGCTTGTAATCACACAAAACGTTGTGAGGCAACAGTCAAAATGACAGGCTGTGGAGGAAAACTGCTTCTTCAAATTTCTTCTATTTATGCTTTCTCATTGGTTCATGTGGTCCATGAGTGATACGGAATGGAGCCTCTGATAGGTTACGACAGGGAAATAACAATGATTAATGCCCCACCATATGCTTAATACCCCACCATATGCTTAATAATTTTATAGAGAATTTTCAGATGCTTGTCAACTATTCGTACTTATTACCCCTTGATGTTTAATGCCCCGCTTTACTTTATGTAGGTTTGGACTGTTGTGGCAGTTACAGTACTTGCTCGTCACAAAACAAATGTACTAGGTTCTCTTCACTGTATGTTCAAGTCTATTCAGTTGTACATGGTACCTCTACCTACAGTCTATGGTTAATTATCAATATTGAATGACAAGGCAGTGAGGAAGTGAACTGGTCCCCCCATCTTAAAGAAGACTGAGACCTTGTACGAATAAATCAAAACACTTCATCCATGATTTCAGTGTTTATTTCCTGTTAACTTATTATATAGATCTAGGCCTTACAGTAACCAATATTACAAAACATACAAACTAACAAAGAGTATACAACCAGACACTTGCTAAAACAAATATGTACAAATGAGAGGTGATCTATGCTGTCTGTTGTGAATGTACACTTGCCTGTTTAATCTTCTTATTCTGACATGAGACTCCTAAGATGTTACCGGTACATTTTTTGTCACCATTTTTTTCATGTTCTTCAATGTTCAATTCCAAATACTTTTGACACTTCTATTAGTTTCCAAATTATTTTCTACAAAAACTAGATCATTGATAATTTCTACAGCAAAATTTGTTCAAATACTCAGTATCATACTAACTTTCTAGTCCAGTATTAGATTTAATGGAGCGCATATATAATGTGATAAGTGATATAGCCAGGCCCTGACAAGCGTTCGTCTGCTTGACCACGAAGAGTAACAATTTTCACTTGACAAGTAAAAAAAAATGTTTTAAATCCTTAATTACGTTTTTAATCGTTACTACATAACGACTCTCATATGATTATAAATGATATTACAGTTAAAATAGATTATACATAAGCTAGTTTATGAAGGTGAATCAAAATGGACCTCCACTGCCACAATTTAAACTCTTGTGAATCCTATTAAGAAGGATAGAGAAAAGGTTTGAATCTGAAATTCATGTAGTCCAGGCAGGTTTTAGGAAAGACAGAGAGACCCGGGACCACATAATCAATTTAAGGAATATCTATGAAAAATGTAGAGAGTTTAATGTAGACCTGTATACATGTTTCATTGATTACACTAAGGCCTTCGACACGATAAAACATCAACATCTGTGGAGAATCATGAAGGAAATGGGGTTTCCTTTGCATATAGTCCATCTCATTGAAACATTAAACCAAGATCAACAAGCCACCGTCCGAGTATCTGGGCAAACATCAGATTGGTTTGCAGTACAAAAGGGAGTCCGACAGGGATGTATCCTCTCACCTTATCTGTACAACATATATGCGGAATGTATAATGAGAAATGTACGAGAAGATGAGAACATTGAAAGTTTCGACCCATTTACGATTGGGGGGTACGAGATTCCAGAGTTACGATACACAGATGACACAGTGATACTATCAAGAAGTGCGGAAGGGCTAGAGCAGCTACTTTCAGCCGTTAATGGACATAGTAAAGATCAAAATCTGTTCATAAACAAAACAAAAGATAATGACCACCGATAAAACACAATGTCAGCATAAATTTACTGTGGGTGGTGAGGAAATAGATCAGGTTACACATTTTGAATATCTGGGCTCCAGAATTGACAAAAATGGTGACTGCTCGAAAGAAATCAGAAGAAGACTAGCTATGGCAATGCAGAGACTGAACAGCCTGAAGAAATTATGGCAGGGCACCAACAAAACGATAAAAGTAAAAGTCTTGAGAGCCTGTGTTTTTCCTGTGGCAGCTTATGGCTGTGAAGCATGGACGATTACCAAAACTTCTAGACAAAGAATCAAATCCTTCGAGTCAAAATGTTACAGAAAGATCCTCAGAATACCCTGGACAGAGAAAAGAGAAAATGTAGACATTCAGCAAGAGCATAGAGGAGAACTGGTTTATCAATTCCATTTTGGCTAGAAAATGCAAATACTTTGGTCACATCAAGAGACACAACGGTCTTGAGAGAACGGTGATGGAAGGTATGGTGCCAGGCAAACGAGGAAGGGGTAGACCAAGAAGACGATGGCACCAAGATATCCAGGAATGCCTGAGTATGACAGTGACAGAAGCTGGTGTTTTGGCAAGGGAACGAGTTTCTTTCAGACAGACTGTGATGGGAGAGACGTTCTACAAAGGACATACTACATGATGACAATCGGTAAATGGTACTACAGGACTAAAGCTACCAATAATGTGCAAAAACACACATGACACGCCTTAGACAGTAGTGCATTTTCTCTTAAGAAGAAATAGCCTAATACTGTGTTAATAATACATATATTTTGGTTTGATACGCATTGTTATGTAGAAATAATGGTGAATTAGTGTCTAGTTTAAATTTGTAAACATAAATTGTGTGACTAGTCCGATCATGCTGACTGGTGACATTTTTGACTGACCGGTGAGCCATCTTAAAATTTGTCATGCCCTGGATATAGCTATCACTTTTCATTGTGTTCTAAATCATCCTACCAAAGCAATTATGATGCCATTTATAAAAGTGAAAATATTTTCTATTATCTACCAGTAAATGATTTAATTGCTCCAGTGTTACCCTGGCCTGAAAGAGGCACAAAGAAAGTTAAATTTTAACCTGTTAGACATGTCATAAGAAGCTACCTGGGGTTGGCTACTTCATCCTGTAGAAATTAAGTAAGCTGCACCATTTTCAGCAGGTAAATGCATGTCAATGCTTGATGAATTGTTTGTTGAAGATCTATGCACCACAAGAGCTGAAAAGGTGTTGATTAATTGAATTTATTTCATAATGATAATACTACAAAAAGCAAATACAGAGGTGCTCTGAGTTGGCAAAGGAACGAAGAACATTGACAGTCTCTTTCTTCAAGGCCAGATTCGCAACACTGAAATCAGACATCACACTGCCTTCAATGACATTGTAGATACTGCATTGTTAAGAAAATTCAGATGTGCAGGGCATGTGGTGTCTATGCCTGACAACAGATGGACATGAAAAGTGTTCATACATCTTCATACGCCCATGGGGGTATCCACCAATGAGATGGAGAGATGTCATGAATTAAGCCCTTTGTCCAACATGGTGCTCAAGAGCAAAATACCATATTGCGTTTAAACATTTGGTTACCTGGCATCAGACACATCCTTTGTCTGATTGATTGCCAGAATAATAATACATATCCTAACATACATGTGAATGAAATATGATATTTTGTTCTGTTTTCAGGGTGCTAATCAAAATGCCTGATCTACAGATGGATGTGGCTGTAGCCAACAGGTTCATCTCAAGCCTTAGTAAATCTCTTCAGGCCTTGTGCCATGGCTGTATGGAGTTTGATTCAGGGATAGAAATTGTTGGCTACATTAATGTCAACATTGATTGTGGAAGTAAAGTAGACTATGTACTCAATGAGAAAGTCTTGAAGAGCACAACAAATTCCATGACCTTTGTAAGCAACAGTTTTCTTGCCAAAAAAGAGCAGCAGAAACAAACTCGGGATGGCATGTGCTCTCCCATCTCTGAGATAAATCAACAGGCTGCAGTAATGTCACCATTTCAAAATCGTGCCCGTGGACACTTTCATGGGTTGCATCCTAAGAATGTAACCCCTGCTTCCCACTCTTATATGCATCATGGTTCACAAAAACGCTCTTGGACAGGGATGGAGAGAGACTGGAGAATGTCTCCGAAAAAGCAGAGAGATGGAAGACATTCTTACCCATCACATCGTGAGCCAGGCTCCATACCTCAAGGTGCTCACTCGAATCCTCTGTCTTCACCCTCCAGTCAGAATCCAGCAGATTCAAATTTTAGGTGGCCACAAACTTCAACTCAGGGTTCAGATACAAGTAATGTTGATAATCATCAAGAAATTAATATTAAAAAAGAACTTCTTGAAAGTGACACTGGAAAAGAAACAGATCAAAGTGAACACGATCAATCACACACATTAGATCAGGATACAAATGAAAACTTAGATCAAATTTCAAAAGTTACCAACATTAAAAGTGATCCAGATGCATCTAGTGCGGTTGTCAGTGATGAAACTGCTGCAGATAGATCCATAAATGAACTCAATAGTGACTATAAGGGCACATTCCTTGAGCCATCCACTTCTGACAAAAGTGAAGATGCTTCAGAACAAAATAAGAATAAAAAACATTCAGATGATAATAGTGAGGATGTAGCTGTTGGCTCATTAGAGCAAACTGATGATTCTGCTGTTACTGAGGGAATACCCACTGAAAATATTACTCCAGGCTCTGAAATGCCAGTTGAATATGATGAAGCAGGGGAAGAGGGAGCATACGCACAATCAGTTTACTCAGATGCAGGCGAGGGTTCAAGTGATGCTGGTCAGTTTGAAGTCATTGAAATTGAAGATGAGGATGAAGATGTTCAAGCAATGTTTGGCGAACCTCGTAAGTATTTAAAACAATTTTTTAAAAACAATTATAACATATCTGCCAACCTTATTGCTGATCTATCCATTTTGTGTATCAGAACATGTATTCATATTGTTATCGGGGGATAAACAAACTGGAATGTGCTTATTAGAAAGTTTTGATTGTTTTATGCATAGTTACTGAAATAGCAGAAAATATGAGAATTTAGTGAATTAATTATAATACAAGTAATAAAGATATGTTCATCAGACGGTTTGGCATATCCATAATACCCGCTTGATGGTATTGTACACTGGTAATTTTTTTAAAACTATCAAAGTGTTTATTCAATTGTCCCTGTGGCAGTGACACAGTGCACAGTCTAGGTATCTTATTTACTCTACGATTATTTTAAAAAAACCAACAAAACATCAAGTTTGTGTTCTCTATCTCCTTGGTCAGGCGACTAATCTCCATCATATTAGTTCATCATTTAGTAGTGAGCATCACACAGATAAAGCATAGCACACCATCCTGGAAAACCTTGGTCCGCCTCCATCAGTCTGCTCGGGATGTGAGGAAAGCTACTGCAACCTGCCACTTGATGCTCTTTTCAAGGCACATGAAAGAGTAAACCAACTCACATACTCATCACTGACATTAAACAACAACCTTTCAATCTGGCTGTCTTAGTATAGGTGCATTTCATTTACTCTAACAAGCTTTTATGGAATTTTAAATATAGTACTCCAGCTTTCTCCTGGTAAAATATTGTGAAGTTCAATCTGTATTACTCATTAGCATGGAAACATGACATGAAATCAAGAGAATTACTTCAAAGCTGTAGACATTTACCAGTGCAGGACTCAAGATCCATATGAAAGATCAAGAAGTAATAACAAACACAAATTTGTGGAAGAGAACAAGGCAACTAACTACCAGTAAAGCTGGAGATTAGAGAGAGGAGGTAGAGATGGCAATGACAAATGGCCAGGAAACAACTTATTGGTACAACTAGTTTTGTATTGGGTTTCAACCCACAAGGGAAAACAGGTTATGTTAAAGAATGTAGAACATAGTAGACAGTAATCAGATCCTCATGGACGAAACTTAAGAAGATGGCTCACAATTTAAATGTGTTGTCATGACAGCTGCATCTGTCCTACCTTTGTCATTCATTCTCAAATATCCACATTTCTTTCTTTCTTGTACTTACACTCTGTCTGACTTCTCATCTTCATAAAGCTTGTCTCTGAAATGGGAGCAAAGAATAATCAGGATCAGGTCAAACATGCTGATCTATGCCCTGTCTCACATCCTTGTTTGTCCTCCTGGAAACAGGCTTGTGACACAGCAGTTTGGTCAGCTAGATAAGGGCTGACACTGTGGTGTCTTTACTGAGGAGAATTGCATTGCACTACAGCCACGAGGACCGCTGTCCACCTCAAGTGGGCCACTTTAAACCTACTACAAACTACCAAAGAAATATTAAACTCAACAGCCCGAGTAGCTTTGAACTTGTCTCAAATGGGCTGGAAGAGAACCATGCTGTCACTCTACTCGTCTCATAGATTTGGTAGTCTAATGGAACATGTACCTCATCTTGTCCAATTTTTCATAAATTGACCACATATAAATCTGCGGTGGCTGGTTCTGTTTGAACATGTTTTACCTGATTTCCTCTTGGTTATAAGTGATGCACGTCTTCTTTATCAAACTAGTATTTTCTAGATCAATTATACAAAATATATAAATGCACACTTTGTTATATGCACATTCATCTGCAAATTCAGTTTCTTCTCAAATCAGCCATATATGCCATCAAATGCTCATATTTTTTTGTCCATTGACTCCAGCTAATTGTCATTAGAGTTGTTGTTAATGCC
Source organism: Ariolimax columbianus (assembly GCA_036924085.1). Taxonomy (NCBI): domain Eukaryota; kingdom Metazoa; phylum Mollusca; class Gastropoda; order Stylommatophora; family Arionidae; genus Ariolimax; species Ariolimax columbianus. The sequence continues at coordinate 105,868,216 of JAVGWX010000003.1, forward strand.
CACAATAAGTAAGTTTAGTCTTTTGTGCACCCTGAAAAGGGCATTATAAGTGGTGGGTTGCAGTCGCTTTCCCCGCATCCTGAGTGTCCTGGGGTCATCCAGGAGGTTGTGCTATGCTTGTGTTTAACCTAGATTGACATGAAGCAGCCCGTTTCTATGAAAATCTGCATGGAAGGGAGGTGGGGGTCTTGGTCAGTATATTTTGGCTGGCCCTGACTAACATTGTCCGATCAGTGTGTTTTGCCTGACCAGACGTTAGTATCCTCTCCCCATCATTATAGTAAATAGTGACATTCCTTTATCTGGATCCCTGTCATGAGCTAGTTTTATAGTGATACATTGTTGGGGGAATGCATGGGCTCTTATAATGTCCACAATTCCTGTGTGATAAAAGAGGTTTCACTACAAAACTGATTTAGTACTTATCCCATTTGTCTCATGCCACATTGTCTGCCCAGTTGTAAATGGATGCCTGACTCTGCTAGAAAGGCATGGCATCAAGGAAGAATTCTGGTAACTCTATCACACATAAGCAAAGTCTTTGTACAAATGTCTATTATCATCCCCAATGGCAGTGTAGGAATACTTTAAAAAAAATATTACACGCGTTATTGCTAATACATTTATAAAAATAATAGTACTTGTCATAAACATTACCATTAGGTAAGTCAGTCTGGAGACTGGTGTTGAAGTTTTCTGATTATGTCATGATACTGTCCTCTGTTCCTTGTAGATCTTTTCAGCTCAGTATAAGTTTGCACCCCGTAAGTCAGTCTGGAGACTGGTGTTGAAGTTTACTGATTATGTCATGATACTGTCCTCTGTTCCTTGTAGATCTTTTCAGCTCAGTATAAGTTTGCACCCCTACGTTCTCGCAAGCCTGTGTGATGTAATTGTTTTTTTTGGCATCCTCTTTTCACCTAAATTTTACCTTCTATTATTTTCAGTAAAAGGCCTCCATGTCTCATGTTATGGTCAAGTCAATCTACCTTTCTGTTTATTCGTCATTAGATGCCTATGTGGCCTATATATCTTTAAGCACATGTTCGTTTTACCTTTTTTTTTCTGTCCAGCTCGCTCTTTGCATGCTGTGATAGCACCAGATCTCTAAAGCTTCTGTTTTTTCATCCCCTTTGTGAGTCATGTTTCAGAGAAGTACAATGTGGCGGGCCAGATAAATATAGTGATTATATTTTTTTCCGAAGCTGAGTATTGATGTTTTTGTTTCTCACGGAATGCCTTTTTTTTCTACTGCTATCCTAGTTCTTATTTCAGCATCCTCTAATAAATTGACCCAAATCTGAAAACCTCTGCACTTGTTCCATAGTCTGTCTCTTGATGCTGATATTTAATCTTTGAGTTTGTTTGGTTATTACCTTCGCTTTTGTTTTACTAGCATTTATCCTCATACCAAATGTCTTGGCTGTCGTTGATCTCAGTGAGTAGTTGTAATGATTTCCCTGTTCCTCCTATAATGGCTTGATCATCCACAAACTTGATGGCATTTATTCGTTCTCCATTTAGCATGACCCCTTTATTGCAATTTCTGGTGGCTTCTTCCATCATCACCTTCGCACATAGATTAATTAGGCTTGGAGATAATATACACCCCTGTCTTATCCCTTTCTTGATTGGGACTTGGTTTGTTAATCTCTTTGTGAGTGCTACATTCACTGTTTGGTATTTATTCAAGTTCAGTATCAGTTTAATAATAGCTTTATCCACCCTGTTGTTGTAAAATAGGAAAAAGTTTTTTTCCATGGCACCGTGTCAAGGCCTTTTGATAGTCAATAAAGCAGATAAAAAGAGCCATACCCTGTTAATACCAATTCTCTCTGCACAAAACCTCAGTGTTCCCACTGCATCTTTAGTGCCTCTATCCTTTTGGAACCCAAACAGGTTTTTTATTTAGCACCGATGCTATCTTGTTATCAATCCTCCTCAATCCTCCTTCAGAAGAATTTTTGAGGTATGGGAAATAAGGTTGATCGTACGAAATAAAAATAAACATTGTATAATACTGAAAAGAATATGCAGTTTATAGCATTCATTGCTTATTTACCGTACAACATTTAAGCCGTGACCTATACAAACTCAAGAAACAGCTAATATTTATTGTAGGAAAGATGGATCGTCTTTTCTTCAACTAGTAAAGAATTGAACGATTGCCTAGGGAATATCTCTATTTTTTCTCATAAAATTTCTTTGTCACCTGCAAAATTGTTTCATCCAAGTGGCAATGGAATAGGACCACTGTTTCCTTCATTGCATGTTGTAATGGGCTACTTAAAAGTTTGTGCATGGGGTTGGCAACCTCACCATGTAAAAACCATTCAAAAGTAAAACAGCACTGCAAATGACTGAAATCAGCCTTTCCTAAAAGCTGGCATGGGGAGCTAAATGCACGGTTAGACCAAGGCTTCAACAAATGAAGTCATATGGGAAATTGTTATATAATATCTAGAGCCACTGCATTTTCTTGTATATTCATAATTGGGATCTTCAATTCTACGTAATTTATAGCTTCTTATAATTCCTTAGGGGCCATTTCTCTTAGCACAGCAAGAATATCATCAGGGTTTATTTCTCCTCAAAAAACAGTAGTCTTTGCTCTTCAAACAAAAAGCAGCTCTTCACATTGAGAGCGCCGCATTTTGCAACATCTTCAGGTTCAACTTCTAATGCTAATTCTCTAGCCATTTATGATGACTACCTGCACTGGATTCTTAAACCCTTCAAAATCGTTCATTAGTTGGGGCATGAGCTTCTTTTAAACACCTAACGTCCTTTTTTTTCAACTTCCTCCCAGGCATCTCTAATAATTTTTAAACCAACCAGAATTGTGAAGCGTTTCCAAAATACTTTGTTTATTTTCCTTAGAATCAGCTACTGTATCACTCTATAACATTTGCAGCCTTGATGAAAGTAATTCTTAGGTAGTAAGACTTAAAATGCTACAACATACATTGATCTATAGGCTGCAGCAATCAAGTTTAACACTGATCTTGTACATACTATTACACACAAAAAACACCTAGGTGCATAGTCTGAAAGAAGTAAAATTCTAAAAGACATTTTGTTTTCTCTGCAATAAGACTAGTAAACTAGTCTTCAAATATCCAGAGAACCATAAGCTTACCAGTTATCCAAACTTTTGAATTAGATTTGTATAAATAAGGTACTACTTGTGCATAGCTCTGTAGGCTCTAGTATTTTCTAAATGATAAATCATCATCGATTTGGAATAATAGTAACTAGCTGAGCTGCAATAGCCCCTAATAAGTGAGTTAGCCCTGTCTTTTGCAGCTTCAGTATATGCACTAGCTGCTTCACTCTGCACTTTGATGCTGTGGAGTAGTTTTCTTTTCCTATACCTAGCTTTCAGACCAGCCTCTACTAGATATTAATTTTTCCTGAGCAGCTCACCTTGTATAACCTTCATAACATTGATGAGTCTTATGGTATTATGGCTGAGCTTGAAGCAATCCACACCAATGCCAGTTTTCCTGTTTTCACAATACAGCTATCACACTTTTAATCGCTTTAGTGTCCTCTGATGTAGAACTATTCTCAACACTTTGTCCTTTACATTCGTTGTTGTACTTGTTGCGGTGTGACAAAACCTAGTTTTAGTCATATCTCAGTAACCATGCAACCTTGACCACCTAGTTTTATAATTTCTAACTTTGCATTTTAATTGTCCTCCACTCCAATTTTTCTTACTAGTACTTGAATTGAAGTAACAATTCACTTTTGCATATAGTGTAGCAAGTTTAAAACATTAGAAAACAGATGCTGAAGGACCAAATGGCAAAAGCAGATTGATAGAAAAGATGGCACCTGACTTTGATTTTAGACTTAAGTGCAGCAATATCAAAGAACAGCATATATGTGAAGCAGGATTATGATCGAGAAGTGAAGAGAGTAAAGCGCAGTTATGTAAAAACTTATTTTTCCATGCAATTATTCATTTCGTGAAGATCCCTAGACATTGTTTCTGAAACTGACCCATTTAACATATTCTGCCAACTATCTTGAGACAAGTTTTATGGAAGATGCAATATCTAGCACTGGTTGGAGATGGACTCCTTTCCAGTCATTGCAATTTAGCAGTTCTCCTTTTTGAGGATTTATGCACATGAGACATTTTCTGTTCATGAAGTGAACAACATATCGAATGACTCATAGAGAACATCACAAAATGTTTGTGGCTGTACGGAATACAATGGATGGATGCAATATGTCATAAAAAAAGACATAAAAGAGGTTGAGGAAGCAGAGAAAGTTTAAAATTGTAGGAATTGAGTACTTTGTAAATTATCGCTAGAGTAGTTAAGTGACACAGCTCACTAACCGAAGGTGCTGCGTTCGATCCCCATCACAGCACCGGCTGTTACCCTGAGGGAGCAAACCCTTACAAAATGCAGGAGGAAGCAGATCCTTACATAAAATACATGCCAAAGTCGAATGCACTTAAAGAGCCCACCCTCAAGTGATTTAAAACAGGGATATCCAGTCCCAACGATAGGCAACTTGACTGAGACATAACATTTATGAAGGAGATGAAAAACTTGACAAGAATGCTGCTAGTGTCTACGATAAATGAAACTTTAGATCAGGGCACAACAAATCCAGGATGCCATGGTGCCTAGAAATTGTACTGTAGCACCTAACACGTGCCCTATTTATTTGTACAATTTCCCCCATCGCGTATATCCAACAATATGCCTGGCTCCTAGACTTTGTACCTGGTTTCTAGATCCTAAACAAATTTGTCACCTGTGCCTTAGATGACGAACTTAGGGACGAACTAGGAAAATAAAGCTGTGATGAGACATTATGCCAGTCTGCATGTCATTTGATGATGAGGAATTTCTGACCGGATGTGAGACAATGTATGTGCTTTTTGAATTATACCTTGTAAATATTGATCTTTATGTGACATAACACAAACTATATTCGAAATGCTTCATGAAAATTGGAAAGAATCTATATGTTAATAGAATCAGAGTTATTGATCATAAAAGCGTTAAGGAACTACAGGGACTAAAAAAACAAGCACAGTTAAAGGCCAGTTTTACAGACAAGTAACAGGTAGTGTAGTCTTGTTTTGACCAAAAACAGAGAGTCAAGTTAAATTAATATCAGCAAAATATCAAAAGCTAATAGAAAATCTCCTGTGGTAGCAAGTTAATGGATGTACTTCTTCCTCAAACCACAGTTCAAAGGATCTGTCAATATGTAAATGTTCATTTCATGCTAGGTTATCTTATTAAATATGGTCTCACTTTATACATATTTTTTATTTCTAACTCACAATGTTTGCTCTGAGCATATATTTATGCCTGTTTCCATCATTTTAAACTTCACAAATAATCACTTCTTCGGTATCCCCTTTAATCTCTGGAAATACACTTTAAAAAAACATCTTCACAAACAACTCAGCATTAGAAAGAAAAATATCTTAATTCCCAATATGGTTAAATATTAAGTTACTAATGAAAAAAAGTATTCTTATGCTGAGTTCATTTGCTAACGTTAATGAATTTGTAGTAGCTGTTGACAGGTATGTTTTTTTTCCATTAACTTTTCGATGCAGTCAAAAGTCAGTATCTTTACCTAAAAATACCTTTTGATATAGTGTAAATATCATGTCCACAATTGCTTAGAATAAGGTTGGCAGAAATGTTTTCAAACAATTTTTATTTGCACTTCTCAGCATTCAAAACTGACCATTGTGATTTGTTAAAGGTCATATTTGAGTCAATCAGTTCAGAGATCAAAGAAAACATCTGGTAAAACTCATGGTCCTTTAATACATTGAGAGATATTTGAGGGAGTACATGCTGTTCTTGGAACATGCAGTGCAAGTTAAAAAATAAACTATCATGAGATTTTCCTCCATTGTTCAGATCCTCAGTGATAAAGAATAAAGACTGCTTGCTCCTTCTGCACAGTATGCAGTTTGTAGTTCACTCAAATAAAATAAATATGGACCATTCAGGTGTCTACAAACTAACTGCTCTGCCACTTGTTCATCTATAATAGTGCAGTAAAGTTTGCTTTAAAAAAAAGGCTCAGTTTGAGAATGCTGAGATGTGTAATCCACTTTATATATGTTTTGTGACTAACAACTACACATTACTACAACTAGCATATCTTATTTTTTAAATAAATTAATCTTGCATTGTTTTATGTAAAAATTATCTGTCCTTGTTTATCTTCAATAAGCGTATAGGAAACTACCATTACAATGCCTCCTTTCAGATAGCCTGTGTTAAATATGTACTTGCTCTTGCAGTGATGATTTCTGTGGTTCTTTGTTTTACATGACTTTAGCTGTACACTGTTTTACCATACTACTTTTGCTTCATAAAATGTTATTTTTTTAATCCTTTTCAAACATCAGATTTCTCTATTTTCCATTGTTGATTATCTGGTCAGAGCATATCATACTACTTATTAGACATAAGAATGTTTTAACCATATGGATTATCTTGCCACGTGTGGATTCAAGCTAACAAAGAATTGCACCACTGCAACTTTTACATGTGTGTAGTTAATGGTGACTGGAGTTGCGTATGGGGCTAGAAACCTCATCATGTAAAATAGAAACTACTTCTTCAACAGCATGCAAAGTGCTTTAGCAATGGCTTCTGAATGAGGCCTACTGCAGAGATTGGATTTTTCTTCCCAATTGAGCGAAATATCTCTGGAATTCTATAGACTATACTCTTGTTACCTATTGTACTACATTAACACACTATATCATCATCAATGTACACAACTTGTGTTATTTTTTATATACTTTTTTATAAGGTCATCTTAATTTTGTTCACTGCTAAGTTGCCTCACTCTAAAGCATGTAATAATACAATTACAAATTTTGTGTGTGCACACATTGAGTAGGAAAATAATATATAATTAAAAAAGAAATCAACACAGTAACTGGTTAATACCAACAAAGTTGATACATATCATTGTTTGATGTAGGGATTGCCTAGCTTTCTCACTTCGGGGGACACTTTGTTAAAACAGATTTCTCTAGCATACTTTATTATTATATATAGTCACCATCATATCATGCCAAGAGATGTTGATGATCAGTTCCTTCCACAAGCACGTGTCCTTTGAGCATCACAGCACTTCAGAAGCTCTTTGTTTTTCCCATCTGTCATGCTATCACATATCTTTTTTCTTTGTTCTCTTCTGCCTCTCTTGCCCTTGATTTTTCCTGTCGTCACAAGGTTTTCTAGGCTCTCCTTCCTGAGTATGTGTCCACTGAACTTTGTCTAGTCTTATTTTAGTTGGCAGTGATCTATTAGTACTGCTCTCTTGTAATAAATCTTTGTTTAACATCTATCTGTTCTATTTTGCTGTGATCCTAAGAATCAACCTCACTGCACTCTGGGCATACCCATAGGTGCCCAGTAAAGAGTGAAGGGTGTGAAAACTGATGGTTCCTGTGGCTTATTAGTTCTGCACACACTTGCTCCTTCATCTCTTTCTCTTGCATCCCATTCCGCTCGAACCTATTTCAATATACAAAATGTGCTGTCTGTGAATTGCTGATTCATCTATTGCAATGTTGTCATCGGGTGATCCTTGATAGAATTTAAAATGTCATTCCTAGACAGACAGGGTGTACCTATAATTGGGCCTGTGAATTCAGGATGTCAGGTCTTTCATAGCTCTGAACCCCAGAATGACAAAGGACAGTAGATCCATACCAGTTCCACTAGGTTTGTCTACAGCTGCCATCCACTCATGCCGTAGCCAACTCAACTGCACCTTCTGAAGCAAGAATTGGGAGTTTGAAGCAATAACTGCCCCTGTTAAAGAGGTCCCAGACAACCATCTCAGAGTTGCATTCACCGCTTCCATTTCCATTCTGGAGGTTGCTGTTCTGTATGAACAGTTCTCCTCAACGATGACCAGCTGATAAGCTCCAACTAGATATTTCACTGAGTACACTGACCAATCCATCAGTGTATATGATGGCATCACTATACTGAATATCATAATTTATCAGCTTGTTAACCTCAAGCTCTGCTCTCCCGTGGCACCACTCTCTGCATTCCCTGTTTAGGGTTATGATGGCTCTGTGATAATCTGTGATAATATTCTATTGCCAGTGTGAACCCATTCTTCTCCCTTGACTATTGTCCTTGGTCACCTGTCCAATAGTTGCCTCGTCTCTGTCTGTGCCATCCAAGGCACTCCTCTCTTGATGTCTGCAGTATATTGTGCAGTGAGTGTCTCCTGCTTGTGGTCACCTGCATATAGGCTTTGGCCTGTGCCAATCTATGCCTGGATGCCTCAGACGGAGGTCTCAGCATGCACTGCTTTTTTAAAATTGGAGTATCTCGAGTGCATCCCAGAACCAATCGCATTCCTTCATTTTGGAAATGCTCTAATCGTTCACACTGTAATCTTCATAGTGAGGATGCACAGTCCATGATCTACAATGGATAGTGCCAAGTAATAGTATAGGATGAAAAGTAGTTCCTGTTTCAAGTTTGCCGCTGTCCTGGCTTTGCTTGCATCTCTATAGGGTTTGGTCGACGTGGTATCTATATAATAGGCATATTATACCCCAAGGTATTTCAACCTTTCACACCAATCAATGGCACATTCATCAAAAGTAACATCCGGGACGTCAGCCTTCAGTATATAGTTGTTCAAGGAACACTACATCATGCAGGCCTTGTTAGGATTTTTCTGGTAGCTGAAATCAGCACATCATTGTGCAAGGTCTCTCGAATGTCTTTGACCATTTCATTCCTATCTTAGCCAGTCCTGTACATCAAGATGTCATCTTCAAATAGCAATGTTCAGACTGGCAAATGTTGGCCACCTTTATCATGTAGATGCTGAACAGCACCAGTGAGAGTGGAGAGCTTTGTTGCATTCTTGGACATATGTCTCAGCTCTGATGTCCATGATACAAAATGGGATGATGCCGTTCTCTCCATTAGGGCAGCTGGTATCTATCTCACCAGTCACAGACAGTGCATCAGGGTACCAAAATCGACCCAGTTATATGCATCGTCGAGGTCTAGAGCAACTGCGATCATTTCCTGTCAGGACATCTTATCTGTCCAAGGTAAACATAGCATTCTTCTCAAGAACCACATTTCTGTTGCTGCAAGTGATTTTTCTGTCTGTTTATTCATTGTGCAGGACTCAATTCATAAATTAATATTTAATACTTTACTGTTGTAGCACCCATTTATCATAATATTCCACATTGATTCATAAGTGCTCCATTATAATGGTGTAAATATTGAAATAATCAACCAAGATGGAAAAGTTGCTAACCTTTTTTTACTGACAATGTTCGTACGGTCTGTGTTAGGCACCTTCTCTGTCTGATGTGAGACTTTTCTTCTACTTTATGCGTGATTTCAGTTCAGTTCATCCCGTAACCCATCAGATCGTTGGGGCACACACGAAGACATAAAAATCCCACGCCAACCCTCTCTGTCTGTCCGGGCTGCGACCGATCCGGTATAATAGATTTCGTTTTTGTCCTCATGTGAGATTCTTAGGCTTGAAATCACCTGGCGGCGCCCATCTCCTCTCCAAGCTTGCGGTGGGTCAACATCTGCAAGTAACCTGAAGGAGCCCGTCCCCCCAGGCGAGCCATTACCTCGTTAACCAAGAGTTATATATATATATATAAATATATATATATATATATATATATATATATATACACATATAAAATATACATATATATATATATACACACATATAAAATATACATACATGTATAAAATATACATACATGTATAAAATATACACACACATATATATATATATATATATATATATATATATATATATATATATATATATATAATACACACACACATATTCTGGTTCATGTGATATAGACACTGAACGAGCCTAAATGAAAATGTATTTCGTGGTACAGCATTACATAAATATAAATGCTATATACAAATATTCAATTGCGTTTTGTAAATAGTTAAAACAGAACATTTTATTGTGTCGATTCTGCCTCTGGTTGTTCTGTCTGAGGTACACGCCTCCGCAGCCTTGTAATCTCCTCTGCCTTGGTGCTAGCATAGTGATGTAAGTAGCATAGTATTAAAAACTCAGTAAATTTCATGTCTGACTTAGAAAATTTTGTTAATCACATATGCCGTGATACACCAGTTGGGAATCCTTGGCTTTCATAGTATAGAGATCTCTTGAGCTTTAAAACGATTAATTACCTGCACATCATTGGTTTTTGAACTGATTCTCACGGCTAAACATGGTACTAGTATATTTGTTTCAATACTGCTATTGGTATGGCAGCTACATACACTTACCAATTATCTTGGGGACTGATATGACTATTTCATGGTGTACTGCTCTATTACACAAGTGTTATGCCAAACTTATATTTGCTCATACAGTTAACACCTGACACACTTTAGGGAACACATTAACTCACAAAAAATATAATATTTTCTAAGCTAATTCTGAGAATCCACGGTGTTAGCTTTATATATATATATATATAAATATATATATATATATATATATATATATATATATATATATATATATATATATATATATATAAGGTGGGGGTCTTGATCAGTATAGTTACCCTGACTAATATGTCTGATTAGTATGTTGTGCCTGACGAGACGTTGTCTTCCTCATCTCTCTTTAACACTATATAATCCATGCAAGCAACTGTTTTGTTTTATTGAAAGAAGTTAAACACAGTAAGGAGTAAAGGTCATTGTAGTTCCTTATGAGACATTGCTGTAGGAATGACATGATCAAGACTTCCATTACATAACATATCTGCTGTTGTGTGGCTGAGTGTTGACTTCCATTTTGTTTGCTGTGACTGATGCATGAACCTGGTCCCTTTTGCTTCAAGAGACAAGCGCTCTAACCACAGTGGTGCTCATTTAGCTTATATAACAAAAAACAGACTGATGATGCATCAACAGCAAGCGACTCCTAGCTAGCTTACTGTTTGCGTCAGGGCCAGCTAATAATAATAGGTGACAAAGATCCAATTCTGCCCCCCAAGTGGCGGCCTTGAAAACAGACTGCATTCTTGTAGTCTGGCTAAGAGAATAGGGGTCAAAGAGGGAAGGCAAATTTGGTCTATAGAAAGGGCCTACGGCGCAGATATCACAGCCGCACTGTAAACTAGAACATACCGTCTGTGTCATTTTCAGGATAAATGCCAGAAAGAAAGAAAGAGAAAAGAAAATATACCAAAAACTGTACATAAGTAAAAACATGTCATGTTATTCTGAAGCTGCCAGACTATAAGAGGCTGTCATGTTGTTGAAGTTACCATCTTCTGGTATATGGGTAGTTTAAGGCATTGAAAACACAGACCATTATATCCTTTAGTTGTCACATGACCAATGGATTCCTGCTTCTTTGCCTGTTTGTTTCACCCAGTCAGTAACCACAAGTAAAATATTTAGCGAGAGGAAATATCTCTGCCTGTTCTCGCTATGTTTTATAGAAGATTATGAGAGTGATTGTGTGGACTTTCCATAATAAATCAACATACTCTGGAATCCGTAATTTTATTTTTTTGTTTGAGTTGTTCAGAATGCTTAATATGTTTTGCTTCACTTGTAATTTCTGATTTAAGAACATTGTCACAGTACATAGGTTTAATTGTAATTTATGAAAATTAAAAAAATAATTGTTCTTGTCTGTATTATGTAATTTTATTTATGCTGTAACACACTTTTGTTTTTCATGCTTTTAACTTTGCAACGAGTGTAGTGCTGTTGATCAAATGATTCTCACAAATCAGTTGTGACAAAATAATTTGAGTTTTTTATCATCATTCAAGCTTGATTGTATTTTGTGCTTTGAATAACCTAATTTAACCTCATCATCAAACTGATTGTTAACAATGCATCTCCTGTATATAGAAAACTCCCAGTAATAGCCTTACATCCTTCTTATCTTAGACAATTTATTCTGTGCTTAGTGAGTGTAAATAAGATATTTTCACTGTGGCTGAGAAAATTATATATGCATAGTATTAAATGATTGATACTATTATTGTTTTAAATATAGTGTTGTTCATGTTGGCTTAGATTTTTTTAATGCAGAGAAGATTATATAATATGGATCTAATCAGTCATGCATCACCAGCGAACATGAACATAACTTTTTTTCTAGTTTTTCTGACAGTGTGATTATAGTGGCCAGATTCTGTGCATTGTAATCCTTGCCATATGTACTTATTCCTGGGGTTAGAATGGATAACTTGTCACCTATATGTTCAAGAAGCATGTCTTCTTTATGTTCAGAGCAACATTTTCTGGGTTTTTTTATGCTGATGTCTCAAAAAGGCAATCCCAAACAAGTGTCTCGTAGGGGGGAAAAGAATTGTTGAAGTTTTCCAGGGGTACTTTTAGTAAACCTGCTAAATATTTCCGTGCTGATCTTACTGTACATTAACCACGTGGAATGTTTCTGGATTGGAATAAAATGCAAAGGTGCAGTTGACTTAGTCCTTTTCAGCAGTATGATAAGTTTATTAAAAGTGGAGAAGCCAAAGCTAAGAACAGGAATGAAACTGCAGCACTAATGGAGCTGCTGAAGTATCTACACTAACAATATATATACAAATGCACCATTAGTAACATTTGAAATAATGAACAAAGAAAGAAGGTACAAAGTCAGCTAAGAAAACATCAATCTATGGTATCTGATTAAATGTGTCCTGATACCATTTCAATTGTGATGCATAACTTCAGGAAATGTCCACACTGATCTGGTGTGCTTGTTTATAAGGAACATGCTCCTGCAGAAAATGATGCTGGAATGTCTTGTGATCAATCCAAAATAGTTCGTTAAAAAAAACGGTGTCAACATATGAAGCATTGCTTTCAAAAATACACTCCATTGTACTTTTTTTTTAAATTTGTTTTTTTAGCTTGTGTGGTGTTTCCTTCCTTTTCCTTGGTGCTATGCCTTCCTTAACTGCGAGTCAGTTATCCGTTTACATTTGGGTAAACTTGAGTGCATTGTACCGTGGATCAATCCTGGTTGTGACAACACGCTCTTGCCACTGTACATAACAAAAACAAGAGAAAATGAATACTTTACTTGCAAGGGGTTTTCCTTTTGATTAATTACCAGTTTACAGTTCACATCCATACAATTATTGGTTGTACGTACCACTAGTATTTTCTTTCTCATTTCAATAGCAAGTTATTTGTATGTTGCTATGTTTGTTTTATATTTAATGGTAGCCTTTAGCTTACACATTTTACTTATTTATTTGTTATACATCTTCTATCTTTGTTATGACACAGGTCAAAGATATTAGAATATTTTTGCTTCATTTTTACGTTGTTGTTTTTGTGATTGCCCACAATAAGTTTACTTTATTGTGCGTCCTGAAAAAGACGTTTAGTGGCCGGTTGCAGTAGCTTTCCTCACATCCCGAGCATGGATCGGAGTCCTCCAGGCTGTTATGCTATGCTTGACTTCATCTGCATGTCGCTCACTACTACAGGCATCATATTGATCCCCCACCTCGTTAGCCAGACTGCCAAGAACAGTCCGCTACCAGGGAGGACTGAGAGGAAGTCGAGGTGGATGTCTTGGCCAGCATATTTTACCTGACCCTGACTAATACGTCTGATCAGTATGTTGTGCCTGACCAGACATTAGTCTTCCTCCCTCCCTTAACCGTAATATTAGTTAATCAGCTTTCTCTACAGCGTAGAGAATATTCATGATGTCCAAAATTGGGGAGCAAGAGTAAATGTTAAATAAACACAATGAAGATTCCATAGAAGATTATCCACCTCTACAATTGTGCAACAACCGTTATGAAAACTGTGTGTCATGTGTAACCATATGTAATTGAAACTGAATCTGGGATTTGTTCGCTCTGTAATTTCTCAAGCACACACAGACAATACATTTCATTCGCTCATGTCCTTTCGCTGCAGACATAAATCCTACAGTTCATTTGACTCTTTAACCATTCTACTTATAAGAAAGCCTGCTTTCAATCAATTTCAGTGCGGTTTCGAAGCAGTTATTTTTACGTGATGAGGTTGCCAACCTCATGCAGATACAATTCCATCAACATGCATATAAAAAAAAGTAAACTCTGGGTACTTCAAACTTCATAAAAAATTGCTATTGTTCCGTCTGAAAAATGTGAACAGTGATTACTATTGGTCATATCCTTATACCTATATAAGTTAATACACTGATAACTGTGAAATGTGTTTGGTACTAACATTTGTAGTTATTAATATAGTGTAAATGTCAGTATGCATTTCAAATATAGTTTGAGTGTATGTAGCACATAACAGACATTAGTATCGTGTGTTAGTGATTGAGCAGCTGTTTGTGTATTAATGGCTTTGAGCTGCCATACTATTTTATATTGGAGCGCTCACAATTGGTTTCCTGAATGCATATATTCTGTTCATTGTGGAACCTTTAATTTCCTAAACGGTTGTGTTCTCTGCTTAATGAGGAAGTTTTTTTTTTGTATTAAGTCAACCATGTTGACATGCTTAAAAGAATTGCACATTTTCAAACCTTCATTTCAGAACACCTTGCATATGATCACTGGACTAAAGAATCCAGGCCTAGACCTCAGACAGGTCGTCCCACTGGAAATTTACCACACATATCGACGCAGTCTCCATTCACCATTACCACAACATCAAGTGCGACATCAGCCACTCACTCAGCCATGCCTAATCATGATCAAAGCGTTGAGTGTCGAATTTGTAATCAAATTTTGGAAAACCGGTTTTACTACCAGAGACACATGAATGAATATCACAGAGAATCTATGCCATATACATGCTCTCACTGCCAGAGGGGATTCTTCTCTAAAGTTGGTTTGCACCAGCATGAACTTCAGCACACAGGGCAGCTATTTCCTTGCACTTGGTGCTCCTCCAGTTTCACATTCAAGCGTAATTTAAACCGGCACATTGAAATGCTGCATGGGATAAAGTTCTGCAGGCACTGTGGCGGGACATACAAAGTTCTAGAGGCTTCTTCTCACATTTGTGCCTGATAATTTTTCACACCAATTGCCAGACATGTGAAGAAAATATCTCATACCTTTTGTGCACCAGTATGACTGTTTTGGTTGTCTCGTTTTGTGTAATGTTTTTAGTAAACATTTGATAGTCTGGCCTGCTGATTGGTTATCACTGCGGTTCAGTTATTGGCAAGGTATCTTTATGATGTTGTGTTATTTCTTTTGCAGTGACGCAATCATGGAGTATTTGTGAGGAGTACAAAATTACAATTTCTTTTGTTTCAGAGGAACATTACAAGCATATGAGAACAGGTATCCATCAGCTACCTTCACAGTTAACTTTTAGTGAAAACATGACAGAATTGAGTGATAATCGACATGCTTTAAGTGCAGACATAGCTACCTCACCTGCACGCAGTTTCCGACAGCAAAGACCAAGGTCATCAGGTGGAGTGCATGTTTCAAAATTCACAGCTAAAGATGCACAAGGACTGCAAGGTGTATGTCAACATTGCTCAATGCAATTTAGTTCAAAGAGTATGCTGAATCGTCACATGACAGACCAACACTCAGACCTTCCCATGTCATTCCCTTACAACTGTGCTGAGTGTGGGAGAGGGTTTTTCTCTCAGTCGGGGTTGAATCATCACATGGAAAGTCATTTTGTCAAGTCACAGTGCTCTGTGTGCGATCACACATTTAAATACAGCAGAAATCTCAAAAGGCACCTAGAATTTAGCCATCAAATGAAGGAGTGTAGACA
Organism: Ariolimax columbianus; assembly: GCA_036924085.1. Classification (NCBI taxonomy): domain Eukaryota; kingdom Metazoa; phylum Mollusca; class Gastropoda; order Stylommatophora; family Arionidae; genus Ariolimax; species Ariolimax columbianus. The sequence continues at coordinate 105,884,016 of JAVGWX010000003.1, forward strand.
GTGCAAATGCTATATCAAAGGTGACGCGTTCAGAACTCATGTTCTTCAGTGCACAGGGCCACAGAACACATCCTTGATGAGGAAGTGATCACTGCAGTGATTTGTAGCAAGATATAACATGCATTTCGAACACTAGGTTTGTTCTAAGTTTTTTCCTGTCAATCTTCACAGAACATTTCAGCTGCAGCTCATATGTTAATGTTTTGCTTACTAAAACATATCAGCTGTAGCTCATGTATAAATGTTTTGTTCATTGCAGGTGTAAATGGTAGTTCCAGCAAAAGAAATCATTCTTTTAGAGCAGCACAAACAACGAGTCTTCAGAGACCAGCAATGTTATATCAGTCACAGATGCTTCCCTGTGGACTGTATGAAGATTATGAGAATAAAAGTCTTCAGTCACAGAACAGCTCTGTGGAAATATGTTCCTTGTGTTGTATAGCACTCCCTGTTGGTGTTTCTTATCAGCAGCATTTCATTGAGGCGCATGCACAAGAAAATGCTGGTGCATCTTGGAGTGGTGCTGAGCCGTTCACCTGTGAAGTATGCCAAAGGGGGTTCATCACCAAGGATCGCTTGCGGCAGCATAGCTCGGTGCATGATAGTTCATATGTCTCCTGCTTCATTTGTGATGTGAAGTTCAAGCACAAAAAGAACATTAAAAGACACATGGAAAGTAGTCATGGCTTGAAAAGGTGCAACTATTGTTTGTCTCTATTTAAGATTGGAGAAGACTTTAATTCACACATACTTTCTTGTGGTGGCACTTCCAAGGCATCTGAACCACAGTGATGGATTGTTTGATGGACAGACTACCTGCAGTGTTACAACATGATCTAGGTTCTGCAGATTGCTAATACACCCATGTAATAAGGGGCCTGAAATTACAGCAGCTAGCCTTCCAGACAATAAATAAGTGGTTCCCAGGACAAACAGAATAGGTCCACTGTTTCCTTCCTTGCATGTTGTAGGAGGCGACTGAAGATGATTGTTCGTGTGGTTGGCAACCTCACCATATAAGAACTATTGTTGAAAATCTGCAGTATTGTACTTATACTTCAATAAATGGAGCAACAAGAGATGTCAAGTAAGGAGAGTGGGCATGGGCTGGCTACCCCTTCCTGTAGAAACTATGGGCCACAAGAAAGAACAGACCTCTACATCTCATGACGGAAAAGTGAATAGGTTGAACCACTATGTATAATCAATCACATTATACCCGATGGACATTAAAGCACTCGCACAAGTTACATAGTCTAGGCTCTGTATATTGATGTATGAATGCTCCTGTTATCAAGGCTCGAAATGGGAGTAACAAAAAATGTAACTCAGTGATCTGTTGGATATGTCTTAAAAAGTGACTAAGGAGAATTGAGCACGGGCTGACCACCCCCTTCAATAGAAAGTATAATCTACAATAAAAAGTAAGGCCGGCATCTACACCTCGTGGTTGCTATTGCTAATGCCACACATACTTGAGTTATGTACTCTTCACGACTTTCTTTGGTGGCAGGTTACTGTTTTGCTTTCCCTGACTGCACTTCAAGACAATATAATAGCAACATACTCTCTATGTACATAGATTGAATGAAGCATTGTCACATTGCATGATGCACAGAGATTGGTGAATAATAACAGTTAACAAGCTGCACATCCTGCAGGTTGAAGTACGGTCACAACTAGCACTTTGTTTGTTTGCTTAGACCTTTGTACCATCATTTACTGCTATATCTTCAACCATATTAATTAGGCAGCTATTTTTTATACACCACATGAAACATTAGTAGTTGGGCAAGGACTATTATACCAACCAGATTTGAGAATCTCCATAATAGTGAGCTTACTAAAGAACCTCACATTGCACCGCAACCAGAAGGACCCAGTATACCTCAGGATATAATAAGAGACATCGTACTCCGCCACCAAAGAAACATTGAGAGTTCAATTAACCAGTATGCCTCGGGAAATAAGAAGAGACACGGTTTCCCCGCCACCAAAGAAACATCGAGAGTTGAATTACTCAGTATGAGTGCCTTCCACAACAACAATCAACCAGATTTCTAAGTTCATCCATGTTTTAAAAAAATTCTTCACTAAATACTAAGTATGATGTTCAAAAACTTAATTTGATGCAGTATTTCTTAATTTGTGTTGAAATATTTGTATCTAAGAAAGTTTCTGTAATAATGTTCAAATATGTCTGAAATGTTGCTGTCATACTGATGTATGGTGCCATGCATCTAATTTTGTAAATATGTGTTTTGTAATGTAGAATAGTAACACTGTAACCTGCCAGGCATGTTGTAAGAGGCAACTAAGTAGGGTTGTGCATAGGGGCTAGCTACCTCATCCTGTAGAAACTTTAAGCCACAAAAACTTCAATAGAATGGGTAAGTCAAGATTTGATGATTTGATGTCAATCTGTGGAAGACCTATGCTCCACATGGAGTTGAAAAAGTTTTGATTGATTGAGTTTGAGCTCAGAAGTATGTCTGCTGCTTCCTTGTTGTCCAAGCTTCCAGATTTGTTTTAAGTTAGTGTTTTCAAGGCTGGCTGTGTATTGTTCTGAAACTGGTACTGCATTTTTTTAGACTGACATGACAAGTGTTTTTCTGCCTTTATTGTATTGTTATTTTATACCATCATAGTATTGTTTTGAACTAACTTTGCACCATGTTAACACTGCGAATTACTGCTCATTGCATGCTTGAAGATACTTTTTAAGAATGCATTAAACATGCTAGTTGTTGCAAGTACAATGAATTTCTGTGTTATCATTTTATGAGTGATGTATTCAGTTGAGCACCTATTATCAGAACAGCACCTAGTTTTGTGATTCATCTTTTAAATTAACTAAATATTGTAAATATAGAGGGACAATAGTTGGTTATCATATACTAAATATTTTTAAAAGGAGCTAAAAAACTGAAAATTTTAGCTTCTAATAACACAAGCAAGCTGCAGTGTTAGCCTTGTTTGAGGAGTTAGGGAAGTGAAAAGAGGCCAAAAAGAATAGTCATTATTTAAGGTGTCTTCCTGGCATACTTAATTTGAGATGGATCAGTGCAATAAGACACAATTCTGTGCCAAGCAGCCATTGTAGGTGAAAATTAAGGAGAAACATAACATATTATGTTTCTAGACAGATGCTGGATTTTATCCCACAAGGGAAGAGACTAGTTGGGGCAAGATGTTCTTTCTTGCTTATCGTCTTTACTATATCTTCATATTTTCAAAGAATTTGTTCCTTTCCTCTTCTTTTTGGCAATCAATATTAGGTGCATTTCATTACTGAACATGCCTTTCTTCACTTCTAAAACACCAGCTATTTGTTTGCCATTAATACTCGAACAGTACCAAAAATATTGTACTTGATAAAATATATTTATTTTTTCTATAATGTGTGCTTTACTAAGCCAAAAGTTTGTTAAATTGAAAATAAACAAGACCCAAACTGGGACTTAAAAGCAAGTATAATCATTCAATTTCAGGACAAGCGTCTCACGCATACAGAGCTCCTGAGCCTCAGCTGTATTCATATCAATCAAAACCTCATCATTCCAACCAGACCAGATCGTTGGAGGTCAAGCCCACACTCATGCCAGGGATCTCACATGATGGAGCTGACCACAGTAGTATGTTTCCTGTTTCTTCAATCCATTGCAACTTCTGTGACTCCACACTGGATACAAGGAGCATGTTCCAAAAACACATGAATGAATGCCACAGAGAACAGAGTGCCTTGCCCTTCAAGTGCTACATGTGCAAGAAAGGGTTTTTCTCCATGACAGGGCTGAAACATCATATTGAGGCTCATGGAGGGCGACAGTTTGTTTGCAGTGTGTGTGACGCCAGGTTCCAGCATAAACATACCTTAAAGAGACACATCATTGGAGTCCATAAATTAAGAGAGTGGCCTATCGCTAACATTCCAATACTTTAACAATTACATGGTTACCAGAATTACATTGCATGCTGAAAGCATGACTGCGAAGATAATGTAAAAACAATGCTTGTGAGAATGAGTTTACATTGCAAACTGACATCATATTTCAGTGGTTTGACAAGGTTTATTTGGGAACTAGTTATCATCACCATGATCACAAATAGTGAATTGAACAACTTGTGGCTAGTAATACATTTTTGTTTTCACCATGAGGTGAGTGTACAAATGAAGCTGTAGTTTTCTTCATTGTGAATATATTTGGCTTGACTTGGTCCCTCCTTTTTTACCCTGGGGTGTAGAGAACTAATTTTTAACCAAACGTTTTTATACTGGTTTAGAAGACTGCAGTCTGTAAACAACCAGTTTAATTTACATTTTCTTGCTCTAAAAACTACTTACTGTGGCAATGCATTCCAAACATTCATCACTCTCTGACTAAACAAATATTTCCTAATATCTAATCTGGACCTTTCTTTAGTTAATTTGTATCTATGCCCTCTTGTTCTTGTAGGTGGTTGTATTTTGAAAAAAAATTGTTATAGTCTAATTTATCTATTGTTTCTTTAGAAGGGGAGAAGTTGTACTTCCCGCCAGTAACCTCTTATGTTTTGTAGGTTACAGTGTTACTTCTTCTTTTGCGTTCATTCTCAATCACCCGCCAGCAAGCCCTGAACAGGGCTTTACAAGTAGCGAGATGTAGTCGTCTGGAGAACGGAATACGTTGTGTCGCTAGTTTACAGCTTGACTGCGATATTTGCACCGTTCGGTCCAACACATCTGTCTTCGGCAGAATGCAGTGTTACTATTCATTGCACTATGTTAGGGCCCCAGAAAACACAAGGAGTTGACATATTTGTATATGTTCATGACATCAATTGAATGTACTGAAAGAATGATACGTGTGTTTTGTATAGTAAATATTCAAATTGATATATAAAGGGATTTATTGTTTATATCTGAGTGGTTATCAGGTAGCATGCACAATAATAAACATTAAGTCCAAAAACATACAAAATTAGTAACTTTAAATGATCACATCTATACAACCTTTTAAAGTGTGAACATTTTCAACAATATACATTTGAAAAACACAAAATTTGTACCTTATTGAAAAAAGTGAATCTTGACTGGGTTACACCTAAAGGATGATGTGAATGGTATGATCGAAAACAGTTGCTTGTATGCAAATGGGGCCACTTGATATCCAATAAATTGCAGTGTCTTCATTATCATCACTGCTGTCATAGTCACTCCCATTGTTATCCTGGCAATCAATATGAGTATCTGAATACCTCTCCAGGTTATTTTAAACTGCACTGCTCCATTGCTAGACCTATCAACCACCTGTTGGAATATATCTTAGCCTATTCTCAGCTGTTAGATGTGGCGTTAAAGACTTTCTGTGTGTCTCGATTTCATTGGTTGACATGACAAACAATGTTACAGTTTAGTTACTAACTTTGAAAGCATAAATATTACGTCTATTTTTGTTACTAAATGAGGATCTATGTTATGGAGGAAAAAAGACACTTCCATAGTAAAGCAAAATTTTCTACTGAATCATAGTGTTCAGGTAAATTTTTACTTAATTGTATTGCCACATAAAGATTGGCATGGAGAGTGACTCCTGTCCCCGGTGAATAACTCTGGCTCTCTATGAGGGGTCTCATGATAGTTATTATGTTATGTGGTTTTGCATATTTGTTTGGGAACTAATATCACCATCCTCCTTTGTATATCTTTAACTGGGCTCAAAAATGTAAATAATTAGTGCACCAGAAAACTTTAATAGTAATACCACAATAGGTCTTGTGAATGTTCTATTATGTTTAATTTATGTTTGGTTTATGGATTTGTAAAATATATAATATTTGGACATTTTGTTAAAAGTGTTATAACCTCATGTTTGACAAGTGATTGATTGTAGTTGTATATGTTTCTTTGTTGATGATTGCCAATAATCTCATATGCTCAGGTATGAGCAGAAAACATCTTGTTAATACAGTCATACCTTGCTGAGAAGTCTAAAAGCAAGACTAAGGTGACTGTCAACAATCAAACTCTCTTGTACCCTTCATCCCAATTTTGTGGGAATAAGTTGCCATTAGTAGTTATGAATGCCACTTATGATTATTCACTTAATTATGACATTGATGGCGTGTATGGAAGCATAATTGAACGATTTACTGGAACATTTTATTATACACAATTGCCAACTCTATTGTATTATTGGAATAGTAAATGTTGACATGTCAGTGTTTGCACTTGTATTTTCCGTGATATTTGTTGGGCTTTTTTATTAGCATAGCAGACATGAAATGTTATCTAACTGTTCTTAATTTTCAAATATAACATCAAATTTCTTACAAATGAGATATAGGATTTTGTTCATTTGTTACTTTATGAAATAAGAGTACAATCTGGTATAGTAACATACCAATATGTTTAGGACACGGTCATAACATATGTAATGTAGTCTCATAGTAGCAGTGATTGACTGTGGGTTATGTGTTAAGGACTTCATTATACTAGGTATTGATCTTTATGAGGCAGGGGTGACCATTTCACTTTCCCTCTTTTTTGCCTTTCCTAGCTCTGAACACAATCAGGTACCAATTATTCTCATCAAGGAATATTGGATCTTTCACAGCCAGATAAAAAACCTGATCCTTTAGCTGTGAGAGACAAGTGCTTTAACAACTCTTCCGGCCACAAACTTATTTAGAAAATATATAAAATATTATTATGGTTGTGTTGCATCTTGATAAAATTAATATAGCGCAACATTCTTGTGTTACATTAATCTCCTTTGACCAAACATATCATGCAGTTTCTCTATTTTGGTTGTCATATCGATTTAGCATTTCCTTTCATTTCAGATGGAGAAGATAGGGGAAGACACATGGGACCATATGCTTCCTCTTCTAAGCTCTCAAACAAGCCCCTCCCAAGCCATGTTAGAATCTCAGCAACAGCTGATATATCAGAAGAAGATCGTACATGCCCGTTTTGTGCAGAAGTGTCAGCCACTGCCTACTTGTTAAAACGGCACATGTCCAGTAGCCATAACCAGCAACTGCCATTCAAATGTCAGCTTTGTGGCAAAGGGTTCTTAAGTTCATCTGGTCTGCGGCACCACAAACGGGGATCTCACATGGGCCGGTGCTTTGTTTGTGACTTTTGTGGTGCCAAATTCAAACACAAACACCACATGAATGACCATGTTAGAAAGTTTCATGCACAGCATCTATAGTTTATTGTCATGTTCTTTTGTGTGTGTGTGATGACCATAATAAGTAGTAAGAGGGATGCATGACTAGGTGATTAGAATACCAGCCGCTTATTCTGGGGATAAATGGAGGTTTTGAGTTCAAACTGCAGTTTGGCTCGGTTTTAGATGAAATAAAAACCCAGCCATCGCACTGTATATTGAAAAGTCAGGGCAGAAGGTCTCCATTCATTCCTTTGGTCTGTAAATGCCTCAGAGGAACTTGTCAATGGGAAAGATAATGCGTTAATAGTAGTGTATGAAGAATTTATGACAAGATTTCAAGTGCCACTTTAATAGGCAAGAAGAAACATTCTTTGAAATGAAAAGCTTATGGTCTCATTATAAGCATTGTTCAATACAAAGTAGAAAAATCATCAATTGATACTGTGTTCACACAATGTAGTTAATGGCAGCTGCATTTAATTTTTAAAAAAAGTTAGCAAAAACTTGTTGGCGATACTAATTTGTATGGTTAATTTTAAATTGTGATATGTGTATACAACTTAAAACTGATAATTTGATGTTGTGTAATAAACTTGAGCCTGAGGCTAAATACTGCTCCTTTTTGCATGTAACTCATATATTGCAATGAGATCACTGTAAAGTTTTGTGACAATGAATATAATGTTTTTGTTTGTTACCACTGACCAACCAGTTATCCAACTCATCCCTCATGTCAATCAGATGGGCTTAGTTAGGAAATGTTATGGTGATCCTGTCAAAATGGATGATTTGTTTTTGGACAGTGTCCAATGGAAAACTTTAATCTACAAATTATAAGAACACTGAGTAGTGAATCTTCAAATTACAAATGCAGCAGTCTCTACTATAGCTGTGCATGTTGCTTGCTCAGTTAATCTTTATGCTTAATTAATATTCAACTTGTTGCAGCGACTTAGAGCCAGTGAACTATGCTTAGCAGTTTTTGTGTGTGAATGTTTTGTTAGTTTTAGGTACACATGTGGCTGTTCTGAAATACACACTTGCATATTGCTGTGAAGATTTGGTGAGAGAACATGAAGATGCCATTAGGAGAGGCCATGGCTTGGGAATTGACATCCCTGTTTACTCTCTTTCAGACAGAAGTATCCCATCAACTGACAAATCACAAGTGTTTGCTGGTACGGGAAGCCAAAGTTATGGAGTGTCTTCTCTTGGTCAGCCCATGGCACATTCTGGCACTTCATCAAGCACACCATATACCTATCATTGTCCAAATTGCCAGGAGATTTTCTTAGATGCGAGTGCCTTCAAATCGCACATGTCTATCATGCATGGCACAGAGTTCCCATTCGTTTGCACACTCTGTGGGAAAGGATACTTGAGCTCATCTGGACTTTATCGCCACATACGAGTTCATAATGGGAAAATGACATTCTGCACAATTTGTGATTCCAAATTTACCCAAGCCAGCACCCTTCGAAGACATCTCATTACAGTCCATAGTTTGATGCCATGCTCTGTTTGTAAGGCACTGTTCAGATTGGGTATAGAGTACAACCATCACAAGCAGCGCTGTGGAATGCCTGACTGAACAAAAATCATATAATCTGTAGACATGTTTATATTCATTCCTCCTCTTCGCTCTCCCAATTCCTCTGCACGTGGGTGCATTTTATCATTTCATGTAACATGATCTCACTTAGACCTCATAATTTCCATTTACAAGGACTGTATACTCATTAAACCATCAAATTTAACAACAGGACAAACACTTTTCAACTGATAACAATTCTGAAGCCTGCAAGAGAAATGTGTTATAGAAATGTAGCCTGTAGGTAATGTGCTTTTGTCGAAAAATGTTATGGAGAAACAATCAACACTGTAGATGTTTAGAGAATTGTCTCATACTTTTAAATACATTATTTAATCCTTCAGTCAACAATGTTTGTTTATATGTTTATAAATATACTAGTGTTCTAAAAATATATTTGGCTGTTTTATAAAGGAGCACATGTCTGAGAATAATTGAGAACTTATACATATAATTATTGTAACTAATTCACTCAGTAATTCTTCAGACAGAATGAATAAAATTCGTTATACTTTTTTCCCCACTATATTTGTAATTGAAGTGGATTTCAATGCTATATATGAATGATTAAATGTAATAAAGTGTTACTATAATTTTCTGTGTCTTCTGTTTTGGTATGCTTTAAAATGCTCTTAGAATGTTTTGGCTTTATTGTGGACATGTTGGATAAATGCTGTTATATTTTGTTAATTGAACAAAAGCCTGTACGATGGTTAACTATAATGTCTGGTTGTTTCAGAAGAATCATATAAACGAATTATTGTAACAAAAAGATGAAAATAGTACCATAATCAATTTTAAGGGCACGTTTTATCATTTGGGATCTTTCAAAAGATTTGGTGCATCTACAGCATTCTTCCAGAAGAACTTGATTGTCCCTACCTCTACAGACAACCAACCTGCTTTATTGAGCATGGATATTCATAAGGATAGATAAGACATTTATTCCATTCAAAATTGTAATTTTACTTTGTTTTTGATGGTGTCTGATTAATTTCTGAATCTGTTTCACTAAACCAAATTCTTCAACATGTGGAAATTAATCTACGACTGTATTACATGGAAAAACAAAAAGTTCAAACTCTCTTGAGGATGTCGGCAAGCAGATTTAATTGTATTTGCTTGATTTAATTTCAGGCAGAGTTTCAGGCAAAATACTTCGACGTGACCAACGGTCAAGGTTGCAAGTGGAAGAGTCGACAGAAGCAAAGTTCAAATCTGATTACCAGCCAGGGAGTTCAGATTTGATAACACTGCCTGTAAACTCCAGAAGACCAGCATACAATGAGCAAGCTAATCAGTTTAATTTTAACAAAGACATGCAAGGAAACAGGACTACCTTCGACAGTTCCTCGCACCTTTCTAACCTGCCTTTCTCGTGTTCACTTTGTGGTAAAGGCTATGCTTCCCTCACAGGACTGACTCTTCATATACAAACCCACAAAGGAAAATCATTTTTGTGCCCTGTTTGTGATGCCAAATTTACCCAAAGAGGAACAATGAAGAGACACCTGAAATCAATACACAGATGCCAGCAGTGCCTAACTTGTGCTGGCATATTTCCATGTGGGCTAGAGTTTGACCAGCACATATTGAGTCATGTTTAAGCACCTTTTTTTTAAACTGTCATTTTTGGTTTCTGTAATTTGTATTTTATTTTTTTAATCATTTATTTATATTTTTACAAATAAGTTGATGTAATTAATAAGCATAAATTAACCAACCCATATCTGGTGCATAATCGTTCTACTTTTTTATTCTCCTGCTTATTGTATATTTAAGTTCCATCCACCAATTTACTGAATAAGCCTTCGACCAGGATCAAGTTGTAATTCTGTCTGTCCTATTTCTAGTCTCTATAGACTTTCTCAGAGACTGCAACTAGATGTTGATGAGAAAATGAGAATCTACCATAACCCACTGTCACTTCACTATGTGAAACAGAATGACACTTGAGCTGTACATAAATGTAAAAGAAACTAACTTTTATAAAGACTTTCACAAAGAAAACAATACTATCAAGAGGTGCAGTTTAAAACATTGTGTTTGTGTTCATCTCCTTTCCCTGGTTTAATTTTGTGGATCTTGTGATAGACCGACCAGATATTTTGTTAATTGAACACGTAAACATTTCTAATGTTGGTTTTGCAGTTTTTGGATGCCTTAATAAAACAATTTTTTTTGCATTCATCTTATTTATCTATTCTACAAGGTGGTATGCGTTGCACTGTGGTTTTTATTTTGCGCCTGTCTACCCAGTACATCCGACTTCAGCATGTATTTTATCTAAAGGTTTGCTTCCTTCTGCATTTTCTAAGGGTTTCCTTCCCCGGGGTAAAGGTCAGTGCTGTGATGGGGATCAAACCCAGCACCTTCGGTTGTGAGCGTGTCACTTAACCACTAGCCCATCCGTCTCCTGGACGACTTTATGATTCAGTTAGTTCAACCAAGTTGTGATCATTGTACTAATCCATATTTTATTTGCTGTAAATGGACTGTGTAAAGAAAAACCATGTTAATTATTTCTTATTAGTGTTATAGAATGTTGTGAATATGTTTTAGTGACTGCCTGCATTTGCTTTCTTTTCAGAGCCTAGTTCTTCTGGAAGTCAGCTCAAAAAGTATCACCATAGTTTTAATTTCTCCAGGATAAAGACCCCAGTACAGGCCTCATCTAATATGCTGGACCAATATATTACTGGTCACTACAAACAACAGCCTGCAGTGTTAGGAACATTGCAGTGTCCCCAGGGACCAGAAGAGTTGTCAGATGAAGCCGGTCTCAAATCTCATATATCGGACTGCCATGATGACCTTTTGCCATTCAAATGTCCACAGTGTGGGAAAGGATATCAAACATACACAGGTCTTATGCACCATGTGCAGGCTCACAAGGGAAAGACGTTTATGTGTCCTGTTTGTGATACCAAGTTCACTCAGAAGTTTACAATCAAAAAGCATCTGAGAGCTATTCACAGTTCAGCTCAGTGTGTCACCTGCATGGCTGTGTTCAAGATTGGCCAAGACTTTGATTACCATGTGATTAACTGCAAAGCTAAAAGTTAAATGAACTTGAGTAGTTAGTTACATTTTCTGTCCATATTTGCTGTGTAGTAACATGAAGAGCTGAAGCAGCCTTCCTGTCGTGGGTCAAGTGTGTGTTACATTTGTTGATAAACATTGGTTTCATTTATGGATTTCTGTTATACCATCTTGCCATATGGTTTTCCATGTGTTCAGTAATTACAATTTCTATAAGTATGCGTATGGGCTACAAAATTATAGTTTTTTTGTATTGGTTAAAGTTAGCAGTGCAGATTTTACTGACTTTTTATTTATTCATTTGCCTATTTTATTTGTTGAAGCATGTGTCACTAGCACATATGATATGTGTGCTCTGTATGGATGTGCCTGCTTTCATTGAAGCTTGTTACATGTGTCATTTAACACAAAAAAAGAGAAATTGAATTATGGACATATTTTCTTTTCAGGCAGACATTTCCATGGAAGTGGGACACCGAGTGCTAATGCAAGATTTAATAAAGCTTTTCAGAATTCATCTGGAATGTCTGATGGGGGAAATCAAGTGCTGTTTGATGTTAGGCAAAATACAAACCCGGATGAAAAGCTCCATCTCGCAGACTATTCATACATATTAGGTGACAGACCTGCACATTCATATAGAATCTCACAGAATCAAAGACGGGCAGGAGGTTACGTTTGCTCCTTGTGTTGCAAAAGCTACAGCACCTCAACAGGCCTGAGGCATCACATGCAAGTACACGAGGGCAGAACATTCATGTGCCCTATATGTGATGCTAAGTTCACACGCAAAGGCACTGTCAAGAGACACATGATATCAGTCCATGCTTCGGATCAGTGTGTTAATTGTGAAGCCGTTCTACGCCTTGGTCAGGACCTTGCTCAACATATGATGCATTGTATCAAGCCTCCCCAGTAATGAAACCACTGGATATGTTTGTCCAATTTAAATTATGAAAGACTTAGCATTATGTGGGAGCATTTGTCATAATTGTGCATTGTTGCTATCCATTACAAGACATTCTATCAAGTTTTGTAGTTTTAAACATGTTTTGAGTATTATGATATCCTGAAAACTGTTATTTACTTTCCTGTCATTGTCACTGTCAAAGGTAATAATAAACATCTATGTTCACGATTTGCAGCTATTGACTTGCTATTTCATTTAAGATTGCAAAGATGTATTTTTGAAATGAATGTTTTTATTGTATCAATCAATCAATACTTTTTCAGTTCCTTGTAGGGCATAGGTCTTCAACAAATAAAAGCTGTGTCATCAAACATTAGCATGTCTATATCTGTGTTCAAGTTATTGTGGCTTAAAATTTCTACTGGGTGGATTAGCCAACTCCATGCACAACCCTTGTTAGTCAACTTGTTCAACATCTTTGCAGATTGCAGTGTTACTTATTTTTGCTCCACTTTTGTACCCCGGTAACACACTGGAGTATTTATTCATTGTATGGCAGTAAATTATTATAATCAGTTTGTAACTGAAGTATAACTGCAGTTTGACATACTACAATTTATTCTATTGATTGACACAGTTTTCTGACACCACTGTTTTATACATGTAGTACCGGATATGAAAATGAGGTTTGATGTATTTCTTTTATTTCAGAGCAATTACTTGGAAATCAGGTGTGGTCTGTGGATACAATTGGAGCATCTTCATCTGCTTTGCAGAGGCACAGACGTGGCAAACGGAAAGTTAAAAAATCCTCTTTTTCAATGCCCACAAAGTTTCTTCAACCTCACCCATCAACAGATCTACAGAGAGAAGGAAATCACGGAGAAGATGAAGACCACAACCTAATATGCCATCACTGCTCAGCACATTTTTCTAATGGATATGACCTGAAAACTCATGTATCCATGCAACATGGACATCACATGCCATTTACCTGTAATTTGTGTGGCAAAGGCTATCAAACTGCCATGGGTCTGACTTACCACATGAGAGCTCATGAAGGGAGATCCTATCCTTGTCCAGTATGTGATACAAAGCTGACACAGAGGAGCTCTATGAGGGCCCACCTTAAGAGCATCCATTTTGTTGCCCAGTGTGCCACCTGCTCTGGCATCTTCAAACTAGGACAGGAATACAATCAACATGTTCTTCATTGTGTGTCATAGTGTTCTTGTAGACATGGTCAACATCCTTTTGTACATTCATGATATCGTCTAATGTTACCATGTCCTCTGTTACATGATTGAATGATTTATATCCTGCAGTATTGATGTTTCTTATGTATTTACCATCTATGTTGTAGTCACAATTCATATCCTATAATACTGATACATAATTGTGGATTTATCCCCTATGTTACAACCACAATTTATATCCTGTAATATTTATTTTAATTGTGAGTTTGTTTCATATGTTCAGTCACAATTTATATCCTGTCGTTTTTTAAGATTTATTTCTTATGTAACTGTCACGATTTATTTTGTAATATTGTCATTTGTATCATATGTACTGTATTTTCTTTCAAGATCGATATTTATTTATAATTTTTTCCAAACCTAATATCTTTAGTATAAAATTTGTCTCTGTAAACTAATTTTTAGATTTTTTTTTTCTATTAGAGGTCAAATAAAAACCTAGTGTAGTGCATATCAACTGCAAGAACAAGCAGCGTTTATTTCTCAGCCCTATAAATCTTCCTGGTGGGCCCGAGATATGGGAATAAACACCATAATTATTGTTTTATAGTTACTTACTTAAATTACTTCACATTTACTTTGTCTGGAAAAGGGGCTTGGCTTGGCTTCTTTCGTTCTCAATATTATATATGTTATGTGTCTTCATTTGATTTAGATTTCAAGGACTAAAAGGGTTGTGCATGAGGCCAGCAAGCAACCATGTGTAAATAAAATTGCTGTATAAATCAGCAGTGATTGAGCAAACATGAGTAACAAGATTGATGATGTCATATTGTAAGGGGAGTCTGCTGCAGCCGTGGTCTCATGTTTCACGTGAAGTGAAAGGGAGACTGGAAGGATGTTTGATCATACCCATTGACGCTCTCTGCTTCAAATCAGGCAAAAAGGATGCTTGGTCGTACCCATTGATACTCTGCTTCAAATCAAGCAAAATGAATGTTTTATGGTACCCATTGATGCTCTCTGCTTCAAATCAGGCAAAAAGGATGCTTGGTCATACCCATTGATACTCTGCTTCAAATCAAGCAAAATGAATGTTTTATGGTACCCATTGATACTCTCTGCTTCAAATCAAGCAAAATGAATGTTTTATGGTACCCATTGATACTCTCTGCTTCAAATCAAGCAAAATGAATGTTTTATGGTACCCATTGATACTCTCTGCTTCAAATCAAGCAAAATGAATGTTTTATGGTACCCATTGATACTCTCTGCTTCAAATCAAGCAAAAAGAATGTTTGATCATACCTATTGATACTCTCTGGCTATTAACAGACAAAAAGGATAACTTGTTAAATTCCTAGACTGTTATTAAGATCAGTTCTCTCTTTCCATAACAATTTTGTGGTAGTTGCCAGTTAATCTAACAATTGATACTAGGTCAAGATTTTGCCAGAGTTTAATTCAGGAGAGCGGGGAGTAGAATGACTGCACCGCTGAGAGCATGTTGCAAGAGGGAACACAGCACAATTTATGTCCTTTCGAGTAGAACTCTCTCCATCTAATGTCAATGTACACTCTACCACTGACACAGACCAAAGCCTGCATAGTGTGGAGTAGCCTTCTTGGTTTAAAAGCAAGCTTTACAAACAATACCTCAAATATGATACAGGAATAATATAGTGAATCTCTTCCCAGGGGTTGAGGAGGACATTCAGATGACTCAGAACCATGTCAGACCTTCAAATTCTCTTAAAATCCTACATTCTGATAATTTTGAAGTGAATTTATAAAAACTACATTCTCATGTACAATACGGCATTTAATTTTTGTATGGTTTGTATAACATATTTGTTTTTACATTATAACACATCTTCTAAATGTGTACACATCAGTGCAGTCATTGATCTATGTATACTATTTAAGAACAAGAGAAAGGAAATTACCATGTGGTTTTTTTTATCTTTTCTTTTCCTTTGAATGCTGTTTGTGGGGGGGGGTGGGGGGGGGGGGGGGGTTATATATTTCAGTTGTTTAGCAGAGTTGCTATTTTTTGTTCTTTGTTATTTCGATAATATATGCTAATGATAACAAGAAAATACAACTCAAGGTTTATCCTAAATGTGAAACTTGGATTTTGTTTGCTTTCTTGTGCATCTGTATACGTTTGAGAAATTTGATGCATTTTTTCCTGGTGCATTTGAATTATTTTTTCTCCTGTTGCTCCTCTTCTATCCAATCATTTTTAAATGTGGTGTTTAGACAATATGCATAAAAAATGCAAACTCAAGATTTGCCCTGTAATGAAAATTTTGTGATTTGGGGTATTTTTTCATGTGGTACACTTGAATTTGGGAAGAAATTGACATGTTTCCACCACAAACACTATTTGTTTGAGGAGAAATTTGATAGTTTTTGCCCATTGTGTTTGTGGAGAAAATTGGGTTATTCTATTTTCTCATGCATTTGTATTTTGATTAAATGGCTTCATTGGGCATGTATAAGTTTTTTGAATGTTTGTAATGAAATGTATCACATGTCCTGATATTCTGTATACATTATGGCTAGCATGTTACTTCATAGCGGTAGCAAGTGATGAATGTGGATATTTGTTTGTTTCAGAATTGAACCTGCAAAGAAGGCATGGATACCAAGCAAGTTCAGCCAGCACTGCTCACAGTTCAACAAAAGACAATTTTCCACCCCTGTTATCCTACCACGCTGTAGATCCTAAAACTGGGGACTTTGCTCAGTGCCCCCACTGCCACATGGTCACCACACCTGCTGATATCAAACAGCACTTATCACACTACCACGGCAGTCACATGCCTGTCCAGTGCCTGCAATGTGGGAAAGGTTTTTTCAGTGTCTCTGGGCTGAAACACCACATGCTGATCCACAAAGGACTCAAGTTCCGATGTCCAATTTGTGATGCTACTTTCACTCAGAAAAGCAAAGTGAAGAGACACTTAAAAAGTGTCCATGGTTGTCTTCCTTGTGTGTCATGTTCAGGAACATTTCAGCTTGGTCCAGATTATGACCAGCATGTCCTGAACTGTCATGGATCTTCAAAGTAGACAAACACGATTAGTTATTAGCTGGTTAATAATATGTGGCTTATATTGTGTAAATATAGTTAAGCATACCAGTTTATTTATATGTGAAGAACTACAGTAAAACTCGAAGAACAATGTCAGAAATGCATGCAAGGTTGTGATGTGGTTTCATTTCACAAGAGGGTATTAACAGGCAAGTTTGACATTTCAACTTGAAAGAGCAATATTCTGTTGCCTGCAGTCATCCAAAACAATCTCAATTGAGATAGAAATTATAATTTTATTAATTTTTGTTAGCAAAATAATTCTTGTGAAATGTCAGTTGTTCCTGACTCATTCAAACAAAACCTTTTGCCTTTAGAGCATAGGTCTTTATACACTCCAAGTCAACAGATGTTGACCTAACCGTATCAAGGTTTTTGTGGCTCAAAGTTTGCAAAGGATGGGGTAGCCAGCACCATGCTCAACCCTCCTTAGCTGCCTTTTATGACATGTTGAACAGGTTACGGTGTTACTATTCTTTGTGCTCCTTTTTGGTTCTGTAACACTCTCCTGTACTTCTACCAGAGAAGGACTGACCTCAAGCTTGTATGTCTGTCTACCAGAGAGCGACTAACCACACATCTGTACTTCATCCATTTTTAACATGTTAATTTGTTTCAGGAATAGCCTACAGACTGAGGTTATTCATGTTCTCATGTACATCTGTATTTTAACTTTCCTTGTATTTGATCCAATTTCTGAAGTTTATTTGTGATCTGAGCATCCACTCCACTTTGAATTTGTGTGGTTACAGGGATTCATGATGTCGCATCACTTTTGGAAATGAGTCAGTGAACTAGTTGCTTTATCTTTGTTTCAGGATCAGATGTAAGAAGGCAACAACAACCTGATAGATACCCAACCAGCATTCAGTCAGCTTATATGTGGTCTCCTCCACAAACAAGGTACCCGAGACACAGAAATCCAAGTATTCATGGACCATTCGAGGGACAGCAAACTACAGGAGCACGCACTCTCAACATGGCTCAGTGTCTACATTGTCAGGAGGTCATGGCAAAAACTCTTTTGAGGCAACATATGGTTCAGGAACATGGCAATCAGATGCCTTTTCAGTGTTCCTTATGTGGAAAGGGTTTTCTAAGTCTGACAGGTCTGAATCACCATTTGATGGCTCACGAGGGCAGGAAGTTTGTGTGTCCTGTGTGTGACTCCAAGTTCAATCAGAAACCACATCTGAAGTATCACTTGAATAGGGTTCACAAGGTGGCACAGTGCCCTACCTGCTCACAGACATTCAGCATTGGAGATCAGTACAATCAGCACTTGTTAAAATGTGGTTAAATCGTGGCATAGATGTTTACGTTATCGTTCACTTAGTGATTAATTTAGTCTAGCACAGTGTAGTCCAACTGCAGTCCCATCAGCAATATGTAATAAGAACAACAAATTGCTGAGACCTAAGCTCTGACCAAATATGTTTATATAATTATATGTATATTACTGGATGGAAAAATTGAAGACAGATTGGCAGGAGAAAGATGCTATAAGTGGAAGAGCAACATCAAGAGATGTACCCTAGAGGCAGGGAATGTAGGAGGTCCATTGCAGCCAATCTTCTATGCAGAGATGACATTTAACATCATCAATCATATAATTATGTTTTGAGTATTAACCAAAAAAACAGTGTCCTGTTATATGATAAGTAAGAAACTACATGGAAACACCGTCAGTAGATAAACTATATGGAAACACCGTCAGTAGATAAACTATATGGAAACACCGTCAGTAGATAAACTATATGGAAACACCGTCAGTAGATAAACTATATGTAAACACCGTCAGTAGATAAACTAACTAGCGACAAGTCACACTGATTTATTCAAAATCCAAATTATAGACAAATTATATTTTGACACAGTTGTCAACCTGTGTACAGACTAAATTATATTTTGACACAGTTGTCAACCTGTGTACAGACTAAATTATATTTTGGCACAGTGACCAAACAACCTGCTTACAGACTTTCCACATTGGAGACCATTTCAGTAAACATTTATTAAAGTGATCTTTAAATTATATTTCATCTGCATATTCGTTTAGTCACAAAATTATATTTCTTAAATGCCAAGAACAGACGAAAATAGGAAATATACTATTTTGTTGCATACAATACCAGCATTATATGACGAGTGCAAATATTTGCTTGATTGTATACATTGCCGTATGTGGGTTTTTTTTGGTGGCATCTGGTACTGTCTTTGTGTGAGTTATTGGTATTTATAACTTCTTTCTCACTGCTCATTATTTGGCAGGCAGTTGTATTGGCTTGTTAAGATGAGTTGACAAGTGTTATACAATTATTATTGTGAAATAGCCTCAAACTACATCAACCAGAAGCTATCACCAGAAACCTGGACACATGTCAGCAGAACACTTGTTACATACCTGCCTTACATTCAACAATGAAATAGGAGGCATGTAGCCACCACCTGTTGCCATGCATGAGAAGCTGAAAGTCATGCCAGGAACCTTGAGCTGACATGCTTTTGTTAGTGTCCTTGATGTTGAAATGTGTAGTTATTACATTTTTCAAACATTGTAATGTAATGATAAGGACATTTGAAATTGCCACAATTATCAAACATTGAATCATTAGATTTGTAAACCTTTAGTGGGAAGTTTTTTTACTTATGGTTGGGAGATTTTTAAACCATTGGTGGGAAGTTTATTAAAACTATGATTTGGAGGTTCATAAACCTTTAGTGGGAAGTTTTTAAAAAACTGATTAGGAGGTTTATAAACCTTTAGTGGGAAGTTTTTTAAAACTATGATTGGGAGGTTTATAAACCTTTAGTGGGAAGTTTTTTAAAACTATGATTGGGAGGTTTATAAACCTTTAGTGGGAACTAAAGATTGAGAGATTATGTAAACTTCTTTATGGGAGATTTCTTAAACCTATGATTGGTAAAAACAAATTATTCAAATTATGATTGAGAAATCTACAATCCTGTGACTGAAAATTATTGTAATTTGTGGTTGGAATATTTTTTCAAAAATGGTGATATAAATGTTTTTTTAGGCTTTGGCTGCAATGCAACTATTTTTCAACTTTGTGATTGTGAAACTCATTGCTGCCATTAGAATGGTGCCACATTAAGAATGTTAATTTAGGTCATTGGCGGTCAGATCATCACAGCAGAAACTATGCTGTTGTTGCACCTGTTGAAGGCAGTGTGTTTGAAGTGAAATTGCAAATGCTATTCTTTTGGGTGCATTGTTGTTATTTACAACTTTCTTTATTTCAGACCATGGGCCAGTAAACCAGCAAGGCCCTTACACACACAAATTTGATCACCTGCTAAGCTCACCTGTGACTTCAGGGTCATCGGCATCATCAGACATGGTATCCCAAATCTGGCGGTGCTTCCACTGCCCTGAGTTTTTCTTCACCCACCAAATGTATAAGAGACACATGTGTGAACATCACGGACAGCTCATGCCGTACTGCTGCAAGCTTTGTGGGAAAGGCTGTTTGAGCCGTCAGAGTTTAGCTTTTCACATGCAAGGTCACGAAGGGAGGAGTTTCTGCTGTTCGGTGTGTGGAGCAAAGTTCAAATTAAAGCACCACCTTTCCCGACACGTGAATACAATTCATAGCTTGCACCAGTGTACTAAGTGTTTTGCTGTGTTTAAACAAACCAGTGAATTTAGTCTTCACCTTGAAACGTGCAGATAACACCCGCATAAAGCTTTGGCTTTGTTGAAGTCTGTGAAGATGATATCAGTATTTGTCAGAAGAAATGGATATTTTACTTTAAAATGTATCATTACAGACAAAAACATTTTGATGTGCGTTGTGTAATATTCGTGTCAAAGAAAACCTGCTGAAGATAATGTATAAATGCGTCATCTACAAAGTGTCATCTGCATCAAGTCCATGTTTTCTTCATTACAGGATTATATCCCCAAGAACAGCTACAACAATCTCATCGTCACTTGAAATTTGCTTCAAAAACATCCCTTGACACCTCGCAGAAAGCATTTAATCATAAGAGCTTTCAAAGTCAAGTTCGGACTCAGGATCCCACATATCAAGCAACAGACACAATTCAGGGCCCAGAGAATTCCTTTGTTTTTCACATGTCACAAACACTGGACAAAGATAAGCCATTCTGTTGTTCTGTCTGTGGGAAAGGTTTTCTTTCGTTAACAGGCTTCAACCTTCACATGCAGGCTCACGAAGGAAGACGGTTTATGTGCACTGTCTGTGACTCCAGATTCAACCAAAAAGTTCATCTCAAAACCCATCTGAAGGGTGTGCACAAACTGGCCCAGTGTGTCACATGTTCTGAATTGTTTGGCATCGGGACTGAGTACAGTCATCATGTGCTGCATTGTCATATGTCTTAACTAGGTATACCTGTCTGGTACTATAGTTGCTTACCAAGATCTGCCTCTTCATTTGTAAAAGCCGTTAAGGAATGTAGTTTTGATTTTGCTGTTGATCGCCAGTGCCTGTTGTTCAGAATTGATATCACTGCACTCTGGGTAGATTCAAGGTGCTCAGTCTCGTTCAGCAAAAGTCAAACGGTATTGATACTGATGGTTCCTATAGCTTGCAGGTTCTACACTTTACTCCGTCCACTCATGTGTCTCTCATTGCTCAACCTGTTTGATATTATTAAAACTCATGCAGTTTGTATATTGCTAATTCATCGGTTGCATTATCATCTATTAGACTAGAAGGTAATTGATGGATTTAAAAATGTTCCCCTGTGAATATATGTCAGCAGTATGGGTGCTTTCAGAGCCAGGATGTCTAATATACCTCATCAGATCTGTTTTGCCTTTTCACTGAAATGTCTAAACAAATCAAACCAATTTTGATTTGAACATCCATTGGTCACAATTCTCCCATGAATACATTCAGTGCTAGTACTCGTCGGTTATTCAGTTCATAGACTGGTTTTGAAGACCCTGTATCATGTCGTGTCAATATCTGTAGTTCTCTGCAGCACCTCTGAGGGATGAAAGTAGTCCTCCTTTTCCATTCTCCATAAGGGTTGCCTGTACTGAACCAGCATGTCTTAGAATATGGTCATCCAAGACAATCTTCAAATCTAGTTTATTGTCAGAAGCTGTCTTGTTTTATTAACCATTTTATTTGACTTCGTTTCTGTTCAGATGACCACTTCCATTATCAGATATCACCATGTCTTAACCCATTCAATCCCAGCTGATCAGAAAAACTCACAACTGAATTCCCAGGGCAAGGGGAATAACTCCACAAAAATTAGATGTGCTTGCGCAATAAAATTAATAACAAGTACAATTTTAAATTTATTTGTGTGATTCAAACTCCAGTTTACAGATAAATGGAAGATATACTCTTCTGCACACATGTTTTTTGTAAGTGTCTTGTATGTTGGATGAAAAAAATAAAACAAGTGAAGAAGAAAAAAGTGTCAAAATAAAATGTCTGTTTCACTCTTGTCAATTTTTTAAATAAATGTCCAAGTGAAAAGCTGCAAAGCAATCTCCCTTGGTTCATTGCAACTAGTACATCTTGCATCTTCTTGTCCAATGTCTGACTTTCCAGTATACACCTAAAAGTTATAGAGGTATCTAGTATGAGGATCTGCGGCACACCAAATTTTAATTCCTCATGGATATTTTTCCCCGAAAATTCTGATGCAGGCATATGCATTGGTTTGCTCTTCCAAGTACTCAAAAAAGGTCTGAAGTAGAAATGATGAAAGTGTAAGGTAATCAAAAGCAGAGTAATCTTGATCTGGATCTATGTCATCTGCAGGACCTGTTCCCTCACTAAATTCTCAATAATGATATTACTCCATTGCTTGGACTATTCTATATCACTACCAGGGCCTGCCTGTGGGGCGGGTCACTTTGTCACCGTCTTCTACTGATAATTCGTCATCACAACCGAGGCCAGTGTCGCTACTTTCATCTTCTAAGTCCTGAACTTATTCCTCATCAATGTCCGATTCGTTCTCATTCTCTTCAACCCCATCAACAAATTCGTAACCACTATCGTCTGACTCATAAGTATCTTCAGTCCGCACCAAGTTTTGAAGTAAATTGGTCATTTAAAAAAAATCACGGCTCGAACACTATACGTGAAAGAAACAATCTGTAAATTGCAATGGGAGCCGCCAATACCGGTAGTCACGTGAAGGCTAAATTTAGCGTGTCTATTCGCAGGTAAAACGTAAGGAAAAATAATTTAAATCAGTATATCCACAGCGGCCGTCGCCGGCCGGTCTGGGAGCGAGTCGATAGCGGCGGTCGCCGGCCGTTCTGGGATTGAATGGGTTAAAGGCTTCCAAATATCCTTCTCTTTTGTTTATAATACATGTCTCTGCTCCAAAAAGTGACAGCCCATATAAATTAATGGATCATGTTACGAAGAGAAATGCTAGTACTTTTTTATGTTAGAATTCTCCGGTTCTCTCTTCTGTCATTGCAATTCTAACCTTTATATCTCTCCGACTATGGACATCTTTTATAATTATGCTTGTACTATAGACCATATTCTTAAATGGAACATGAAAGTCACATTATTGTGAATCGATACAACGGTATTACACACATGAAAACCTGAACAAAGGTATTGCCAGGCAGGCAGAATGAGAAACGATGGTGTCATAAATATTGTGAGAACTACATCCAGATAGCAAGATAGAAAAATAAGATTGTTCGAACATCTCATGAAAATGTACAAAGGCCCGTCTATAATAAAATAACTCGTTACAGGGCAAGAAGAAGACCACAATGAATAGATGAGATAACATAAATCCCACAGTAGCACAGACTTAGAACAATCAAAGCAACAAACCTGACCCAAGAGAGAAAACTTCAGCCAAATGTGCAGTACTGTGTACTTATACTTCAACAAATGAAGCGACAAAGAAAGTTAACCACCAAATCAGATTTGATTAAGATAGTGAAATCTATATTTTATTAATATTCTTACTCGAATCCTGGTATTTCTTCTTCTTCGTTCGTTCTCAATCTCCCTCTACCAAACCCTGAAAGGACTTAAGTAGCAGAATGTAGTCCAGAGAACGGAATGCGTTGTCGTAGTTTACAGCTTGGCTGCGATATTTGCACCTTTCGGTCCAACACATCCGACTTCAGCAAGCATTTTTTGAGTACCGGGTTAGCATTCCCTCTTCGATCCCTTCTCCTTAGCCAGTCTGCCCTGCTGCAGCCCGTTATCCAGGATCATCATGTGGAGGTGTAGAAGAGTCTTGGCAGCTATGGTTCGCTGGCCCTGATGCTAGCAGTCAGCTATGGGTCGCTGACCACTGCAGCATCTTGATCCCGAATCCTGGTATTTAATCAAGCAAGGTTTCCTTATGCCAGGTACCCAAAAGCTCCTTGAATCCATGTCTGTCCTTTGCTTGGAGTACCATGAGGGTCCAAAGGCATGGTGCAGATCATCTCTCCATTTCATTGGCGGGCAGTTGTAGACACCCTCCTCGTCCATCTATTGTCAGTCATGTGGACCATATTACAGGCCCATCTGTACTTTCACATTCGCGCAGTCGACGACATCCCGGAACTCTGTTTGGTTACGGATGTTGGTATTTCAGATGTGGTCTCTTAGGAAGATATTTATGACTCTTCGCTTCATTGCTTTTTTTGGTAATGCAGAGCATATCTGGGTCTGATTTGCGTAGAATCCAGACCTCACACTTGTATACCATTATTGGGATAACTATGTTATTGAAGGTGTGAGCCCTGACCTTGACGTTCATCATCCGTTGAAGTACCGGTGTGATGCGGTTGAAGCTAAACCAACCCGCCGCTTTTATGAATGAGATCTCCTTATCAATTTTGTGATTGTTGATTTCCTGGCCAAAGTAGACATACATAGTGACATTTTTGATGGACATTTATCAATTGCAGTTTCCTCGTAGAGCAGAAGGTATTCAGTAAAATTGAAGTCATCTTTCTATTTATGTTCAGGCCAACCGATTTGCCTCTTTTAGGCTTTGTTAGATATCTGCACTGCTGTGGCTGAGATCACAATGCCATTCGCAAAATGTAGGTGTAAGAGCACCTCACCATCTATGCTGACACCTCAATCCTGCCAGTTTAGGGACCTAGAAACTTCTTCATGGGCAGCTGTGAACAGTTTTGGGGAGATGGCATCTCCTTGACGTAACTCCATGGTGTATAGGTATGGAGAATATTCTATTGCCTTGAAATCTCCAATTCTTCATCCTACACTCTTTTATGTTGTCAGACACTGATAATGAATTTAAAGACTTGCAGTCACTCAATAAATTACTTGTATCCAAAAACCACTATATGCTTTATTTTGGATGTTATTTGCACATGTTCCTTCCATGAGCTGCTCTGTGGCAATACAGATAACACATTTCTAAATTCCCATGGGAACATACAGCTGAAATAGTTGCTCTAAGATTATTCCTACTTTAGGTTATCATCTTGAACATCACCTGTAATACTCCAGTTGCCATGGTTTCTTCTTCTTCCACCATTTCTCACCATGTGTTCTTTTATGTTCACACACTTTTTTTTCAACTGTAGTTTCTAATATTATCTGACTAAATATATTGTCATTGAATATTTAAAACTAGCTATAACAGACTTTGAGCCTGAAAAATTAACTGTAAATATCAGCAGGTCCTTTCTATAATTCCAGATTTAAAGAGCCTATTACTAGAGTATGTAATAGAGATTTACTATCTATGCTATTGAATGCAGATATTTGACCAGCACGTTCATTGTGGAAACTATATATTGCAGAAGTTCTGTGAAACAGCTTCATCAAGGGAGATAAATCAGATATTCTAGACCGGTGGATAGAAACAAACTCAGAAATAAAATCTGTTGATATAGTAGCTAGCATGATTAGCAATACATCCAAATATTTTCCATAGAGACAAAAAGGCAAATCACCAGCAGTAAGTCCAAGCCAACTCTGTAATGAGTGTCAGACAGGACCTTTGACAAAGGCACAGGAATGAAAGATCTCATGTGAAATGAGATGTTTGCAAAAAGCCACCAGGGTCACTAGAAAAGAAGAAATTTGACAAAGTGGTAACTGTACCATGCATGTTCTATATAGACAGAGAACTAAATGACAAGAACACCATACAAATACAGTGAGGTTTATAGTACCAGACCTTCAGAGGAAGATCATGAAAACTTTAGATTGACAGCATTAAAGAAACACTACAGAGGCATGAATTGAAAATGACAACACCCACAGAGATGGCACTTGATAAAAAAATTGAACCCACAGGAAGTGGCTTACAAAGGGTTTGCTTGGTTAATATTAATAGCGATCCATATTTTTGTGTAATCCTTCTGAATACACCACTGTCATTCTTCCTTTTTGACTTAATTGGGAGCATGGAGTCACCGATGTATTTTACAATTGGGGTTTCTGTAGTTCTTTGTTTTACATGATACAGTTGCCAGACCAATGCACTTGGTTGCACTGATTCTAGTATTTCCTGTGCATACAGGTTCCAGAAATTCACAGAGAGGTAACAATTATTTGAGAAAGGAATGACAAACATGTTCTCACATGATACAATGGGTATACACACACATTGTAATCACATTTGTTTTCTTTCTCTTGAGATGTGGAAGGTTTTTATTCTAAATAATCATTTATGTTATTTTAGATTCTCAGCTGAAGTTTGATGTGTAGTTGTTACCAAGTTTATCTTCTGGTTCTATTTTGTAAACTCCATAGCCAGTTACAGTGAAATACTTCAAGAAAGGAGACAGGCATCAATGCAGTAAACTACATTGCATTCCTTTTCAAAAAACAATCTCCGCATTCATCTCTAACTCTTCAGGTCCAGTCACTGTAAGATCACCACCAAAAATGTAATAATGGAAAATGAAATAATTCACTAAATGTTTCTCTGAGGATGGCCTGAGTATGACGAACGACTGTATTCAAGACAACTCAATCACCACAATTTTTCTTCTGTGTTCGTTCTAAATCTCTCGCTACCAAGTCCCGAACGGGGCTTTGGAGAACGAAATGCGTTGTATAGCTAGTTTACAGCTTGATTGCGATATTTGCACATCTTGGTCTGACACATCCATCTTCGGTAGTTCCACCATTCTATACATTCATCTTCCACTTTTGTAGGAATAAGAATTTATGGTAAGATTTTTGTTTATTCTTGTCTATTTATGTGTATGCTGCTTATGTATACGCTTGTTTATTTATGTGTATGCTTGTTTATTTACCTTTTACTTTTTTATTTATGTGTATGCTGTTTAATTATTTATGCGCTTGTTTATTTATGTGTATGCTTGTTTATTTACTTTTTAACTTGTTTATTTATGTGTATGCTGTTTATTTATGTATGCGCTTGTTTATTTATGTGTATGCTTGTTTATTTATGTGTACGCTTGTTTAATTACTTTTTTACTTGTTTA
The DNA here is from genome assembly GCA_036924085.1 of Ariolimax columbianus. Classification (NCBI taxonomy): domain Eukaryota; kingdom Metazoa; phylum Mollusca; class Gastropoda; order Stylommatophora; family Arionidae; genus Ariolimax; species Ariolimax columbianus. The sequence goes on from JAVGWX010000003.1 coordinate 105,911,432, forward strand.
TTTATGTGTATGCTTTTTTTATGTGTATTCTTGTTTATTTATGGTTATGCTTTTTATGCTGAAAAGACCTTGAACTGCTAAGAGATGCACAAGGAGTAAGGCAAGGATGAATACTCTCTCTTTGTCTGTTCATTATCTGTGCAGAACAAATAATTAGAAATGTCAAGAATGACAAAGAGTATGAAACGTTCCAACTCTTTCAGTCGGCGGGGATGAAATACCAGAACTAAGAAATGCGGATGATACAGTTGTCTCAAAGAGTGCTGCAGGGCTGAAACAGGTGATCATGTTGGTCAATCGATACAGAGAGGAACAACATCTGTTCATAAATACAGGCAAAACTAAGACAATGAGCACTGACAAGGCGAAAACCAGACCTGAAGTTATCCTTGAGAAGCAAGCAGTTCAGAACGCCACAAGTTTTGAATATTTTGGCTCGACTATAAGCAACAACGGTGATTACCAAAAATAAATGAGAAGCATAGCTATGGCACTATAGAGGTTAGCTGAAATGAAAAATGTATGGAAGAACACTAACAAAATGACAAAAATAAAGATCCTGAGGACTTGCATCTTCCTGGTCGCAACATACGGATGCGAGGCATGGTCAACCATACAAACCCTATGAAGAATATTTAATCCCTTGAACTTAAATGTTACAGGATGGGGCTGAAAATGCTGTGGATACCGAAAAAGAAATCCTTCAGGTGCAGGATATAGAACAAAACTGGCTAGTAAACAACACTACATTAGAAAATAAATATACTTTGGCCACATCAAACGTCACAAACAATCCGGTGATCCTGGATAAGAGGCTGCAACAGAGCAAACTAGCTAAGGAGAAGGGATTAAAGAGGGAAGCTTAATCCAATACTCAAAAATGCCTGCTGAAGTTAGCTGTATTGGACCAAAAGGTGCAAACATCGCAATCAAGCTGTAAGCTAAAAGGCATTCCGTTTTCCGGACAAAATTATGCAACTTGCAAAGCCCTTTTTAGGGCTCCATAACGGGAGATTGAAAATGAACAAAGAAGAAGAAGACACATATTTTCAAAAGTTAAAATGCTGCAGAATAATTACCTTTTTCAGTAGCCAGAAAGCATTTATATAATAACGAAAGACTGAATTGTGTTTTGTGAACATGCTCTGGCCCTGTTTGTTCGTTACTGTGTCATTTTAAAAAACTGTATATAAGTTTTATAGGTAATGTATGTATGTATGTTTGATAAAATTGTGCATGCTAGTTTTATTAATTGAGCCTGAAAACATGGCAGTGTTGGGCTCATTGAGGTGACCTATATTTTCATTAGTCATAGATGGGGATGTCTGAAGATAAATGAGGAAGAAGAAGAAAAGTGCCAGTTTTGTGATAATTATATGTAAGATTAGGTAAAGGTAGTCCTATAACAGACACGCTGCTGTCAGTGATGAAGTGTAAGAGACATTGTACTAGGCCACAGCTTTTCATTAGAAATGTGCCCTTCCTTGCTCTCTTTTCTTCTCTAACGGTAAGCCATGTACCCATTTATTGCTGGGTCTGCCTTATTTATAATTTATTTGAATAATAAATGGTTAATGTAATAATGACGATAAAACAGGAATTTTAAAATAAAAATTAGCATTAAATTAATCTGACTTTTACATCGGTTAATTCTTCTTCTTTCTTTTGTCATCTCACTTTCTACCGGGTTGTAGCCGAGTGTCGTTTCACTTTCTACTGGGTTGTAGCCCAGTGTCGTCTCACTTTCTATCGGTTTGTAGTCCAGTGGTGTCATCTCACTTTCTACTGGGTTGTAGCTCAGTGTCGTGGTATGTATTTGTTTTTTGCCTCTATTGTGCCAGAGTAACATTTTCCCCCACATTAAGGCAGGTTTCGTTTACACTGTCTATCCACCTTTTCATTGGTCTACCTCTCGCCCTTCTTCCCAATGTTTTCCTGTAGAAGGCTGCATAAACAATGTGGTTGCATTCTCACAATGTGGCCAAACCAATTCATTCTCTGTTGCTCGATGTACTGTAGACAGGGAACTGTTCCAACCTTCTCCCAACTACTCATATTTGTGATTCTGTCTCTTCTAATGTTGTTAGTGACCTTTCATAGGCACCGTATTTTGCAGGTGACTAACTTTTGTTCTGGGCCTTATTCAATGTTCATGTCTGATACTGGTAACACAGGGTTGGGATGAAGATACTATTTATCATCTGATTTTTTTGCTTGGGGGGAAAACTTGGGGTATCTTAGTTGTGGAGACAGCTGGTGGGTGACAGCATTTCCCTCTGTACTCTGATCTCTATCTCTCTATCGAGTCTGCCATCCTCAGAATTAGCTAACTAGCAAGTGATGTTCAATAAACACGCTTTGAAATATCGTATGACTATATCATGTTATAGTTTTATGATGTTGAATGTAATTGATACTGTAATATTGCCATTTTCTTCTGCTTTTTTGCTTGGACTAGTTGGCTAGTTAAAAGTTTAAAAAAATAATTTTTATCAAATTAAATTGATATTAATCACAACACAATATTTTTGAAAGATCACATTCCACATTTATATGATTGTGTGGCATCAGATTTCTTCATACTCCTTCCCCATTCACCTCTGATGGTGGGGTGTGACATAGTCAATTGTTAATTTCCTTTGTGTGTGCTAAACATGCCAGGTAGTCTGATAACGATATTTATTTTTAAAAATTTTACACCAAGTGAAATTTATTGCCTATTTTTTTTACTTTCGACATAGATTCAAGAACAGATGAACAGTGGAACAAATGTGATACCTTAATTTAATCAGTCAAAAACGTATGCAAAACATAGGTCTTTAACAAATACTTGCCTAATCATGAGCTATCCAAACCAGCTTTATCCATGTCTTGCCTGCCACACTGATAGTAGTATCCAGATCCCTGTTCCATGAGGTCTCAGTTGTTCACTATTCCTCCTGCTCAGTTGATTCCAGAACAGAGACTGTCTTGTAATGTTATCAACTGGTTTCTGTAATGTGTCGCCTAACCAGCGCCTCCTTCATATGTCATGCTCCACTGGTATCTTGTCCCATTCTTTCCAACAATTCAATATTTGTGATCTTATCAAACCATTTCCACCCTTGTATTCTGCGCTGCAACCATTTACAAAAGTTTGTACGTTTTTCAAAAGTACCTTTGCTGTGCTCCATGTATCTGAGTCATGTAATAGAACAGACTTTACTTGGAGCTGAAGATTTTTATTTTAGTAGCAGTTTGAATTTCTTTTGATTTCCATAAGGTCCCAAATGCAATGAAAGCTTCTCTCACCTTGTGTATTCTAAACTTAATATTATTTTCTGTACCTCCTAATATGTTTATATTGATACCTTAACACTTTTAAATTATCCTCAAAATCAAACATAGTGATTTGGCCCAGGCTTCCTGCAGGAAGCCTGCGTTAGCGGTACTTCTTCTTCTTCTGCGTACACAGTCAGACAGTAACCATTATTTTTTCGAAAAAAGCGGCGGTCATCCTGAGGCTCTCGCCACTGCCATAGAGCTTGTCTTGCAGTTCCACTGGCAATGGCCACATCTGCTCTCTCTGATCCTCGTATGTCGGGCAGTTCTGCAGCAGATGTTCAGTGGTCATTTTACCAGTACCGCACGGGCATTCGTCGGTACACCCTATCTTCAATTTGTTGAATAGGTGGTACCTCAGTCTGTTGGGGCCAGTGCGAAGTCTGAAGACAACGACCTGCTCTCTTCGGTTCAACTGGTAATAGGCATCGTTTTTGGTGTAACCAGTATGTTCGGTTTCCCATTTGGTCATGTATCTGGCTTTGATAAGCCGTTTTGACTCTTCGTACGTCATACTGGTATCTGTTTGTGGTAGCCTGCGTTAGCGGTACAACTATACTCTGCCTGAATTGTGAAAAGGACCAGAAGAAGAATTACCACTTCCCGCTTCAGATTCTATAGTAACTTACTGCTGCTGCAACAGTCATCCTGTAACGATTCCTATTTTGGATTGTCTTGAACTCTGATGATGAAACTTAATTGCTTTGTATTTATTTACCAGTTCTTTGTACTCTCCACGCATTTCTTCTACTGTTGGTTCAAATCAAGTGCATGTCTGGTTAATTTGTGGGACTAAACCTAATTAGTATACTTGTTGAATAACTAACAATATTGAATGTTTACATTTTTAATCAAATGTGAACAAGACAGGGCTCAATGTTCAATTAGTTATCTCACTGTATATATATGTGGACTTGTTTGCAGTTAGTTAAAAGATGAGTCTGCTAGTGCTATATTTGATTATATGTAAATGTAATGCCTTCACACCATGTGAAATACTAATATCATATGAACTGCTTCCATATGACTGAGGCAGACATGTCCCCAAAGATTTTTATTTTGATATTACAGTACAGTACTTAAGTTGATCTTATATCATATTACCTTATGACTGTCAGACCGAATTAATCTTTTTGTTAGAATGTACACAGCAGACGGATTCTTATCATATTGGAAAAGCTAATATGGCTTGGCTTTGTTCATTCTCAATCTCCCGCTACCAAGCCCTGAAAGGGCTTAAGTAGCCAAATGTAGTCCATAGAACGGAATGCGTTGTGTCGTAGTTTACAGCTTGACTGTGATATTTGCACCTTTCGGTCCAACACATCTGACTTCAGTAAGCATGTTTAGAGTACCGGGTTAGCATTCCCTCTTCGATCACTTCTCCTTAGCCAGTCTGCCCTGCTGCAGCCCGTTATCCAGGATCATCACGTGGAGGTGTAGAAGGGTCTTGGCAGCTTTGGTTCGCTGGTCCTGACGCTAGCAGTCAACTATGGGTCGCTGACCACTGCAGTTCATGTGCTGCTCCGCATCTTGATCCCGGAAAGCTTAAATGAGGCCTTCTGTGCAAAAAGTGCAAGCCTACCATTTTTAATAAATGAGGTATTGCAGTTTGAAGTTGAATGGGAAATAATATAACAAAACTGCTCAGTTGAAAGCTGATTTACAAAACTAGTTATATTCTACAGATTGTTCTTTGAAGAACAGTTATAAAGGGACATAGATGCTATGTTGTGCTTTCAGGCAAACATTCAGCACACTTCAGTGCTTCAAGACTAATGTCTGGTCAGGCAAAATATACTGACCAGACATGTTAGTCAGGTTCAGGCAAATCATACTATACAAGACCCTCACCATGTCTTCCTTATTAGCCCTTCCTGGAAACGGGCTGTTTTCATGGCAGCCTGGCTAACAAGATGAGGGTTCTACGTATTCCCTATAGTAGTGAGCGACATGCATATGAAGCCAAGCATAGCACAACTGCCTTTACACAGGTCCACCTTCATCAGCACGTTAGGGATGTGAGGAAAGCTTCGACAATCCGCCACTTATCCTTTTAGGGCACACAAAAGAGCAATCCTCCTTATTGTGGACATTCAGCAAGAACAACCATACTAGCTAGACAATTGGCTAACGCAAATGAGTGGGATGCTGGTTAGATAGTGGCTTGTCATTTTGACCTAGCTATATAACATGTCATTCCTAGGTAGTTGGGAGGGTATTGTAAAAACACAGAAAAATGAAACATCAGCATGAAACATTAAGATAGAAGCCCAGCTTGTATGCAGTTTAATGAACCAGCAAGCCTCATATGAAGATTTGAACAGCAGCATCTTTTAGGCTGGTCATCGTATGGAAGACTTTGTAATGTAGTGTGAATGTATGTTCACTTTTGTCTTGCAGAACTGATACCTGAGACAGGCATGCTCATTACCTTTGTATTTGTGTACTTGTAAATATGTTTAATTTCCAAGAGACTATTCAACAAGTTAATAAAATATGTGTTATATAAACTTTATACTTGTTTTACTGTGGGCTATTAGGTGTTCTTTTGTGTTAGCATTTTTATTGCTTTTGAGTTTTCTGGCATAGAATATGCAGCACTTCACTGGTTACAGCACAAAAACTACGATGAAAAGAAAGGGAAAAAAAAGATGACAGTGCTGTGAATTTACAATAGTGATTGTAATGGGTTTGTTATCAAAGTGAATGAAAAAAGAAATGAATAATAATATATGAAAACATATCAGGCATTACTTAAAATGGATCTTTTGCGCGGCTCAATTTTTGGTTTCAGACTTCACACATGACTGACATAATGATTTACTGTTGTGTCACAATATCATTTGTGTTCATCATCATTTGATATTAGGTTCAATTTCATTTTCTTTTCTTTTTTCCTTTTTGTTTGTGTGTGTGTTGACAATCACTTTTGTAACCATTTTAGTTTCAGACCTAACCTCTGGTCCCAAATGTCACCATTTATCAATACCTTTGCTTCCAAATCACACTTTAACATCATTTCTAGCATGTATTATTAATTATTGTGACAAGCTATTACATTTGCTAAGTAAAATATGTTATCAAAGATGGTCAACATGGCTCCATTATCCTGCCTTTTATGGGGACACATCTTGAAACCATTTACATATACTCTTGACACATAGAATATCTCAATATGAAATATAGAATACCTAAGAAATACAATATCACGACTAACCTTTTGTATGAGTGAAAAGTGAAAACATCTTTCTTTTTCTTCTTCTCTATTCATTCTCAATATCCTGCTATCAAGCCGTGAACAGGGCTTTGCAAGTAGCAGGATGCTGTCTGGAGAACGGAATGCGTTCTGTTGCTAGTTTACAGCTTGACTGCGATATTTGCACCTTTCGGTCTGACACATCCGTCTTCGGTAGGAAAAACATCTAATTGTAAATAAACTTTTTTTGTGCCACAAATTTTGAAGTTTAAAAACTAATACAGTAGTAGACCCTCGGCCATACAGCGGTTAAGTTCCTTGGGACACTGCCGAATCAAAAACTGAAATTCATAGTATTTTAGTTGCTTGTGAGCCAGTCAAAAACTTTCAGGACCATGTGAAGCATGGGTCTTCAACAAAGACATACCAAATCCTCTTGCCCTGGGCCATCCATGCCAGCTGAGTGCGTCTTCCCTGTTTCATTTGTTTGTATCTAGCTTCTTTCACCATGTGTATTTTGTTTTGTCAGTACTTCTTTAGTTTGAAAGATTCCAGAACAGATACTGTCTTGTAATGCTATAAACTAGTTTTCTGAATGTGTGCTCTATCTAATGCCAGTGTCTTCTATTCAGGACAGGCACCTTTTTAATAAAGTATATAGCTCTTTCTTTGTTGTTGTTTGTTCTCCATGTTTCAGAGTCATATAAAAGAGAAGACTTTATATTGGAGTTGTTGATTTGTATTTTTGTGCTAAATTAAATTTCTTTTCATTAATCCCCAAATGCAATGAAATCTCATCACCTTTTTTATTCTTGTTCACTTGTTTATGCATATAACAGCCTGGTCGTATGTTTGCACTATCATATATGTTATGTTGTACTCAGTAGGTCTAGGTCAAAACGATGCAAATGTAAAGTGAATGTACATGTATAGTGCACATTTGTTTACTGTAAAGTAGTTTAATCCTTAGCTTATAGTGAATGTAGATTGGAAAAATGCTATATATTTATTGTAGAAAGGGGCAAGGACATGGGAAATCTTTTTCCTAAACAGATCTGGTTATTGTTATCTGGTTGATCAATCCTAAGAATGTTTGTACGGTTGTCTTGAGCATGTCTTTCCATTGGACCCTGCATCTGCTTCATTTCAGCATAGATTTGTACTTTAATGCAGTGTTTTCCAACTTTTTTACACACGTTGACTGGTGAAAACAGGAAAACCTGTTCTCGGACCGGTGAAAATATTACAACATTTTCGTGGACTGTGAAAATAGGAAAAATATTGTTCACCGACCAGTGAAATTAGTAAAATAAATTGTTCGCTGCCCTGTGAAATTAGTGAAAATAAATTTGTGGACCACTCAGACAAAAAAAATTCCATTACATATCTAGTATTTTGTCTATTAGTTGTTAACGCTAATATTATAAAATGAAAATTCTATAGCCATTTAAAGAATCTAGAATTCGAGCAGTAATTAGTTAAAGAGTTCAGCAGTGATGTCTTTTTTTTCTTTTTCAAACGGCAGTGGTCCGAGGACCGGCGGTTGGGAATTACTGCTTTAATGTCTCTGTGCATCTGAGATGTAAAAGTAAATCTTGGTCGCCTTAATATTTTCCTCTAGATCATGTCCTCTAGTATCTACTGTAGGTGACTTTCATGTCGCATATTGTATCTCATTCAACTCGATCTTCATTTTTGTACCATTTTCAGCATTTGTTTTTGTGTGCCTGTCTGAGAATATTATCATTCGATCTTCTTTCTGTCCAGCTCACTCTTGGATCTTCTTTCTGTCCAGCTCACTCTTGGATCTTCTTTCTGTCCAGCTCACTCTTTCCATTCAACGGTAGCACCACATTTCAAACGCTTGCAAGCTTGTTTCATCCTTCTTTCCTGGAGTCCACATTTCAACAACACCAAACCAGCGTGCACCATCTTGGCTTCTCAGTCTCGGCTGGCAAGTGCATCATGCCAAAAATCACAGAATGTTCAAGACATGCACCAAACAATACATGTGTACATATTTGTACATCACAATTTTAGCCAGGATCTACTATATTTGAATCATAGACAAAACTCCCACTGTATATATTTCATATACAGAACTATACAGAGTAAATTGCACCTAACATATAGTGCTAAATAGTAGAACTAAATGTTTTAAAATGCGGTCATTGTCAGTGATAAGTCCCTCATTGCATTCAAAAATAAAATGTTACACATTGGTTATCTTCAATTTATGACTGGTTCTGAATGTCCGACATAATGCCTCATATAGTTTACTTAGTGTAGATAAGGATGTTTGTGTAATCTATTAACGCAGCAGTAGTGTCGAAATGCCAAGAAATTAGGCAAGTAACAAAGTCTAGACACTGTTATCAACTAGATATCATATATCTAACTTACTGTTAATTTTCACCAAATTTCAGAACTTCAGCAGCATGGTCAAGTGTTTATTTTGTCCATTCTGAACACCACCCTTTGGAACATTCCAGTGTTATTACCTATTTTTGTACAACTGACACCCTGATACAACCAAACAAACCTGAATCTTGATCAATATAGGAATGCATCGCCAAAAGTAGGCAAAACTATACTGATCAACATTCTAAACAATTTTCTGGGAAACAATCCGACTTTCCACCCACTTTCACATAAAATAATTATGCATCCATAAATACAGTGAGAATGAACCCACACTTTAGAATTTTCATGTGACCCAATTTATGCTTCTTTCATCATCATCATCAAGTGACATCTCCGAATTGGAGGTTGACTGTAATGAATCTTCAGCTATTTCTGTCCCGTGACAGGTGATACACTCTCAGACTGTGTCCCGACCACATCTTGATGTTATCTGTACCTCTGCCACACTCTTGCTCTCCAATATAACCTTCAGGGAAGACTGTCATGTCTCTTGACATGAAATATTTGGTTTTTCTGCTGTTTATTTCCATCTGAAGTGCCTTTTCCACCTTGGGTTGTTCCATGACCTGACTATTTGCTTTTCTATCTTTCCAAGAAACTCGTTAAAGTCTTTTAAAGACCCACATTTCAAAGGTTTCAATGCTCTTCTCCAATTTCTTTGTCAGGGTTCAGATTTCTACTCCTTACACTAAAACTGAATGCATATACCATGCTTGTCTAAAAAGTTCAATAACAAAGCCAGTTTAAACTTCCACATCTTCTGCACATTCCCATCGTAAGACATCTGGACGTAGTCATGTGCTGTTGAGGAATGATTGACAGTTAAAAGTCTTCTCCGCCGTCTCCTCCATCATTCTCAACTAACGAGTCTACGCCAACTTCTTCAAAGTCCTTCTCCAGGGCAGCTAGGTCCTCACGTGCCTCAGCAAACTCTCCCTCCTCCATACCTTCACCAACATACCTGAAGAGTAAGGTGGAGAGATTATACAAATAGAGAGTGTGGTAGGGAAACATGCACCTATAGAGTAAGTTGGAGAGATTACAGAGTTTCTGTGGAGAGATTATATACTTAGAGAGTACCGATAAGGTGGAGAGCTTACACAAATACAGAGTGTGGTAGAGAAACATGCACCTACAGAGTAAGTTTGACAGATTATATACATAGAGAGTACAATTAAGGTGAAAAGATTATGCACTACTGATTTAGGTGGAGAGACTATACACTTTGTGAGTAATGTAGAGAGATTATACACTTTGAGAACCAGTTATAGAGATTATACACTTTGAGATTAAGTTAGAGAGATTATACACTTTGAGAATAAGAGTAGAATAGAGAGATTACACACATACAGATTTAGATGGAGAGATATCACCTATATATAGTTAAGGTGGAGAGATTATACACTTCGATAGTAAAGTGAAATGATTATACACTTCTGAGATTAAGGTAGAGATTATAAACTGAGAGGAAAGTAAAGAGATTATAGAGATATTACATACATACCAAGTTATAGGGAAAGACTATACAACTAGAGAGTAAGATGGAGAGATTACGCACATACCGAGGTAAATTGATTATGCACATATAGAGTTAGGATAGAAAGATTGCACATCTGCAGAGTTAAGCTGGAGAGATTACACACATACAGAGCTATTATTCCAACAAAGGTGCAGTGTGTGTGCCCTGGTCTTAGCACTTTCTGATCTACCCAGCTGGTAACAGGTTGGCACCTGACTTACTATATGAAAGACAAGACATGGAAAGGAACTGCTCACTCAATGCTGAGACTTTATGCATTGCTCCTCTAACACCTCCTCTCCAATGGCAGTGTCTGCTGTGGACTGTCCTTACGATTACACGCCAAGGCATTACACCCACATGGTAACTTCATTAACTTAACGTCTTTATTCTGATTCAGAAGAGTCTGTATACAACCAGTTTCTTTACATTACCTTGCTCTAAAAGCTATGCACACCCAGTCTATTCTTAAATTCATTGTCCCTGTCTCCACTACCTCCCGTGGCAATGCATTTCAAGCATTCACCACTTTCTTGACTAAAAAAATATTTTCTAATATCTAATCTGGACCTTTCTTTAGTTACTTTGTAGCTATGCCCCCTTGTTCTTGTAGGTGGTTGTATTTTTAAAAAAAAACTGGTTATAGTCTAATTTATCCTTTCCTTTGATTATCTTATTTACCTGTACTAAGTCACCTTGAATTCTTCTCTTTTCTAGACACTAGGCCGGTTTTTCTGAGTCTTTTCTCTTAACTAATTCTGAAATCGTCACCTGCACACAGTACTCCAATCTAGGTCTAACTAATGCTTTATACAGTTTGACTATAACTTCCTTGCTCCTATGTTTAATATTTCTTTTTTTTTTCATACCTAACATTGCATTTGCCTTTTTTACTGCTACCTGGACTTGTTCACTCACCTTACCTGTATGATCTATTATAGCCCCTAGGTCCCTTTCTTTTTCTATCTTTCTAATATTGTTCTCGCCAATTCTGTAATTATGTAAGGTAATACAACCTCCATAGCGAGGTGGAGATAGTATGTGTACATAGCGATGTGGAGATAGTATGTGTACATAGCAAGGCGGAGATAGTATGTGTACATAGCGAGGTGGAGATAGTATGTGTACATAGCAAGGCGGGGATAGTATGTGTACATAGCGAGGTGGAGATAGTATGTGTACATAGCAAGGCGGAGATAACACACCTACATTGCAAGGTGGAGATAGTATGTGTACATAGCAAGGCGGAGATAACACACCTACATTGCAAGGTGGAGAAAGTATGTATCCACAGCGAGGCGGAGATAACACACCTACTTTGCAAGGTGGAGAGAATATGCCTACATAACTAGTTGAAGAAAATGTACCTGCCCGGTATTTAGTAAGATGGAATATGTTAGGGCTGTGACGACAGACAAAATGTGCAGGACGACACTGAGAAAGTATTGGACCGTTTTATCTTCATGGCATGCAAAAAGTCTTGAATTTGTGGGTTGAAATTGTACAAGTTCACTAACGTGGTCCTGTGGAACAGAGCTGTGATACTTAGAGGTGACAGAAAGGCGGTTAGGGAATACTTTCCAAGTGACCCTGATGGTATCGCAAGACCGTGTTTAGAAAGGACCCTGCTGTTATCGTTAGACAACGTGTAGAAAGTACCCTGACGTTATCGCTAGACAACGTGTAGAAAGTACCCTGACGTTATCGCTAGACAACGTGTAGAAAGTACCCTGACGTTATCGCTAGACAACGTGTAGAAAGGACCCTGATGTTATCGCTAGACAACGTTTAGAAAGGACCCGGATGTTACTGCTGGACAAGTTTAGAAAGGACCCGGATGTTATTGCTGGACACGTTTAGAAAGTTTCCTTTAGACACGTTTCCTGATGTTATCGATAGACAGTCAGTGTTCTGAACCCAGAATCGAAGAGAAGGCAAGGCAGACCGAGACACACTCGGCGAAAGAGGCTGTAAGCAAACATGAGTGTGACGGGATTGACGTGGCAGATGATAAGCAGGCTTAGCGTGTGTTGGTTGAAGACCAATGCTCCGCAGGGAGCGATATTGTTTTTATTTATAAATTATAAAACAGAAGAGTCAACAATAGATTTGATAAACGGCACAAGAGATGGTATGTTGGGAATCTGCAGTGCTCAGATCTTGTTCTAGTTAACGGTACAAACACTTCTCCTTTCTCTTACCAATGCACGAATGCCCGCTTGGCATACATAAGGTCAAATTTGTGGTCGAGCCTGGCCCAAGCCTCGGCAACGGCTGTTGTGTTGCTCAGCATACACACCGCACGCTGGACCTTGGCCAGATCACCACCTGGCACCACTGTCGGGGGCTGGTAGTTGATGCCAACCTGTAAGAACATATGAAGGTCAGGAGTGCTAGCTGATTATGTTTATTCTACTTGTCAACAACTTGTACGTGTTTCTCGTAATGTGTACAGTAATTCCTTCAGTACATGACGTTATATCCGTTCGAGTGTTACCAGAGCCAGAGCCCGAAATGGGAGCTAAAATAGTAGCACTGTAACCTGTCAGGTTGTGCGTGAGCTTGCTACGCCATCCTGTCGAAACTATAGCCACAAAACGTCAACAGATATGTACAAGCCAGCGCTTGATGACATGTATTTGTTGAAGACCTATGATTCACACCGACCTTATGTTGGAGACCTATGATCCACATGGACCTTATGTTGAAGTCCTATGATCCACATGTACCTTATGTTGAAGACCTAAGTTCCACACGGACCTTATGTTGGAGACCTATGATCCACATGGACCTTATGTTGAAGACCTATGTTCCACATGGACCTTATGTTGAAGACCTATGATCCACATGGACCTTATGTTGAAGTCCTATGATCCACGCGGATCTTATGTTTAAGACCTATGCTCCACATGGACCTTATGTTGAAGACCTATGTTCCACATGAACCTTATGTTGAAGACATATGACCCACATGGACCTTATGTTGAAGTCTTATGATCCACACGGATCTTATGTTTAAGACCTATGATCAACATGGACCTTATGTTGAAGACCTATAAACAACATGGACCTTATGTTGAAGACCTATAATCAACATGGACCTTAAAAGGTTTCAGTTGATCGATTTCATGTCCGTACATCATTCTGTAGATTCTTTTTCTCCTGAGACTGGCTGTAAGATTGTCTGAGCATGTCGCTTCATTTGTGCATATCCTCTACAGCTCTCTTTATTTCAGCATAGGTCTGTACTTAATGTCTCTGCATGTCTGAGATGTAAAGGTAAGAATTGATCATTCACTTCTTCTTTTCACGTGAATCTTCTCTAGTTTCTTCTGCAGAAGACGTTCAATTCTCATATTGTGTCCCAGTCAACTCAATCTTCGTTTTTGTATTATTTTAAATCGTTTGTCTGGGTAGGAAGACTAACGTCTGGCCAGGCGAAACATACTGATCAGACATGTTAGTCAGGGTCAGGCAAAATATACTGGCCAAAGCCCTCACCTTGGCTTCCTTGCACACCTCCCTAGACTGTTTTCGTGGCGGCCTGACTAACGAGGGATCGACGTGATCCTCGTAGTAGTGAGAGACACACAAATGGATCCAAGCATATCACAACCACCTGGAGGACCCCATTCCACCTTCATCAGCACACTCGGGATGTGAGTAAAGCTACAGCAACCCGCCAGGGCGCACAGAAGAGTAAATCTACTCATTGTGAGCATGCGAAACAACAACACGACAATCTTTGTCTTTGTGCGTCTACATCAGTGAGGACATTGCCATTGGATATTCTTTATGTCTAACTTACTCTTTCCATTATACGGTAGCACCACCGGATCTCAAACTCTTCTAAACTTTGTTCATCCTTCTTTGTTAGAGTCTATGTTCCAGCCCCATACAGCGCAATTTGCCTTTTGTCTTCTGTGTTATGTTGTGTTCTTAAGAATCGACATCTGTGCACTCCAGACATACCCATAGGTGTTCATTCTGTCCGTAAATGACGAAGGGTGTGAATAATGATGGTTCCTGCAGTTCGTTGGTTGAACACATCCCTGCACCGTTTCCTAATGTGCCTCATCCACCGACTCTCATTTGATTTCAAATGTATGCAGTCTGTTATTTGATGATTCATCTGTTGCAGTGTCATCACAAAACATGCGGTCATTGATAGACTTTAAAATATCACCCCTATTCATACCCAAACTTCCCATAATGAGTGCTTATGTGGAACCAAGATTTCAACTCTTTCAATGGGAATATATCCAGACCAGGTCTCAGATATCCATCCCAGAGCTGCGTTCTCTATTTCCATCTCCATTCTCATACATTAAGTTATTGTCCTGTATGTCCTGCCCAGTTCAGCAACAACCTTACCTCTCACTGTAGTAAATGGGCCTGTTTTCTAGCTGCACAGTATCGATTCATATGTATTTATGACGGCATCACTCTCCTGTGTGTTAGCACTTATCAGCTGGTTAACATCAAGCTCTGCTTTCCTGTTGCACCACTCTCTGCATTCCCTACCTAGAGTTATGCAGACTATGTGGTAATCTGTCATTCTATACTATTCAAAATAAGTTAACGGTCACTTACAAAAGGGTCACCGTACAAACAATCCAAACGTGAGAAACCAATTGAATTAAATAAAATCGTTTTTTTTTTTTTTTTTCAGACATCAGAGTGTAACTGACAGTTTCACAACGAAGAATGAACATGTCTGGAGGACTGTTTAATTGGGCACCCCTTTCTTTCTGAAATTTGTTCTTCAGCCATTTGGACATTACAGTGTGACAGTCTCATGATAAATTGCTTGTTAATGGTCAGTGACGTGTGTGACCGCCACGGGCATTGATACAAGCTCAACATTGATTTCTCGTGAATAGAATCAACATTCTGGTACTGGGATGGGGGATCGATCAACATTCTGGTACTGGGGTGGAGTATCGATCAACATTCTGGTACTGGGAGGGGGGATCGATCAACATTCTGGTACTGGGGTGGGGGATCGATCAACATTCTGGTACTGGGAGGGGGGATCGATCAACATTCTGGTATTGGGGTGGGGGATCGATCAACATTCTGGTACTGGGGTGGGGGATCGATCAACATTCTGGTACTGGGGTGGGGGATCGATCAACATTCTGGTACTGGGGTGGGGGATCGATCAACATTCTGGTACTGGGATGGGGGATCGATCAACATTCTGGTACTGGGATGGGGGATCGATCAACATTCTGGTACTGGGATGGGGTATCGATCAACATTCTGGTACTGGGATGGGGGATCGATCAACATTCTGGTACTGGGAGGGGGGATCGATCAACATTCTGGTACTGGGATGGGGTATCGATCAACATTCTGGTACTGGGATGGGGGATCGATCAACATTCTGGTACTGGGAGGGGGGATCGATCAACATTCTGGTACTGGGAGGGGGGATCGATCAACATTCTGGTACTGGGAGGGGGGATCGATCAACATTCTGGTACTGGGAGGGGGGATCGATCAACATTCTGGTACTGGGAGGGGGGATCGATCAACATTCTGGTACTGGGAGGGGGGATCGATCAACATTCTGGTACTGGGAGGGGGGATCGATCAACATTCTGGTACTGGGAGGGGGGATCGATCAACATTCTGGTACTGGGGTGGGGTATCGATCAACATTCTGGTACTGGGGTGGGGGATCGATCAACATTCTGGTACTGGGGTGGGGGATCGATCAACATTCTGGTACTGGGAGGGGGGATCGATCAACATTCTGGTACTGGGGTGGGGGATCGATCAACATTCTGGTACTGGGAGGGGGGATCGATCAACATTCTGGTACTGGGAGGGGGGATCGATCAACATTCTGGTACTGGGGTGGGGTATCGATCAACATTCTGGTACTGGGGTGGGGGATCGATCAACATTCTGGTACTGGGGTGGGGGATCGATCAACATTCTGGTACTGGGGTGGGGGATCGATCAACATTCTGGTACTGGGGTGGAGGATCGATCAACATTCTGGTACTGGGGTGGGGGATCGATCAACATTCTGGTACTGGGGTGGGGGATCTCCTGCCACATGCAGAAGATTTTGAAACAATTGTATAGATCCCCACCTTGTGGGTGGCTAGCTCTTGCTGATCGCCACAAGACGTCTCACAGATGCTCAATTTCTGGAACATCTTTGGAGCTATCCATCAACAAGGTGGTGATCGGAACCAGTGGTTTAAAAACCTTCTGCAGGACCAGCAGACAATCCTTCAGCACACTGTCAGAAAGTTGATTTTTATCCACGATGCATCGCTGCCTAGCCTGTATCACTGCTCGTAGAGGTCACACAAGTCACTGATCATTAAACAGCAATTTCTCACGAAACTGTCACACCATGACGTTCAAATGACTGGTCAACAATTTCATATAACTGACTTCTCATTCCTGGATTTTTTTGTTGGTGAGATTTTGAAAGTGACCCTAAACTTATTATTAGCAGTATATTACCGGTGTCGTTTTTGTCAATATAAATTATATACATTTTTTTAAAATTTTCTCTACCTCTCAGGTGAATTGTGTGCTATTTTTTCAAAGCCAGCAAAAAACGATGCCTATTACCAGTTGAACAGAAGAGAGCAGGTCGTGGTCTTCAGACTTCGCACTGGCCACAATAGACTGAGGTACCACCTATTCAATAAACTGAAGATAGGTGGCACTGACGAATGCACGTGCGGTACTGGGAAAATGACCGCTGAACATTTGCTGCAAAACTGCCCGACATACGAGGATCAGAGAAAGCAGATGTGGCATCACCAGTGGCAACACTAGACAAGCTCTATGGCAGTGTCGACAACCTTAGGATGACCGCTGCTTTTTTCGATAAAATAAAGGTTGATGTCTGACTGCGTAAGAAGAAGAAGAAGAATTAATCCAGGGCCGAGATGCAGCACAGTAAATGAGCTGCCAGCGGTCAGCGACGCATAGCTGTCTGCTTGCATCAGCACCAGAGAACCAGAGATTACCAATAGCCTATTCCGTCTCCAAGTGCTGGCCCTGGAAACGGGCTGCACTAGTCTAAAAAAAGCTAGCTGAATTCAAACGTGTCGGGCTGAAATGTCCATATATCTCAACCTCTCTGTAAACTATGTCACAATATCATGTTCAGGATGAACTCCAAAAGAAGAAGAATCGATGCTGAGTCGAAGATGCAACAGCGCATGAGCTTACAGCAGCCAGACTCTCGTAGCTGACTGCTTGCATTGAAGTCAACAAACCACAGCTGACCAAACCCCATTCTGTCTTCAAGCGGCGGCGCTGGAAACAGGCTGAGCTGATGCAGTCTGGCTAAGAGAATTAATGATCGCAGAGTGGAGGCACCCCCCCCCCCTCCCCCTCAACGCGCGCGCACACACACGCGCGACTTCCAAAGGCCATCTGAAAATGAATGTGTCGAGCCAAAAGGCAAATACTTGGCAGTTTCGCTGCAAGTTACGACACAGAACCCTTTTCAGGACGCACACCTCATAAGGATAAGAATCAATCCGCATTTATTAAAAACTTCGCCGCATTCGTAATTACTGTGTTCTATTTTGAGATGTTGTAAAGCTAAACAGATTTATTGTATCTCATACCTTAAAACCTGTTGGACACCAGTCCACAAACTGGATTGTTCTCTTTGTTTTAATTGTTGCTATAGCAACATTGACATCCTTAGGGACGACGTCGCCACGGTAGAGCAAGCAGCAGGCCATGTATTTCCCTTGAATGGACAAACATGTTTAAATAAAACAGGTAGTATCACAAGTCCCTACAACAGGTAGTATCACGAGTCCCTACAACAGGTAGTATCACAAGTCCCTACAACAGGTAGTATCACGAGTCCCTACAACAGGTAGTATCACAAGTCCCTACAACAGGTAGTATCACAAGTCCCTACAACAGGTAGTATCACGAGTCCCTACAACAGGTAGTATCACAAGTCCCTACAACAGGTAGTATCACGAGTCCCTACAACAGGTAGTATCACAAGTCCCTACAACAGGTAGTATCACAAGTCCCTACAACAGGTAGTATCACAAGTCCCTACAACAGGTAGTATCACAAGTCCCTACAACAGGTAGTATCACAAGTCCCTACAACAGGCGCTGAACCAGTATGTTAGAGACTGCAGTAAAACTAAGTACCACAGGTAACAACCACAGGAAAAACAAATTACAAATGAAATGTCGTTTTGCACACAAAAACAGTTTCAGACATGGAATGTTATCTCGCACGTTACTGTATCTATTAACCTTTCAAGGACATAATGTCGGTTATTGTATTCATATCAAAGCTACCATATCATCTTTCTTTTTTAAAAAAAAATACAAGTTATGAGAAGAGAACGGTTGGTCAGGTCATCCCGTAGCCGGTGAGGTCGTTGGGGCACACATGAAGACATCCTTACAACATCACGCCACCCTTCTCTGTCAGCGGCCGCTGCCTGTGCCTCTTCTGGTCGGAGATTGGTCCATTCTTTTATGTTGTCCTCCCATCTCTTTTTGGGACGACCTCTACCACGCCTGCCTTGCACCTTTCCGTGCAGGATCGTATTTGCAAGACCATTTGATCGCGATATGTGACCCTACCAAGCGAGTTTCCTTCTTTTGACAGTTGCCAAGAGGTCTTCAAAATGCCCTATTGCTGTTGTAATTATATCTCGTATTTCCTCATTTGTAACTCGATCTTTGTACGTGACGTTTAAAAGTCTTCTGATAGATCTCATCTCCAAGGCCTGTATCCGTCGCTGAAGGTCAGCTGTAAATGTTCATGTCTCACAAGCATAGAGGAATATTGACAGGACCAGTGTATGCATTAATCCGATTTTCGTGCATAGTGCTAACCGTTTATCTTGCCCGATTTTGTTAAGCCGTGAAAGCGCCGCTATTGTCTGGTACGGTTTGGGTCACACTACCAAAAAAAAAAAAAAAAGCGTAACATTGCTTGGTAAAAGGAGGGAGAAAAGTAAAAAGAAAATGCTGAGTGCTTTTAATATTAAGGCATGGTAGTAGTAGTAGTAGTAGCACATTAGCAGCAGCAGCAAGTAGTAGCAGTAGTTAGTAGAAGCAGTAGTTAGTAGTAGTTAGTAGTAGTAGTAGTTAGTAGTAGTTAGTAGTAGTAGTAGTTAGTAGAAGCAGTAGTTAGTAGAAGCAGTAGTTAGTAGAAGCAGTAGTTAGTAGTAGTTAGTAGTAGTAGTAGTAGTAGTTAGTAGTAGTACTAGTAGTTAGTAGTAGTAGTAGTTAGTAGTAGTAGTAGTTAGTAGTAGTTAGTAGTAGTTAGTAGTAGTAGTTAGTAGTAGTAGTAGTTAGTAGTTGGTAGTAGTAGTAGTTAGTAGTAGTAGTTGTTGGTAGTAGTAGTAGTTAGTAGTAGTAGTTAGTAGTTGGTAGTAGTAGTAGTTAGTAGTAGTAGTAGTAGTAGTAGTAGTAGTTAGTAGTAGCAGTTAGTAGTAGTTAGTAGTAGTAGTTAGTAGCAGTAGTTAGTAGTGAGTAGTAGTAGTAGTTAGTAGTTGGTAGTAGTTAGTAGTAGTAGTAGTTAGTAGTAGTAGTAGTAGTAGTTAGTAGTAGTTAGTAGTAGTAGTAGTAATTAGTAGTAATAGTTAGTAGTAGTAGTTAGTAGTAGTAGTAGTAGTAGTAGTAGTTAGTAGCAGTAGTGAGTAGTAGTAGTAGCAGTAGCAGTAGTTAGTAGTAGCAGTAATTAGTAGTAATAGTTAGTAGTAGTAGTTAGTAGTAGTAGTAGTAGTTAGTAGTTAGTAGTAGTAGTAGTAATTAGTAGTAATAGTTAGTAGTAGTTAGTAGTAGTAGTAGTTAGTAGTAGTAGTAGTAGTAGTAGTAGTTAGTAGTAGCAGTTAGTAGTAGTTAGTAGTAGTAGTAGTTAGTAGTAGTAGTTGTTAGTAGTAGTAGTTAGTAGTAGTAGTAGTTAGTAGTAGTAGTAGTTGTAGTTAGTAGCAGTAATTAGTAGTAATAGTTAGTAGTAGTAGTAGTTAGTAGTAGTAATAGTTAGTAGTAGTAGTAGTAGTAGTAGTAGTAGTAGTTAGTAGCAGTAGTTAGTAGTAGCAGTAGTTAGTAGTAGTAGTAGTAGTAGTAATAGGTAAAAGTAGTTGTTGAATGCCCACAATGAGCAGGGCCCCAAACATGATCAAGACAAACAAACCGTCTGATGGTGCCACTATCATCGCTTGCGATGGACAACTCATTATTTTAATTTAAAAATGTTTGTTAAACCTTGGTACTCATGACGACTTTCACAGATGGCGGGCTACACTGGCTCTCCTCACATCCGAGGCGTACTTGAGCAGGTGAACCAGGATCCTCCGGACTGTAAAGCGATGGGAGGCATCTCAGTAAGCTCATCATTATGGGGATTACAGTGCCGATCCCCACATCGTTAGCCAGACTGCAAGGAAGCAGCCTGTTTCCAGGGAGAACTGTTTGGAAGTGAGGTGGGGTCTTGATCATCATGTTTCACCTGACCCTGACTAATGTTGTCTAATCAGCATGTTTCATCTAAATCTGACTAATGTCTGATCAGCATGTTTCACCTAATCCTGACTAATGTTGTCTGATCAGCATGTTTCATCTAAACCTAATGTTGTCTGATCAGCATGTTTCACCTAACCCTGACTAATGTTGTCTGATCATCATGTTTCACCTGACCCTGATTAATGTTGTCTGATCAGCATGTTTCACCTAAACCTGACTAATGTTGTCTGATCAGCATGTTTCATCTAAACCTGACTAATGTTGTCTGATCAGCATGTTTCATCTAAACCTGACTAATGTTGTCTGATCAGCATGTTTCATCTAACCCTGACTAATGTTGTCTGATCAACATGTTTTATCTAAACCTGACTAATGTTGTTTGATCAACATGTTTTATCTAAACCTGACTAATGTTGTCTGATCAGTATATTTCACTTGACCCTGACTAACATAATCTGATCAGTATATTTAATCTGACCCTAACATAATCTGATCAGTATATTTCACCTGACCCTGACTAACATAATCTGATCAGTATATTTCACCTGACCCTGACTAACATAATCTGATCAGTATATTTCACCTGACCCTAACATAATCTGATCAGTATATTTCACCTGACCCTGACTAACATAATCTGATCAGTATATTTCACCTGACCCTGACTAACATAATCTGATCAGTATATTTGGCGTGATCGGACGTTGGTCTCCTCACCCCACCCTTCTAGAATAGAATACTTTACAATTCGTATGATGCATTGTTTTCCATTCACACAGGCAAAACACCTTCTGAGTTTAGAATAGAACTGTTGAAACAATAACCCCATATATAATACAGGAATAAAAGAGCGATTAACCTGTTTTGTCAAGGATGGTAATTAAAGACGATAGCATCACTTGAATGGCATCAAAGACACCCACATTGCATAGGGTTACATTTGACTAGCTGATTAGCAGGTTCAAAGCAGGCGTTGGTAATCTCTGCCACAGTAAGCTGTTCATGGTATGCCTTCTCAGCGGAGATCACTGGTGCGTATGTTGCCAGTGGAAAGTGGATCCGTGGATATGGCACCAAATTTGTCTGTTAAGAAGCAGTAAGGTATAGTTACAATATTAGTAGGGGAGTAGCGGCAAGCCCTCCCTATCAGAGTTATCATTCACTTTTTTGCTACCATGCAGAGCATAGTCCACCAGTACAGCTGATGCCGTTTGAAGGTAGCCTGTCTCTAAGCACTTTCGGTCTTTCACCTGTTCGCTTCAATGTCGAGCATAGGTTGTAACCGCCGCTGGTCCTTTTACAAGAAGCATGAGTCTGAGCATTTGCCGTGGTTGATTGAGAAAAGCCAGTTTTTTCATGGTAATGTTGCAAGCCCCCAGACACAACCTTTTTGTATCACCTTTTACGGAATGGTTGGTAGGTAACAGGGTCTCTATTCTCCACCACTGCCCAAGACTGGTAGCAAATTATTAACATTACATGATCGTATTTCGGCTTTCACTGCCAGAAATTGTTATTTTAATAGCTTTATAATCACATGAAGGCCTTCTAACCCACCTTCCGCCCAAGCCTCAAATACAACACAACAGGGATTCAGAACGAGAGAATGACTAAGGTAAAGGTGTATTGACTATTAAAAAACACAATACAGACACAGATTGAAAATAACTATGGGCACGGTTGTGTAAGGACCACAACCCCCTACCCCCACTCCCCCGCCCCCCACAAATCACAATGTCCAATAATGACATAAATGGCCTGTGGAAGACGGATGTGTCGGACCGAAAGGTGCAAATATCGCAGTCAAACTGTAAACTAGCGACACAACGCATTCCGTTCTCAGGACTACATCCTGCCACTTGTAAAACCCTATTCAGGGCTTAGCAGCGGGAGATTGAGATCAAAAGCAGAAGAAGAAGAAGAAGAAGAAGAAGACATAAATGGACAGATGAGATGGGATGTGGTGATCATCGCGAAATTCTCATCGTATGGAAAGATAGGGAAGCTTAATAATAGAAAATAAGAACACAAAAGGCGAGAGGAATTTACATTGAGTTGAGAAACATATTGAAATCAAGTCCAACATAAAATTGAAGATCTTCAGCAGCCACGGAACTCCGTCCGTTCTGAAACATGGTTAACAGAATGACAAAAACAACAATAACAACAAACGAAGAAAGAGATTTGTATAAACTAATACCAACTAGAAGGATTAGCTAGAAACGAAGGATTAAAATGGTATGGTAAGATTACCAACGAGGAACTGTTGGACAAGACCAGACAGAGAACACTAGAACAAGGAAGTGAGGAGAAGACAGTGACGATGGATTAAGGGCACACATTGAAGGCAGTCTATGTTCTAGAATCGGCAGAACAAGAAATGTAAAGGTAGATGTAGGATCAACAGGAAGGGATTCCGTGAAGCAATAAACGTGGCAGGGAAGTCGTGAAGAGAGAACGCTGATAGCTAACTAATAACAGAAGAAATTGCCGTTGAATACATGTACTCAACATAGAATTGAAGAGGTGGTAATTGGGTGATTGTCCCTTAATTAACCCCAAACAGAGTTCCCTGGGTTCCCATCATACGTATTTCAAAATTAATGACTGCAGTTGTACATTCTATTTCGGGTTACGGCGAGGACAAGTCGATATAATTTGATGTTAAATAAATCAGTAACAACTTAGATAGAGATAGATGTGTAATAAAAATGGTTACATTAAGTTTTGCAACCAATGTTCTGGAAGAATGTAGGGCCCTAAACAAGGAGCAGAAGGAAATGTCCTGGCTGCCTGCCGGATTGATCTGACTGATTGAAATAATTGGACGATCTTACACCATAATTTGTATTATGATGTGGCCAAAATAGAACAATGTTGCAGGCAAGAATGGCACTGAAAACATCCAAACCACTTACTTTGATGCGTCGACGCCACATGAACTCGCACATGTACGAATCAAGACAATATCTGTGTCATTTGCTTGTTATTTCCAGTTTGATGATTAAACCTAGGTTTATTGGCAGTCCCGTTATAGGCGCGATGTTTGACACCCCCACAGATAAAATGTGGACAATTCTGTGATGTGTCTACCCCAAAAATATGATGCTAAAAATAGATATATGGTGCTTACAAATATATATTAATATTTGTTTGGGGTGAATTAAGGGACAAGGGCCAAAAGTTGCATCCTACAAACCTGGAACTCAGTAAAATCCACGTTGAGATCTCCATCAAATCTGAGAGATGCAGTGATGGATGATACAAACCTGGAACTCAGTCAAATCCACGTTGAGAGCTCCATCAAATCTGAGAGATGCAGTGATGGATGATACAATTTGGCCAATCAGACGATTGAGGTTGGTGTAAGATGGTCGTCCAATGTCAAGGTTGCGGCGACATATATCATAGATGGCTTCATTGTCGACCATGAAGGCACAATCCGAGTGTTCCAGTGTCGTATGGGTGGTCAGAATAGAGTTGTAAGGCTCAACTACGGCAGTGGAGATCTGTGGGATTTTACAAAAACCAGTCAGAAAATCTCCATATTTTCACACACACACACACAGCATTTGTCATGCTTCATAACATAGTTTAAAAACGCAAACGCAGGGTAGTGTTCGACCATGACCTTCTTTAGGATATCTAAAAAAGGCCATGGTTCGATCTTACCCGGACAGTTCATATGGTAGAACTATAAATGACAAAATGCGTTCATCTAGTGACAACTGCAACTTACTTGAATTCCAGTACCGTATTCAATCAGACAAGGTTTCATGATGTCAGTTAGCCAAAAGCTGCTAGAATCTGTGTCGGTCCTTCGCCCAGGAGTATCATAATGGTCCAAAGGCGTGGTGCAGATCATCTTTCCATCTCGTCGGAGGCGGGTCAATCGTGCGGTTGCAGTTGCTTGGTCACCAGAAAGACACTCTCCTCCACCATCAATCGTCAGCCATGCGGACGACATGGCCGACTCATCTGAACTTTCGTATTGACGCAAAGTTAACGACATCCCAGAACTCTGTTTGATCGCGGATATCGGTATTTCGAATATGGTCTTTTATTGTGATCACTGAAACCGGTGTCGTGAATACATCTCTTGTTCGACATGCCACATCTCTGGTACTCTCCAAGTAGACCGGGAACCAGTGTCGTGAATACATCTCTTGTTCGACGTGCCACATCTCTGGTGCTCTCCAAGTGGGTCCAGCAAATACATATATTGCTCATAGTTATGATTAAGCTCCCATGTGAATCCCGTGGCTACTTAACCGGACAAGATATATTGCACTCACTGCATGTCATCACGTGTCGTTAAATACGACTTCTTCTTCGTCGTATTATTATTAATCAGCTTCCCTGAACGATTAACTCTTGGTGATTCTAGATAACTATTACTGGGTTTCAAGTGGTTGGCCTACCCACTCCAGGCAGAAACCAGAACTATACCTGGCTCTTTCCAGATCACAAAGTGGAGGGGAGGGTATGAAAACATAACAGTCGACTAAAGAGATTAGTCCATCAGACTAGCAACCTCATCGTCTATAATAAATTGCTACAGAAATCACTAAACAGCCAGCTTTGGCTAGGATTCAGGGAGGAGGCCAACTGTAGTGGGGGATATATGCTCCGGCTGGAGCGAATCAGTGCACATGTTAGAATATAGCTGAGTATTCTTTTTGAGCAGGTCATTATATAACGGCTGATCGGGATTACCCGCCTCGTTTCACACGAGGCTTAGGGCCAAGACTACAGCTAGCCTCTGTAAAGAAAGCCTGGAACCTGGCATTGTTAGTGGCGGTTTCAACAGCAATGATTTTTCATAATGAGATTTCTGGGACAATGCATATCAGCCTACACTCACCTTTGTAAAGTAATGTTAGGAAGATTACAGTAAGACAAGCCTGAACTTGACCCAGGGTATAGTGCGTTTCAGTCTGGTTAGTGCAGTAGCGGAGTAGTCGCATTTCAAGGCAAAGTTAAGGGGTTCAGTTAACGTTACCGACACGCGTTCATTCGACTCAGCTGTATAGGGAAGAATAGAGGGTCGATGGAGTTCATTTGTAAATGGGTACCTGACCTACGGTTAGGGAAATGAAGGCAGCGAGGAAGGGAACTGGCCACCCCACCTCCCACAAGCTGTGGCTTTGTACAATGACGTCTCTTGCACTTCATCCCTGACTGCATTTTCTGCTGTGGGACATAGACCCGTTGGAGCCTCTGATTAGTGTAGGGGTCGAGAACACGCTTTAACTGCGACAGTGTAACTCCTGCGGGGAAAATATTTTAGTGCATTTCCTTGAAAATCTCTGCTTACCCCCTTTCAAATGAAATCAATATTTTATTTTATGTATTTTCTGTACTAGGCCTTTTCCGCCCCTTCTTAAAATTTCGTTTGCTTCTCGTATCATAAACCATCGTAACCTGAAATGAATAAGCAGAACAAAAAGTGGTTGTTTCCACAAATGCCATAACAGTGTTAACAGCCTTCAAGAACCAGCACAAAACTGAAAAATGACTCGAGGGAGATGAGCGTCTAGTCATATTGGCGATTGTAGAAAAGCACTAAGACTCCGACATCACTTGACAGGTGAAAATGGACAATACGAGTGGCTGTTAGCCGCTGTCCGGGGAAAATTTAAACAAGAAGGACTGTAATGAAATTCCTAGCCAACACACAACACACAACACAATCTACCTAGGCCTAGTAAGCTGCAGGGAGTAAATATTGCAAAACAAGAAACGCACTACCGTAGACTCACCCTGATCTAGTGATACAAAAGAAGTGCAATTCAGTGAATATCAGCTCATTGCAACATCCCATGCAATAAAGAAACAGACATACTTGCAAAATAGGGAGGAATACTTATACAAAGCGATACAGCAACAACATATGAAGAGACAAAAGTAGTTATCAATGCCACGCACAGATCAAAATGGAAAAGAGGCCAGTCTGGCCATACTGAAAGTAACGTCTATCATTGACTCTACATATGAGCTCAGGTGATCATCTTCCCGCTGCGCACAGGAAACAACAAACTGAGATGGCATCTTAATAATTAATTCAAGATTGACACAACGAACCTATGTACCTGTGACAGATCGCCATTGACAGCGGCACACCTGCCAAGCGTTCACCAGTGAAAGGAGTAGCACGTGACAACAACCAGTGTCCTTCCATGAAAAACTGTATGGCAGTGCATAGAGCCTCGAGTTGACTGCTGCCTTTGTTAGAGTCATTGAAGTTGAAGTTTGAAGAAGACGAATGAAGAAAAAGTGAACTTCTCACCTGAGGTGCAGGGTAAATAGAGAACTCCAGCTTGGATTTCTTGCCATAGTCCACGCTGAGTCTCTCCATAAGCAGTGACGTGAAGCCAGACCCAGTTCCACCACCAAAGCTGTGAAACAGGAGAAATCCCTGTAGGCCAGTACACATATCAGATAACTATCGTATGCGGTCCTGTACCAGATCAACGATTTCCTGAAAATACAGACATATATGTATGTGTGCATGTATCTGTGTATGTATCTGTGTATGTATGTGTTTATGTAAATATGTGTGTATGTATATACGTATGCATGTAAGTATTATACATATAACAATTATAGCTGCCCATCGCCAGCGAAGACAGCATCAGACTATTGCTGTAATATGTGTTCTCCTATGCCTGTAAAGTCCAATCCTGGAACGGCAGACCCTACTGCAGCTGGGGCACACACGTGAGTGCCCGGCTGGGGAGTAGTCCTGCGTATTGTTCTTTCAGGCATCACACTTTCTCTGAGCCTCTTCTGTGGATTTTGGCTCTGTGATCTAAGCACCATCGGCGATGTTAGAGCACCAGGTCATACACGTTTGTGCAAGTAACTCCCAACAGGTGGCATCACTGTTAAAGCTTTGCAGAGACGCTTTAAATGAATATCTGTAATAGGATTAAGATGCTGAGCAGCGCATGAGCTGCAGTGGTCAGCGATCCATAGCTGATTGCTAGCGCCAGGGCCAGCGACCCATAGCTGACTGCTAGCGTCAGGGCCAGAGAACCAGAGCTGAGCAGCGCATGAGCTGCAGTGGTCAGCGACCCATAGCTGACTGCTAGCGTCAGGACCAGCGAACCAGAGCTGCCAAGACCCTTCTACACCTCCACGTGGTGACCCTGGATAACAGGCTGCAGCGGGACAGACTGACTAAGGAGAAGGGATCGAAGAGGGAATGCTAACCCAGTACTAAAAAAATGCTTGCTGAAGTCGGATGTGTTGGACCGAAAGGTTCAAATATCGCAGTCAAGCTGTAATCTACGACACAACGCATTCCCTTCTCTGGACTACATTCTGCTACTTAAGCCCTTTGAGTGTTTGGTAGAGGGAGATTGAGAACGAACGAAGCCAAGCCAATCTCTGCAGCGTTTCTTCTCCTTCCCTGGTGAGCGTCTTCCTACTGTGAGCTGCTTAGAAATCCGCTGATCTGGCATGCGAAGAATATGTCCTTCACATCGTATCTCTGCTATTGTCAGAATCGTATGCCTGCTCAACATTTTCGATGTTTCTTAGTCTTCCTTTCTTTCTCCTCCCCAGTGGATTCCACGACAGTGCCTGACCGGCCACGTTTGATTGGGCTTTCTGTTGCGTAGCTTGTGTCATTTCCGGCCCCATTTCCGCGTTTATCATTCAGCTGGGTTAGTGAGGGTCGTGTTGTCACTCTGCTCCTCTCATGAAGTCGAACGGTAGGGAGAATATGTTCTACAGTTTGTCTGTTCTTGTCACAGGGACAAATGTATCTATGTCCAATGTTCTATTAGTTGAAAAAAATTGTCTGCAATGACAGGTTTGCAGTATGCATATCGTCGGTTGACCTTTCTTTGTAAGTAGCAGTATTCGTCTGTTGTCTCAGACCCGGTGTACACTCTGAGAAACCAACCTGCACATATAGTTCTGTTCAAAGTTCGTTACATCGATACTGTCCAAACTACATTACAGCTGATTTGTTTAAAGTACGGTATGTCGGCTTTGCTTAAAGTACGTTATGTCGGCTCTGCTCTATGTACGTTATGTCGGATCTGCTCAAAGTACGGTATGTCGGCTCTGCTCTATGTACGTTATGTCGGATCTGCTCAAAGTACGTTATGTCGGCTCTGTTCTATGTACGTTATGTCGGATCTGCTCAAAGAACGGTATGTCGGCTCTGCTCAATGCACGTTATGTCTGCTCTGCTCAAAGTACGTTATGTAAGTTCCGCTAACCATTCCACAACATCAACTATTAATGATTCACCTTTATGCTCCAAATGAAACGCATGATCACCACTACAGTGGCCCCTTACAGACAGTCTGTATGCGAGCATGTCCGATGGCGGTTCCAATAACAATAATTTTACATGATGAGGTTGTTTGCCCCCACACAAATATAAACTAATAATTTACCACAATTCTACAATAATCTCGACCACACAGACCAGTACGATGTGCAAACAAGACAACTTATCTATAACCAGTTCTGCAGACTGACCTTCCCTATCGTGTAATGACCACGAGCATAGTTGTTAGCTGCATCTTCCTTGCCACTCAGAAGCTGCTCAGGGTGGAATAGCCCTCGGTACTTTCCGTTTCTAACTTCATCTGAAAGTTTTCGTCAATAACAAAAAAATAGAATGAAATCTTATGTTATATCGTTTGCTCTTTTCTGTAGCTTTATCATGCATCCGTGTTTCTGCGTTTGACATATGTATGTATTTGTGCACGTAAAAGTATGCGTCTATGATGTATATGTGTGTGTTAATTACTGCGCTGGGGTGTGTGTGTGTGCGTGCGTGCGTGTGTGTGCATTTCTCACCTGTATGTGTCCGTGCCATCTACGTTTGTATATATGTCTGTGAATGTATATACGTGTACGCCTGTTTATGCGTGCTCATGCGTGTTCTCTGCATATGTATGTTGCTGTGTTTGTTTGTTTCAACTCACTTGTGTCTGTCTGTGTGTTTATGTGTAAGCGTAAGCATGGGTTCCCGATTTATGTAAGTACATATTTGTGGGCATGTACACGTGTATGTGTTTGCCTTCTATGTGCGTGTGGTCATGTTAGTTTATAAATGATCTCAATTTTCATGGATTTGACCATATGAGGAAAGTTTTAATAATATATTTCTTGTTTCGTATATGACGTAATGTAAGTTTTATAACTAAACTTCAGAATATTCCGATAAAGATAAGCTGATTAAGGGGTTGACAAATATACCTACTTCTATATGACTGATCCCCAATAGTGGTGAGTCTACTAAGAAGCCTCGCATTTCACACTGTAGTCAGGAGAACACCTTCTTCAGTGTGCCTCGGGATATAAGAAGAGCCACTGTAACCCGCCACGAGTGAAAACCTCAGCTGGTGTGGATTTTGTTACTTGCGGAGTGCTTAGCAGTTCTATTGGCAACGTTACGTTTCTTTCGAGCAGTCTTTCTGATTATATCATAGCGTGTAAGCCATTAAAACATAGTTGGTGTCCACGTCTAAACTCTTAGGTAACGCTGGAAAGCTCTTCGCCTTGAAGAGAATTACAGTAAAGGAGTTCCTAACGACAGCTCGCGAACACACACGCACGCGCAGGCACACACACACACACATTACATGACTCACATTACCCCACGTGAAGCCTCGTTTCACTCCGAGGCTAGATGTGCGGGTCTTGTCTCAGTCTACTCACCAATCACTGTAGGTTCCAGGTCCACAAAGACTGCCCTGGGCACATGCTTGCCTGTACCAGTTTCACTAAAGAAAGTGTTGAAGGAGTCATCTCCGCGTCCAATAGTCTTGTCGGATGGCATCTGCCCGTCAGGCTAAAGTGACGTAAGTAACGAAACAGGCAGATAAGATGTTATTCACAAAGGATGTTCACTGTCCATTTTTGAATGACCCCCTCCAACCGTCGTGGACGTCCACTTCCCATGGGCACATCAGCGTACAATTTCTTATCACATGCCTATGTTTAAAACCACTGGCTTATATTCAATGTGTACTAGTTGTACGCCGAACGCACAAGTGAAACTCCTAAAATGTATTTTTAATAGTATGCTATGAGAGTATTTTTTATTAATTAAAAGATAAATTATTTTGCAGTTTTTCGTTAAATTGTGACACTACAAGCGTAATAGCAGCTGACTGTTCAAAGAAAGAGAAGAGTAAGCGAGAAAGGATTACCAGGCCTTAATTTGCGTACGGGTTGAAATGCAAAACTATATTCTATATAGGGGTGAGAGAAGGTTGTACCGAAGAACGTTACAGCGTGTTAACGTTTAACTAACCATTGACATGTGTGCGCCAAAAGTCCCGCACTCAGCCAGCTAAAATCTGAGAGTTTTGTATTTTAAATACGTTTTATAGTTACAGATGTGTACATACTAGTTTATTTACTTTTGTGAAGAGCACCTATGTCGTGAAATATAATTTACACATTTGTAAGCCCCATTCCTTCTAAAGTAAGTAGCATGATCTTGCAGAACGTGGCTTCTTACAACCGCCACCTATTTGGCTGTTATAAGTTTCTTCTACATGATGGAAATATGAAGAAAAAAACACAATTGCAAAATAGAAAATTATAGTTAACTTAACGTCTTTATACTGATTAGGAGACTCCACAGAGTCTTCATGCAACCAGTTTCTTTTACACTCACTTGCTTACAAATACCAATGGGCATCCAATATATTCTTGAATGAATTAATTGATCTTGTCTCCACTGTTTACTGTGGCAATGCGTTTCAAGTATTGACCACTCTCTGACTAAACAAATAATTTCTTACTATCTATTCTAATCTCTGTTTAATTTATTTACGGCTGTGCCCTCTTATTCTTGTAGGCGGCTGAATTTTAAACAAGACTAACTTTTTATCCGTTCCATTGATTATCTTATAAACCTTTATTAAATCACATCGAATTCTTCTCTATTCTATACACTGTAGCCCGGTTACATCTGACACACACGTTTTAAATGAACATATACTGTGTGAAAGTCATTCTAAAAACAGTGATTTTATAATAGAGGATTATATTCTAATAATGTAGCACAGCTTGTACCATGGACCAGGATACGACACCGGTTAAACTTTTCTTTAGTTATGTACAATACATCATCTGAATACAGATTAAGGTACTCAATTTAATTGTGTAAAGGAAGGCCAACAATATATTCTTTACGTGTAAAAGATTCTTCTGAGTCTAGAAAAACTAGAAGGTCTGACACGGAACACGGAATGCGAAGAACGTATATTTTGGCTTAGCTGATCAGTAACAAGCTCTCAAAGATAAGAGGGATTGTAACTCTTCATGGATTTGCACGTGCGTCGTTTTCTCATGCGTTCGATCTGTAAATGACGTTTTGTGTATGTAAGTGACAATTGACTTGTGTGAATTAGACGTCTAATATCAACTGAAATGCCACCACCTACTCTCCTCTTCCACTCTCCCCTTAATGTCCACATTTTGCATTCAACTCTCCCCCTCCCCTCTCCCAAATCCACTGTCCTGTGGATATCTTTCATAAATAGCCTATCATGGTACGCATGACATCGTGTATTCATGGGAGCGAGGACTGGATAATATAATTGTTTAGTCAAATTGTTCAGCCATATCCCGAGTGGTCCGCCGGGGTCTTTGTGCATGACAAGGACAAGAATAGCACCACTGCCCCTCAGAGAGGATGTCGTAAGAGGCGACTGACTGTACCACATTGCGTAACACCGGCCATGGTTAGGTGG
Source organism: Ariolimax columbianus (assembly GCA_036924085.1). NCBI lineage: Eukaryota > Metazoa > Mollusca > Gastropoda > Stylommatophora > Arionidae > Ariolimax > Ariolimax columbianus. The sequence continues at coordinate 105,944,129 of JAVGWX010000003.1, forward strand.
TTTGTTTAGAGCAGCATATATGGTGACTAACAGGTTGCTGTTCTACTTTGCTCTAGTCTTTGCGTCTATTAAGATGGCACTTGTCCTAACGCAGTGGAGTTATAAGCTGCTCGAACCTAGCCCGCTAAGCAGGAAATCCTCCTCCCGGATACATCCAGCTCACGCCAAAGCTGGAACCAGCACAGGATCATCTGCCCTGTAGAAGCGCAGGTCGACTAAGTGGGTCCTGCACAGGGACATCTGCCATGTGGAAGTGCAGGTAGACTTAGTGGGACCTGTACAGGGACATCTGCCCTGTAGAAGTGCAGGTCGACTAAGTGGTACCAGCACATGGACATCTGCCCTGTAGAAGTGCAGGTCGACTAAGTGGTACCAGCACATGGACATCTGCCCTGTAGAAGTGCAGGTCGACTAAGTGGTACCAGCACATGGACATCTGCCCTGTAGAAGTGCAGGTCGACTAAGTGGTACCAGCACATGGACATCTGCCCTGTAGAAGTGCAGGTCGACTAAGTGGTACCAGCACAGGGACATCTGCCCTGTAGAAGTGCAGGTCGACTAAGACTAAGTGACATTGCCGTGACGTAACCCTGATGCAGAGTTTCTCAACCGGTGCTCCGTTGGGATCTAGAGTT